>OZ018410.1:17512912-17837912 GCA_963969595.1 Neckera pumila | reverse complement strand
AAATATAAAAAAAATAAAAAATTGCGTCTAAAGGTCTCCCTTTGGCGCCCAGAGGAACCCCAAGGAATCTCCTTTTGGCGTCAAGAGATACCCCTCACATTACTAGAAGAAAATTGCGTTCTACTTGACAAAATAGTATCAAGTAGTTTTTGTTGAGTTCTCTATTTATAACGCATAATTCTGCATTTCAAAAACAAAATTTTGCGTTTCACTTGTCAAAAATCTGCATTTTACTTGTCAAATTTTGTGTTGAAACGTTGAAACGCAGAATTCTGCGTTACAAATGGAGAACTCAACAAAAACTACATGATACTGTTTTGTTGACTCAACAAAAACTACTTGACACTATTTTGTTGAGTAAAACGCAGTTTTTGTCAAGTAAAACGTAGATTTGACATTCATAATGCAATTTCTGTCAAGTAGAATGCAATTTTCTTCTAGTGCATTCTAGCAAGTGCTCACAGATAAACACACCACCTTTGTACAAGCTCAAATCCTACAGTCATAATGGCTAAGTTAGAGTGTAGTTTTTTTTCATGATCATTGCCTAGTGATTGCAGAGCTAGGTGCTTCCATTGGCATCGCAATGTCCCTTCAAATCCTAGTAAGTGATCAAGAAAAGACACTTTGACACTTGTAGAATGGTTTCGAGCTAGCTATGCTTATGCATGGGTCGGGTTATATTTCTTGATCACCTTGCTAGCTTGGAAGGGGGTAGCTTGTAGGATGTGAGGGGATCTTTTGGCACCAAAGGGAGCCCCCCAACCTTCCACCTAGTGATCAAGATTCAAGACATAATAAATTTGTATTCTACATCACAATGTTCCCCTGTCACGAATTGTCACTAGTAATTGTATGATTATCGTCGGGCATTGCTTTCATATTACATTCATGAATTTGGAAATATTGTTGTGACATGATAGTGACATTTATTACTACCATGCAGTTTAGGCATATCATTCATATTTGAGTTTGAAGTATGAAAGTTGCATGATAACTATGCATGACAAAATATGTATGACTTCAGTGGTTTAGTGATAGGTGACTAATTTCATGCAGCATTAGTGCTTTTCTAAGACACATAAAGTTAGTGCAAAAATCACACAACATCATGTCTATGCATAGTTATTGTACTAATATTGCATATTTTTATTTTTCACAATTTCAATACTAAGTCAATTGAAAAGTTATCGACAAAGTTTAGAGACGGGTTGGAAAGGACATTTTTTTGACATTTTCAAACATTGCCTTTCAATTTTGTCCATAACTTTTTATTGGAGGCTCTAAATCTTAAATGGATTTTTGGATTTGAAACTGGATTCATTTACCAACTTATACTAGTTCAAAGTTTTTTGAAAAAGGTACTCTACTATGCCAAACTAAGGCCTGAATTTCTATTTTGAACACGATTTATACATTTTCACACTAACTTGACTATAAGAAGTGAAGCTCTCATCTTCAAGATATCCCATATCTTTTTAGTGTCCATAGACTGGGTTATAGTATAAAGACGACCTCTCCACCCTCAACTCTCATCAACTGCCAGTGAAGAGATTCCATCAGTACATTACCAAGTTTCTTGTTGACCTACTCATGTAATCAATTCAAGCTAAAATGAAGTAATTCTTTCACTATGCTATCAAGTTTCTTATCAAGTTTCTTCATAGCCTACTGATGAATTTAGTTCAAATTTAAATTTGATGGCCTACAGTGACGATGGATACAATTCAAAATGCCAGAGATTTAGTTAAGGAATTTTTTAAAATTAGAATGGTGATCAACAATTGAACATTGACAATACTTTTTGGAACAATGATACCATTTAATAAGCATTATTCCAGTAATGACTCCAATGACATTGTTGTCATGGATTTTCCATGTCATTCAATGCACAGAAAATGCACAATAAAGAATGTAAATTTTTGTGCATAAATTGTGTTCTTTGCGCACTTGTGATTAACATATAAAAGCTATATAGTTAATATAAATTACAAAATAGTGCCATTTCTTTGCAGTAATCATGTGCATTGTAACGATGCAATAACTTGCAAATTAACATACGCACCTATGAAGTAATAGTAACTACATGATAATTGCTAACAACTCGTCAGTTCTGATCTTTGAGATGTAGCTCAATTAAGATGATATGTAGGTTTTGTGCTTTAGTGAAGGCCAGGTTTTAGGGTTCTTGATCACTTACAAGGGTGTGACAGGTTCCCCTCGAAGCCGAGAAGAGGCCCTGCGTTGCGGAGAAAAAAATAAAAATAAATAATAAAATAAAATAATTATATATATATATATATATATATAATTATTTTATTTTATTATTTATTTTTATTTTTTATTTTTATTTTTTTTTGTTCTTCTTCTCACAGGGCCTCTCCTCGGCTCCGAGGGGAACCCATCACACCCTAGTAAGTGATCAAGAAAAAACAAATTTTTTATTTTAGTTTCTTCTTTTTAAGAAATTTGAGAATAAACTTAGCCTTACATCTAAATGTACTCAAATTGTGCTTATACAAGGGTCAAGTGTTGTTTTGGATCACTTGCTAGTGTATGAGGGAGACCTCTTGGCACCAAAGAGAATCCCAATTTCCTAGCCAATGATCAAGACAGAATAAGTTTGTACTCTAAAATACAAATTTTGTTTTTTCTTGATCATTTACTAGGATGTGACGGTTTCCCCTTGGCGCCGAGGAACCCCGCACACTTTAGCAAGTGATCATGAATCCTAAAACCTGGCCTTTACAAAAGCACAAATCTGACACATCATCTTAATTGAGCTAGAGTACAAATTTATCATGTTTGGAATCTTGATCACTAGCTGGGAGGTTGGGGGCTCCCTTTGGCGCCAAGGGGTCCCCCTTACATCCTAGCAAGTGATCCAAAAAAACAGTCGACCCTTGCACATGCATAGCTAGAGCACATTTTAAATATAAGGTTAATTTCTTATTTTTTCAAATTTTTAAAAATGGAATAGGATTTGTAGAATGTCATGATTGAATTCGAACACAATTTATTTTCCTCAATCATTGGTTGCGGGGCTAGAGACTCCTATTGGCACCAAAAAGTCCCCCTCACAAGCTAACAAGTGATCAAGAAATTTAACCCAACCCATGCATAAGCTTAGTTGACTCGAGGCCGTTCTTAAATATGATATCTTTTCTCCCATTTTTTTGGATTTATTTCTTTTATCTTGATTGCCTTTCAATTTGAAATGCCTCTTTTTATCAAGCAAATATTTCTACAAAGAGATTGCAAGATCAAACCAAGAGTACGGTGATTTATCTTTTAAAGTCGAGAGGTAACTTGACCTCCTGTTGACAAGATCCAAAACTGCAGTACTATGTGAAGTCTATTGACATTTTTGAATCAAACTGGGGAGGAGGTAGCTTGTTTTTTGGAGCCAAGAGATGCCTTCTTATCCTACTAAAGGGATCAAAAATTGTAGCACCATGCAATATCCAAAGAAATGTCACTCTCAGGATTTTTAGAAGTTTTGTTGTAGGCCTCATCACATTAATTCTCTTGCAAAGATTGAATGCTGAAGAAATAGTAGACATGCCATCATGCAACCTATCCAAAATAGATCCTACAAATGGTTGTAGCAACTGGGTGTTTGGCGTAATGATTTGTTTGCCGCCACTTGTGATGACTGCATTTGAGCCTTCATATATTTAACAAATTATTGAACATTCTTCAATGGCAGACATCAAAATCAGATCCATCTAAGGAAGAGATGAAGTTAAGAGGCGCTAGATGCAATGGTAATTTGAAGAAGATCGTAAAGACATTAAATGTCTTTTTTGGAGCATCTAATGTTGCAACGAGTATTCCACACTTGCATGATGAAGAGGTATTTGGCAATAATAAGCTCAAACTTGACCTCCCTATTTGTTTGGATGGTGACTCCCATTGACTGGATAAAATGAATTTTTCTTAGCCAAGAATATTGACTTGGTCCACACGCACACCTACAAAGTTCTATGAGGAAGCAAAGAAGGTGGCTAACTTTGAACAAGTTTTACATGTCACTACCACATTGGGGAGCAATGGTGACACTTTACAATAGCATAATGCAAGATTGTCCCACATGTTGATTTGCAAATGTCAAGCCCAACAGCAAGGATCAAACATCACAAAAGGATGAAAAGACATTCTAGCTCCAATATACCATTGTAGAAAGAAATAGTACAGTAGAAATAAGGATATTATGACAAATTTTTGGTTTTGCCCAAATAATATTCTCCGTTGTATTCAAAGCTCTAAATGCGCTTGGATAGTTGACTAGCCTAAAGTACAGGACATTTGTCCTATACAAATGGACATTAATGAGGGTCTCCAAATGAAGGTCTTTGATACAAGCAAAAGCCTAAAGATCTATGAATGCTTGTGATTTGAGTTTGAAATAATTTTGACTAAAGTTACACATGTAGCTGCAAAAGTGTCAATTTCTCTTTGAACAAATATTGTAATTATTTGATGGAATGTTCTATACAACCTTCTTTCCATCCTTATTCATTTTTCACATCTAAATCGTTTTTCATCTTCACAATCTATTTCCAATATCATAGGCAATATAAAAATAACAACCCTAATACAAGTAGTCTTATACAAATGGACATTAATGAGCCTCACAAGCACAGGCTCACAAACTAGCACTGCTGCTGCCCGGGCTGCCCAAAGTTCAAAGAAAATCACATATCATGCAATAACTTTTTGACTATGTAGTCAAAAATTACAAAAATTGTTGAGCCTTAAAGCTACTCCTCGGGCACATGTTGTGTAAAATTTTCAAAGAAAAAAAATAAAAACTCCATTTATAGTGAACTGCCCAAAATCGCTATGTTGCCAAAAAACCCAGCTTGGTCCTTTAGGGGTTAAGCAATTCAACTTGATTCATCATAGTTTTCACTATAGTATTTTTTTTAAAATTGTGGGGTCCCATTGGTAGTCAAAAGGGGATTCTAGATTCTCTTAGAATGTATTTTTTGGACATCATGTGAATAAACTACAAATTTCTAGAGTGTTGAGAATAGGTGTACCAAAAAGCGATTATAGAGACATGAATGGTGGGAATACATTTTAGGCAAGAATATCCACTGTGCAATTTTAGGAACCATGCAATTTTAGATGCAGTTACCTTAGCTTCTTGAGTGTTGGGCATGTTATTATTTCTCCATAGCTCTGTCCTCAGCTTTTTGCAGTTTGTTCTTGGTTCTCTTGGAATAAATTCCGGGTTTTAAAAAAAAAATGAAACAAGCAAAGTCAATGTTTCAATTATATATAAACCACAATATAAAAAATCCAGCTTGTCAAAGTTCATCAGTTTTGACGATTTTGAATTCAAATATCTAATTTTAGTATTCATTTAACCAATTTCTATCCAAAATAAAAGAATAAAATTGTCCTTATTTAAGTTGGAGTTTTAAATCATTAATATTATCTTTTATAAAATATATTCCAAAAAAATCCAGAAAAAAATAGAAAATAGAAATAGAAAATTAATTAAAAAACACACAAATATATGACAATCTAATTTGAAAATAAAAACCCTCCAATAAATCTATTTTTTTCAAGGTTGTTTTATTTTCTCAAAATTAGAATGCATGAAAAGATCATGAATTCATAATTTTATGAAAACTGAGGTTAACTTTTGCAAATAAGATTATTACTTTATTAGTGCTTTCAAAGAATCAAGTGCATAGTATTTGTAAGAACATAATTAGCACTTTATAAAAATTTTAATGATAACAATTCAATATTGACTTTTCAAGACCACCTATAATGAATTTTTCACCAAGATTAATCTTCAATGTGTGTCCATGACTTTTTGAAAATCTCAAAATTGCCTATTTGGTGCATTGGAACACAGAAGTTAGTACCATGCATTCATCCTACATTCATCTATTACTTTCTAATTAGAATTGAACCCAAGAAGGAATTGTATTGGTATATAGTAGTTATAAGCCTTTTCAAACCTTGTCCTAGGGCTCCATTATTCACTGTGCTACCAATGACATCCAACAAAAGGTTTTGGAGCGCCCTATTTTTGAGTCGGGAGACCTTGGCAATGGAAATTTTTACATAGATATTGGAGATTGGAGAGCATTAAATTTCTATTAGAAATCAGTTTTCATTGATATTCTTTGGCTATTCATTTGTAATTCTACTTAAAATAGGAATTAAAAAAAATAGACTAACAATTTGGAAAAATGAGTTTGCAATTATGGAATTTGTATCTTTGGAGTTTTTGTTTCAATAACATAATATTCAATGATGCCCAATAGTTGGCATACACCTTTGAAGTCCAGCAGAACAAGTTCAAAGTTGTTAAGACATGCACTTTTATAGAAAAGACAAGCCTATAATAATTTCTTTCAAACTTCATCTTGCAAGTTGCAACTATCTATGAATAAGATTTTTTGTATATATTTTTCAAAGATTTGATGGCAAATTTTCTATTAGTATTAAGAACTCTACATTTTATTTGTGAATATTTGAAATTATTGAGAATTTTTCAATGAAAACAAAACCATTTGTAAAATGCAATATATGCTCAAAAAGTCTAAAAACTCTCCTTAGATTTACATTGTAGTGTAGAATATCATGGTGCAAAATTTTGGTACCACGTCATTTCAAAATTAGAAAATTAGCACTCTATGGTTGTTGGCTTGAATTAAAAATTGCTCGAAAATATTTAGTTTTAGGAATTTTTTTAAATTTTAAACTGGAATAGAAATGAAACTTGATAAAATTCATTTCATCAGTTGCACCCAAATGTAAAAAAAGTATTCTAAAGGCAAAAATTCAAATAAAGAAGAAGGAGCATAAGCTGCCAAAATATACTAGATTAATTTGACATTTTCTTCTGTAGGAAAATTCAAAACGTTATTAGGAAAGAGTGTCCAATATTATTGATAGGAAATAAATCAAGAAACTCCCCAACCTAAAGCAATGGGATGAAAAAACGATTTTTACCCATTTTAGAGCTTTTCCTAGAATCATTGAAATCACACTTTTTCCCTCAAGGGTTTTAAAATTTCAAAATATATTTCTCTCTTCAATATATGATGTGTTCTGCCGAAATTTATGTATATATATAGGAATCCTAAAATATAATTGCTTTATAAAGCTTATTATACATGATTTTGTTTCTTCCTAAACCTTGCAATTGAAATCAACCGAATAAGCATTTGGGATAATTGGTGGTTTACATCGTCTGCATGATGAAGGCATACATGCAAAACTACATCAATGCGGGAGGTTTGGACGGTCTCCCAAACCCAGTACCATTGACCATGCTTTCAAGGCCTCGAAATCTATTTAACTCCTAAAGGACTAGCATACGTTTTTTTGGCTAAATAGAAATTTTGGGCAAGTATGTGTGACTAGATATTTCTATATTTTTGGCCAAAATTTTAAAAGAATGTAAGGATGAGGAATATCTTTCATATGCACTAAATTCATGACATTTGGAAATATGAGTAAAAAGTGATGGCCTAATATGTTACTTTTTTTTTGTAAATGGACAATCTGGGTAGATCATTTTTTTTTTTCTTGAAAACAAAAATTTGAAATTGGTTTTCTAAAGTTATATGTATGTGGAAAGCTTTTGATCATTCCATTTTGACCAATGAGTCAAAAGTTATAAGCATTTTTTCTTTGCGGATAGTTATGGATTCTCCACTCTAAAATAAACTTTGAAGTCCTTTATCTTACTCAGTTTTCAATCTCTTTTTAAAAAAGTAAAATTATAGTATGTGAATTGCTTATAATAACATTGCAACCATTGGCGTTGGCGTTCTTCAATTCCATAATTAAGTTCTTGACAATTTAGTATTTTGAATAATTTTCTACTACTATATGCTTACTATTTGTTTTCTATATGTTGTACAATTTCAAATGATGTGAAATTTTTTGAGCATGTGGCCAACTTGTCTAGGAAAAAGAATTCAAAGAAGCACCACCATTTTGGACATTTTTCATAGAAAAGTGAGCTTGTGAAGTGCAGCTACTTGTTTTTTCGCAGGGGCAAAAAAATGATTTCAGTGAATTTGAATGCTTATATCTTGCAAGTCCACACGGTGGAAATTTTTAAATGTTTTACTTTATGTTTTCAAGTCATCATATTACAATATCCTGTAGTTATATGTGTCAAAAAAAGTTTTTTTTCAAAACTTTGGTATTTGTACTAAAATTGTCAATTTTTGAGTGTTTTTGGTGAAAACGTAGTCATGGAACTTTAAGGATTAAAGATTATGATTGCCAAAGTCTCTAGAGCGAGAACATGGACAAAAAAACTTTAGTCAAGCGTCACTAGTAGATTAAAAAGCAGCAGAGCCCTAATAAATATATCGACATACCAAACAATATTCTATTTTGTACTAGATCACCTTTTGCACATGATTTATTCAATCGTCTTTATATGTAAAATAGACATTATCATTATTAATCTTGTCTCAAATTTCTCCTCTACCTCAAATCCTCAATCAATGGCCTAATATATCAACCCAAATATCTTAGACATGTATAGCAAAAGAATATAATTGGAAGAGGATTCAAACATAAAGTTTACTCTCATTTGTTCAAGAGCCTCCATCAAATTTTCATAAATTAAGATCATTACACTTTAATTTGTCCAAATAAGCAATTCAGTATGATTTTTAGTATTATATTCAATTTATTTGTGGAATCTTGATAGTAAAAAGGAAATTTTAGATTCTTTAAGAATGTTTTTTTAGAATACCATATGCATAAGTTATGGGAGGCAACCCATTCCTGATCACCCTTCCATTTTAGCAATGTAAGCTATTTTCTTTTTGTATGAAAAGAGATGAATAATAATCAATTATGGCATGGTTCCCAGTGCACTTGTGATGCATTATGATTGGCCACAAGATTCTCAACATTACAACCAATCCTCGGTAAATTACACAACCAGCCCTTGGTCAAAAATAGGAAAGTATATATAACTAGTATAGGTTGAATATAATTTTCAACTAAAAAATTCATAATATGTTTTGAGAAATAATAATCTAGAAAATTGAGTGATTGCAAGAAAGTTACACCTGCTAATTTCATTGCGTTTTGATTTTGGAGCACTATAACTTTTGACTGATGAATTCAATGCCCAAAACCAAAAATTAATTTTTAGATATTTTGGAAAAATTTACAACGCTTGATTTTCAAAAAAATTCAAAATCATTTTATATTTAAAAGTTCATTTTGTTAATTTGTCATACTTTGATGAATAAGGGTTTTCTGAAACTATTGAGTAGTATAAAATGATGATTTTCAGCTTAAATTTCTATGGTATATTTCTATATTAGTCAAATATATTCCAATCAAAGGGCATCTAAAAATATATTATTTTACCTCCACATTTGTGCAAACATGCCTCCCTTGCGCGCGCACATAAATTCTGTCCCAGAAAATACATACTTTGACGCTTTAATTTATAGAAAATAGGAATTTTTTTTTCAAAGAAACAAAATATTGGCCATTTGGAAGGACTTCTTGGTGATGAGATTTGACCAAAAAAAATTAAGTCAAAACCATTTCAAATGTTTAGAAGTGCATATGCAAGGGAGCACAAACATGGAGGACATAAAATAATATATTTTTAGATGCCCTTTGGTAGGAACATGTTTGACTACTATAGAATCATACAATAGAAATTTTAGCTGAAAATCATTACTTTACACTTCTCAATAGTTTAAAAAAACCTTACTTGTCAAAGTGTGACAAATAGACAAAACTGACTTTTAAATATAAAATGATTGAAAAATAAAGATTACAAATTTCATCAAAATATTTAGAAATTTCTTTTTTGATTTTAGCATTGGATTCATAATTCAAAAGTTATAGCATTCCGAAATCAAAATGCAATGAAATTGGCAAGTGTTTCTTATAATTATCCAATTATGGAAACCTTCCGAACTCTATTTTTGCACATGGAAAAATTTCCCACTGAAGAAATCCACTTTATAGATACGTGTAACTACTTAACCCCTAATGCAGATTGGCTTTTTGAGATACGACAATGTACACAACCAGGAAGAGAATACAAGTGTCAAGAACTTCCTCCAAAATTGCTGTATAATGCTGGAAATTTTGGTGAACATGCACAGAGCTAGGTTGAAGAAGGTCTTCACTTCACTTCGCCTTTTAGACCTGCGGAAGTAATCAAGAAATTTTGTTGTATAGATTCATCAAGCGGAAGCTGGAAACAATAGAAGTATCAATTTTAGATCAGGCGTGTGGTCCAATGTACAAGGTCATGTTGCAATACTACAACCCCATTGGTTTGCCTAACTTGTCAGGCTATGGAGATCGTGCATGACACGCCTATAGCCATCCAGTTCTCCGATTACATGTAGACAGATGCTTCCGGTTCCCCAATAAAGGACTTCAAGGATGCCTCGTGCGATTGGGCAAATGGTCCAGTGAGTGACACCGGACTCAATAAAAAACATTTTTTGCACGTAGATCCCCTTGTCTCAAGAAAATTAAAAAACTGCCCCACCTTCTTCACTAAACCCTTCAAGCAGCAATTGGCTTAGAATCCAAGTAAATGCCTTGTTCGTCCTTCTCCAGTGAACGTACTTTTACACTGCCAGGAAGGCAGGAACTGGCTGACCCCGTTTCGCATGACTTAAAGAATATACGTACCTTACCCTACCTCTAACCCATAGAACCAATATGTAGTATGCTCTGTATCTGGGCCAATACGCAAAAACACCCCATCTCCGAGGTCTGGCTACCATATTTTGCATGTTTTTTTTGTTTTTTTTTCCCCAAATTTCCTGCTTGACTTTGCAACCAATCTTCCTGTCTAACATATTTCCATTTGGAATGGAGAATGTTCTGGAAATAGCCTGAGTACCTAAACCGTAGGCCAAATGTGCCTGTTCCATGCAAAAGGGGTTAAGTGGTCAGAAATGGGTTGCCTTTCCTATGAATTTTCAAAGCGCTAAAAATAGATATCCATTACCTACTGTAATTGCAACCTTGGACTCTTAAGAATAGAAGTGGTCTATTTTATATAACTAATAAGGGTCAATTTTAAAAAGGTATTACAATCATGTGTTGCTTCTATACACCGTATTATATATTACATCATATCAACTACGACAATGCAAGGAAAACAATTTCTAATCAAACTTACAAAATAAAAAAATTTACTATCATATTCAAGGTAAAAATCCAGGATGAATAGAAGCCATATTCATCGTGGAAAGATGCTGAGATCAAAATATGAATGATAGGTAACTTTTCAAATTATTGTAAAAATAAAGAATGCACATATTTGTTCAAAGATTAACCCCTAAGTGGTTCTAGTTGTCTTTCAATGCAGTTTGTACATATGTAAGTGCAATGTGTACGGCCTTGCATGTGAATGATTTACTATCCATTTTTTTTTTTTTTTTTTTGAATGGGCACTGAAGTCTTAAATCAAACTACACACTTTTTGGCTACATTGGACATGTTACTAATATTGTAAATAATGTGAAGTTGTATTTCCAATACACGTATTTCTTTAGAAATACACACTTTTGCATGTTCGACAACATCTTATTTCAACAACCATCTTATTTCAAC
This sequence comes from Neckera pumila, assembly GCA_963969595.1. Classification (NCBI taxonomy): domain Eukaryota; kingdom Viridiplantae; phylum Streptophyta; class Bryopsida; order Hypnales; family Neckeraceae; genus Neckera; species Neckera pumila. The sequence goes on along the minus strand of OZ018410.1, from coordinate 17,826,308 downwards.
AACCATCATCGCAATATTTTTCTAAAAACATATGAAAATCAATGACTACTGCACCTTTGATTTGGTAGTTTACATATTTGGCCAATACTTCATAGAATTTGACAAATATGGGTCGTGTATGAATTCAGAGAACACAATGTGTCCTTGAAACCACTTAGGGATTAAATCATTCTTAGCAAAGTAATGAGGTGATTGGTTTCATCCGTTTTCACAATCAAAGACAAAAGATGTGTGGTTTTGAAATGACCATTTTAATTGCTATATTGTGATAAATACAATCTAATGCAAATAATCAATATTATAAAACTAAATGAAGAACATTATATATATTTGTCCAATATGTAAATTTTTTGAACAACCATATATATTTTGATAAAAATTGTTTAGAATTGCTTAAAAATTTGAAGTCAAAATACAATCTTTTTCATCCTCATTATAGAAAATCTAGACCCTATAGAAGGCTGTTAGGATTTTAGCAAATGTGTAATTATAGTGAAAATAAATAAATAATATATATAATATTAAAAATAATAATAATAATAAATACATTTTTAATCGAAATTTTGACATGGCACTTTGGCTGACTGCTTACCTTACAGATTGTTTGACAGCCTTTTGGGGCTGATATTTTTCCTAAATGCACATGCATCCATTTAGCTCTGTAGAGAGCTAAAATTTTCTCTAATGACCTCTTAGCACTTTAACTGGTGATTTTCTTGGACTTTCATGTTCTAAATCTAAGTGGCTTTGAAATTATTTGTTTCACCAATACTTTGTCGATAGTTTAAATTAGGGGTACAAAGTCCTTTGGTGACAATGTTGAATTGAGAGGCAAATTTTTGGCTTCAAAGGCTATTCTAAGCATCATAACAAATGAAATTAGGTGATCATTTTTTTTCACAAGCATACTTATCACTCTTTCATGTGTGGTAAACTATGTCATAGGGAAAGTTGAACAAGGTGTTGACTTTTTTTCCTTTCGGCACAACATTTGGTAATAAGGTATTGACGCCAATGAGGTAACTATACCGAAAAATGGACCACTTGTAAAAACCAATCCCTATTTTTGAAGGAAAAATGAACAGAGAGGATATTTGAAACAATGCGCATTACAAGGATAAAAATAAGGTGAAGTTAAGGCCCATTTCAAGTAATATGCAATTCTATTAATAGTACTATAGAGGTGGCAATTGGACAAATAATACATTTTGGGTTTACTTTTTATTGATGTAGCTTTTTATCTGTGTCATTTCTCCAAGTGTACCAAATTAATTTTGACATCACTTATATGGCACTGCTAGCATCCTACACCTTGCGCATCTTTGAAAATTTGTAACTAATTCACAATACATCCAAAAATTATGGAACCACTTACATTTTGATTTACAATCCTTCATCTGCGTACGAAAACTATTGATCATTTTTTGTTGTACAGTGGTCATTCCACAAAATTCATCATGTAAGGATAGGCTAGTCTTTGTCAAAATCATCTTTTCTAATACAATGTACATCTCTTTTAAGAAAACCAGAAGCATTCATTCAAGATCAAACTATTGTAGTAAATCTCTTATTTTTACACAAAATTCCAAAGATGAACAATCGCACTTTTATCTATGCTAAGATCCTCTATCATTCATCGAACACTTCATATCTGTGGTACCATACTAGCATTACAAGGCGATTTTAGATTAATTTAATGTAGGTGAAAGGAGATGTGCTTGGCAAAGAGATTTACAAAAACCTTGTAGACAACCAATAACTCACTCCCACCTTCACAATTTTTTGGTAATAAAAAATCAAAATTATAATTTTATTTTTCATTGCTGTAAAAACCTATCTTTGCCATGTCACAAATTCATTCTTTTTCGCCAAGGAAAATGTTATTAATTACATTTTAACATCATAATTTAACATCCTAAATCTAGAATGAACATTAAAATTGAAGGTGCTTTTGACAGTTATATAGAACTTGTCATTCATCCCAACCAGAGCTTACTTTTAAAATCACACTTTTGGTATGCTGAATTTGATGAAATTGAAGTATAAATTGAAATACAATATTCAGAGCATGTATTTCTAAAGATACAAGCAAAAATAATTATGCAAAAATTCAAGAAAGACTTTGGGCGCTAAGTGGCTAAAGGGTTACGGTGTTAAACAGAATTTCAAATTAAATTACCAATCTCGGAAGGAAAATAAATCTATCATATCGGCTGTACAACGACACATTCTACACACGCCCAAAGTAACTTCCGCCTCTAACTTAGCGATAAGCTGTGCGGCGACCCAGTTTATGGAGCGCGGAAGCCGCAACGACAGTCGACAGGGCGAGAAACACCCAACCCGCGTACGAAGCGATGAGCGCGCCTCCCACGCGGTGACAAAAGCTCCTCACCACGCCGCACTGCGACGACCATCCCGCTTTCGTCTGCCCCTTGTACCCGATCCACGCAATCGTCGTGGCGGACGCCGCAGCTGACATCAACGCATTCGCCAACAGAAAGTCCACCAGGAACGTCAGCCACGCGATGGGTCTGGAGCTCAATGGACCACGGCGAGTGCACACGCCAATTAAGGACGCGAGGGCGGCGAGGATGGAGTAGGCGCACACGATCGCATTCGCCAGCAAAAACCACCTGCCACAAAGAAAAGAAATTCACACCAGCTCACACAGTCAATTCTTGATCTGTTGCAACATTCCAGGAACATCACTTCATGGTCGTTTAGAGGTAGGGTTCGGTTCAGGGCGTGGCAGTCAAGAGCCGAAGGTCTAGAAACTGGGAGACGCATAGATCTGAAAAGGTGTGTACATGTGTGCATGTTTGGAAATGTGATAATTTCTTCAAATTTGATTTTGCAGCTATAACAATCTTGACTTCAAAATTTGCAGGCTAAATTTGAAGTTGGAAAATAGTGTTCATCTATAGTCAAATAGTCTAGTGCGTAGCTGGTCACTATATATCAATTAAAAAAAAATCGGATTTATCTTCAAAGATGGTGCAAGTACACTCATATAACAAGGCACTCAATCCTCTTTGAAGCTCTCTCTACAACAATTTCGACCTCATAAAGATCCGAAGACGTCTATTTCGTTAAATTGGAAAAATTCCACAAACTGTAACAAAAATTACCAAAAATGTAACATATATATTCACAAAAACTAATCTCAATCCATAATCATAGGACAGGTATAGATTTCGTGGTTACAGGCCGCCCGGTCTGAACCGCGCTAAATAATGATGGAATATGGCCAATTAAATGAAATTGATGTTATTTAAATCAGTTGGGTTCAAAGCCATAACTTCTTTCTTCAAATTTTATGGCGTCACTCAGTTCCCTAATTAAGATCGTTTATTTCACCACAGGGAGATTGTCGTTCAGTTACCGTACGCAGAAATAGAAATTCCACTTGATAGAAGTTTCCCTTAAGAAGTTTTAGAAATTTTCTAAACCGTTTCACAAAATCAGTTGAATAGTAACACGATCAGCTCTGGAGCCTGACAGTGGAAAAAGAACATCCTCACAACTTAGCACTTACTATTTTCCACAGCCATGTTCCAAAGTTGATCGAGTTGCCAAACAACTAGTATTAGACTAGCCTGCAAACTTGTTAAACTGTCATTGACAGTGAGCATACTTGTCACACATTCAATATACGTGTCAGAGAGTGGGAGACAGCAGGCGCGAGGTCAATGAACTGAGCCAAGCCTAGAAAGGACTTATTGAAGGAAAATCGACGAACGTACTTGAAAGAGCCGAAATCATTCCAGCGAGCTCGGGCCCTGAGGATCCCACCAGGACCGCGGATCGTCTGGTTGGATTTCAAAATGGTGACAATGGCCGCGCCCGTCGCCAACGCCGTTAACACGCGCAGGATGAAATCGGCACAGTGATGCGCCCGGTGGGCTCGCCGCGGCGCTTCGTCCACCGGCACGCCGGGAGCGCCGCTGTTATACTTGGAGCCATCGTACGGCCCCGCGGTCGACATCTTAAGATTTTCACTAAATCTTCAGCCTCAGCTACTTCCTCTTCTGCCATCACACAGATCGACACTTAAATCAGCAATCAACATTTTCGACCGGTACAGGATACTGCAAACCTGATCCCGTCTTCAGTACCTACCCCTGTTACACCACAGCTACTCAGCTCTTCCAACACACTTGATTAACTTTTTGACTAGTATTTGGGGTGTACCCCGCCCTTGAAATATGCAATTTTAGTAAAATTTTCTGCAATCCTGACTAGAACATACATGGGGTGTCTCCTCAGCTGCGCGCACAATCTGTCGATCTACATAACTACAAAGCTAGTTCCCAGTGTTCGAAAGAAATCATCATTCTGTGGTACAGTACAGAATGGAGTGACTACTAAGCTCACTGCAACTTAACCGGCAGCATGTACTGTGTACTGTACACAGCACATGTTCACTGGAGAGTGTTCTCTCTCTTGCGTGATTTTGCAGTTCCTACACAACCAACTTGAATTCGACCATAACATCGATCCTAGTGGAAAATTCAGCACTCGACGAGCTCTTCAACAAGTCTGGCTTACCTGAGATTTGGGGCGCAAGGAGGAGCAGGGAGCTGCTGCAAACCGATCGACAAGTTGGGTACGAAGCTAGCATAAGAACTCGATGATGATGTATATACAAGGATAAAAGATTGCAGAGAACGTGGTAGCAGGATGGGCCTGTCTGAACACTTCGAGCTCTGTGACTTCAGAAGGTGGACGGCTCGTGGAGAGAACACGTCTTTAACTCGGTGGGTCATCTCGCCGCAATTTCGCCACCTGGGATAAGGATACCACGTGGCTGAATTGGCAGAAAAACTGGACACCTCAGAGCAAGTACTGTCCGTTGGATTGAGGGATTAGAACGGTGATTCTCGCTGTTATTTAGTGCACTCACCGACCTGCGCCAACATCGATGCAGTTGCTCGTCAGTCCTGGATTGGGGATTGGAAAGCTTTTGTGACTTTCGCAAATGCAATGGAAGCAACTCCGAACTGCAAGTCGGGGTTGGTGAAGTCCTCACCGCCGTGTGAGATGTTGGGCATGACATCTGTTTATTCGTGGTTTGCATTATAAGGGAAACTTGATGGTACAGAAAAGGAAACTGCACCGAAGGTGGAACTAATAAGCTTACTACCTAACTCCTTTTGCCTCCCACTTTTTGACAACTGGTGTCTATTGAAGTGTCCTGGATGTGACTTCAAAGTGTGTTCCTTTTTGTCCTATTAGGTGTCTATTGGAGTGTCATCAGTAGGGGTAGTCACACCTTCTCGCTTCCATGAAGGTTGAGAAAATGTGGAGAGGAAAGTGGAGCCAATGAGAGCTCATTCTCCATGAAGAAGGTGTGACACCCCTTCTTGCTTCTTGTGGAGAAAGAGACTAGAGAACTTACTTGTTGTGTCATTCTTCACTAAAAAAAACATTGCTTAAACTTCTTCACGTCTCTTCTTGTCCTGCGGAAGAAGAGAACGATCCTTCTCAACCTTCACTGAAAGGAGTCGGCGCAAGCCGTGGCAAGCCAACTATGCTACGCCACGCCGCTCTTCTCAACCTTCACGGAAGGGAAGAAGGAGCCGTGACTATCTCTAGTATAGGGGAGGCAACCCATTCCCGACTAAGGTTGGACCACCTATACCTAATCACTTAAGCTCCTGTGGCGCAGATGCTGAGCAGTTGAATGCGATGGAGATTTTTCCATGTAGGAAGATAGAAAGTACTAAGATTGCAAAAAATTTAGAATTATTTTTGCAAAACTGAAATTTCTGTGAATTTTGGGAGCCAAAAAGTGTTCCAAACCAATTCCCAATCACTAGAATCTTCCAATTCTGATCACTCAAGAATTAGCTTCCTACTATCTACTTTCTTGTTATTTTTTGCATACTTTGGGACATGTGTCATGATCTTACTAGTTCCAAACTTAAAAAAGAATAAAAACACATTACAAGCCTTGATTGGAAACAGGGGCACTACCAGTTGGGAATTGGTCTCTAGTTGGAAATGGGTGGTCCGACCTTACTCTCCCATTTTGGCTATGTAGCCCACTCTCTTTTCATGAAGGAGCAGATGAGCAGTTAATAATTATGGCGTGGTTCCCGGTGCAATTGTGGCGCATTTTGATTGGCTACAAGATTCTCAATATTGCAATCAACTCTTGGTGGGTTTTACAACTAGCCTTTGGTTGGAAATAGGAAAGTCTATATGACAAGAATGGGTCGTATAGAATCTTCAACTAAAATATTCATAGTAAATGTGTTTTGAGAAATAAAAAAATCTAGAAAATTATAGAAACCTTCATAACTCTATTTCTGCATATAGGTCAATTTCTTCACTGAAGAAACCTGCTTTGCAAACGTGCGGAATTCCTTAAGTGATCGGAAATGGGTTGTCACCCCGGCTAATCTCAAACTGTTCCCTTTGAGGGACTCCTACTTTGCAAATGGAGCTTCATGGTTGTAATGTAACAAGCTTGTAGTGAATAGTTTTGGGTCTTTTTCAAGGTGCTTCAACATGCACCTATTGAACAGTCTGAAGTTTCTGAATCAAAGAAAATTCACTAGAAAATACCAAAAAACTTGCCAAATTCATCACTTAAAAAGAAATAGTATTTAATGATTTTCTATTTGATTGTAGAGTCCAAGATTCATTTAACCCCTACAGGTCAGAGACTATATTTTCATCAAAACTGCTCTAAAACTACCATTTCTAGTACAAGTACCAAATTTTAGAGGAAAAACATTTTTTGGAAAAATATAACCATAGGAACTTGTAGCAAAGTAGTTTGGGAAGTTGTGGAAAAAATTTCAGAAATTTCCACTGTGTGGATTGCAAGATAATAGCGTTTGAATTGACAAGGATCCTTTTTTTGTCCCTGCAAAAATCCGGGCATTTGCACTTCACAAGGTCACATTTGTATGAAAAAATGTCCAAAAATGGTGGTTATTCTTTGGACTCATTCTTCACGGCAAGTTGGCTACATGCTTATGAAAATTTCAAGTCATTTGGAATTGCACAACATATAGGAAAAATGTCATAAGTAGAAAAAAGTAGAGAATGATTCAAAATTGTTAAGAATTCGGATATGGAACAAAAAAATGCCAATCCCAACGGTTGTAATGTTGTAATAAAAAATTGACACCTAATGCTTTTAATTTTCAAAAATATTGAAAATTGAATTAAATTAAAGACTTCAAAGTTTATTTTAGAGTAGAGATTCCATAATTACACTCAAACTAAGACTCTTCATAACTTTCAGTCCATTAATCAAAATGGAATAATTCAAAGCTTCACGCATGTGTTTAAATCTAAAGAACCAATTTTAGATTTTTATTTTTTAAAAAGGTGATTTTTTAAGAAGTTTTTTGAACTGCCCAGGCTACCCGCCAACCTATGAAAATTACATATCATGCAATAACTTTTTAACCATGTAGTAAAAAGTTATGAAAATTGTTGGGCCTTAAAGCTACTCCTTAGGCACATCTTGTGTGAAAATTTCAAAGAAAAAAAATAAAAATTCCATTTGTAGTGAGTTGCCCAAATTTGCTATATTATCAAAAACATTGTTTGGTCCTTTAGGGGTTAAAGTACTCCTTGATGAGAAGTGAATAAGGCATAGATGACAAAGACTTCCCACATCTACAACTTCTCATCTTTCACATGATGCAATAGTTGATGTGTAGCTTTGGAAGTGACTTGGAATTGTCATAGTGGTAGATTAACGAACGTACAACTGTGAAATGACTTCAATGCTATTAATACATAATTGACAACTTCTTACTTCTTGGCAGTTCTTGCCATTGTGGAAAAAACAAATTTCTTTAAATAAGATATGCATCCTTTTTGTCTAAGTAGGATTATTCTTCTAAGAACAACTATTGAATGACTGCTACATAATCATTCAATTCCTTAGTCATTGTTGGAATACCCCTTGCAACCTTTATACAATTTTGTGTATGAAATGAGGTTTTGTTTCTACTTTTTTTTTTACGCATATATGAAATGGTGAGTATTGAATTCCATTACAAATAATTTGAAGCTCACATATATTCACATGCTGTACATTTGCTGTAGGTACTAGTTAATACTTAATACAAGGTAGATATATGCCAAAAATTCTCATCTACAAATAGTTAGATTGATGTAACTAGTGGAGTAGATTCTTCTTGAGTAGCAAGGCCATTTATTTCATTGGTGGTGATCACTAATGACACATTTGATGTAACCACTACTTCCCGCATTGCTTGTGGAAGGGGGAGGGGGAAAGGAATTGGCACAGTATGATTGACCTTCCAACAATTCCAAGTGGCTCTCTTTACTTCTTTGAAAAAAACTTGCATGGTCTAACATGAGAATAATTTTGAACAACCTCAACGTCCTCGGTCAAATGAATTGTAGCATTTTAGTCTGAACAATACATTGATTGATGTGGATATGCATATGATGTGGGTTCAAAATTTCATAGAATAGTACTTAAGAATACAAAAAACTTCATGTGAAAATGACTAACAATTAATCTCTAACAAAAGAAGTATTTCCTTGTATAATTGTAGATATCCATAAAAGTCAATCATAGATTAATTATGGAGTAGTTCTAGAATAGTTGTAGAGTAGTCATAGAGGAATTGTACAATAGTCAAATAATAGTTTTAGAATAGTCATTTAATAGTAGTCATTTAACCCCTACAGGATCAAGGCCTTTTTTTTTTGCCAAAAAACACTGAAAATTGCCATTTCTATAGCAAAGAGTAAAAAAAAAGTTTAATGATTTTTTTCCACATCTAATCGTAAGATCTTAAACCTAACCAGTATAAAAAAGTGTGCAAAAAATTTCAGACTTTTTGACGCATAGATTGCAAGATATTTGTGTTTAACCCCTAAAGTCCCAAGGCCATTTTTCTGTCAAAAGACACTCAAAACTGCCATTTTTGCTGCATTCACCCAAGAACATGAAAAAAAACATTTTTTTAAACTCAAACCATAGGATCTTGTACTTCACTTGTATGAAATCATGTTAAACAAATTTCATGAAGTTTGACCATATATATTGGAAGATATTAGCATTCAAAGTTGAAAGAGAAAGTTTTTTTGAACAATGGCCTCCAATTTCAAATGACTTTGACCCCCATTTGTGGAATTTTTTTGCACTACAGACTTTAAATTTAAAATTAATTATGTTGAAGAATTGAATTCAAAAGTCTACAAAAGAAAATTAAAAAAAAAATCACTCTTTATTTTCATTCCTTAAGAAATTGTTTAGTAGAAATAGGTCCAAGATTGAAAAAAAACACTAAATTGTTAATAGCTTTAAGATGGGATTGAAATACAATAATTCCAATGGTGAGATTGATTTAGCAAGCAAGCACAACCTTGTGAAACAATTTTTTTCGAAAATTGTGAAAATTGCATTCAGAAATGAATCCTACAAGTTATTTTTTTAAGAAGATGCTCTAAGTGCCCAAAAAACAAGATTGTCCATAACTTTCTCATTACTAGTCCATATAGAATCAATCTAAGCTTCACATTTAGACAAAAATATAGTATTTTAGGGAAAAAAAATATTTTAATTTATTTTGATTTTTTGCATTTTTTTTGGTACTACCTGCCAATTTCAATTCTAGGCTTTTTAAAGTATAACTGTTGCTCCCGGTCACCAATTGAAATAAAAATTAATATTCCCACATAGCTAATTAGTATTTCTATCTTATGAGAAAGTTTCAAAAAAATTCATAAAAAATTGAGGTTACTAGAAATTGCCCAAATTCCATTTTGTCTTCCGAGGGGACAATGGGACTTTAGGGTTTAAAGTGGATAAAACAAGTATATCAACACATTGCGGGACTAGGTTTCTTGACTTTGAACATTTATAACTTAAAATTTTTTTACTACAAAGTTTAGATCTTTAAATCTTTATAGTGGAGAGTTGAGTTGAGAATCTAGAAAAAAATAATTTAAAAAAAAAAAAATTCATTTAAAAATAATTTACTAAATAGAAGTAGATACAAGATAGAAGAAAAAGCTAAAATATTAATATCTTTTTAGATGGAATTAAAATGCACTAATCCCAATAGTGAGATTGTTCTAGCAAATAAACTCAACCATGTAAAACAAATTGCAAAATTTGCAAAATTTGCATTAAGAATTGAATTCTACGGGTTATTTTTTTCAAAAAGATGCTCTAACTGCCCAAAAAACAAGAATGTCCATAACTTCCTCATAACAAATCCAAATGAAATGAATAAAAGCTTTCCAGATAGACAAAAATATTATCTATGAGGAAAAAAAATCAAAAAAAAAATCCAAAGTTTTGCCAATTTTTTTTGCTGCCCCCCGTCCCATGATTTGAGCTTATTTGGTCATAACTCTTGTTTCCATGCACCAATTGTGGAAAAAATTATATTCCCACAAAGCTTATCAGTTCTTCTATCTTCCAAAAAAGTTTCAAAAAATCACGACAAAAATTCAATCCATAGGTACCTGCCCAAAATCCCATTTGTCCCTTGAAGGGACAATGGTCCTTGAAGGGTTAATACTTAATAGTCATAATTAGTTATTGAATGGTTATAGTGCAATCATAGAATATACTGTGACATGGAAGTTGTAGGTTTCATCTATAATTGCTGAAGATTTTGGTGTGGATTTTGTCTCTCTTGTTCAAAATTAGGATCATGCTAGTTGCCACCTCTTATTCTTGCTTTTAGTTTTTCTCCTCCTTTTTATTTTTGCATCTTGTTTTTGCCTTAGTACTTCAAAGTTAGGGTTTATTTCAACCAACTCTTCATTATAGTTGTTGCCTCTCAACTTCCAAGTGTAGTAGAACCTTGTTTTCTTGATTTTGGCTCTTGTTCTCTTTATACACCTCTATCATTCTTCTTCTTTTCATATTGTGATTGCAATAGTTTTTAGTGAAATTTGCTCATTATTGTTGCTTGTCCCCCTATGTTTGTATTGTTTTTCACTTCCATTGATATGGCTTACGTTTAGTTTCTTCTACCAATCTTATTTAGAATCTAGCACTTGTATTGATGAAAACTTATAAATGACTTAGTTTACCTTGAAATTTGTACCTTTTCTTGTCTTGCAATGAACTTCTAACTTGATTTTGTACATGTAGTGTAGATAAACACCAAATGAGAGAATTGAAAAGGACACTCTTTTTATAGGGGACAATAACTTCAAAGAATAGACTTTGTATCAGGTGAATTTTGTAGCTTAAGGTGATTGCTACATTATAATTTTTATTATTGTTTTGTGATGTATTTTTCATTAGAGAGATTTCATTCAGGGAATGCTGCCACATGAGCGTAGAGTGTAGAGCGAAGATTTTGAGTATTTTTTTTCAAATTTTTAGATTTAAAAAAAATGAAGACCTATGACCATGAGGATCGAGGACCTAAAACCGTGCAAGAATTAGGTGCGTTTCATTTGAGTGGATGTGAAACCAAAATATTTTCAGTAATACAATTTGACTATTTCAGTCTTCTATGTCACTTGCATTGTTCATATTGAGCTTGTCACACAATGGAAGTATAAATATACCTTTGTTTAAATTAGAATCAATGAGATAAAAACAAGCATTGATTATATAAGCCTTCATACTAAAATCTAAATAATTAAGTTTACACAAGTCATGGCCTCTACTGTGCTACATTTTGTGAGGAATAAATTTACTTGCTATTTTGATGAAGATTAAAATCTAGTACATGAAGATGAAAGAGAGGAGTCTATAGATTTGTCAATTGTATGTGCTAAATGACATGTATAGCAACAAATATTAAAAGCATATCCTTATATGAGGTTTAATTTGTGTTTTATTTAGTTTGTTGTTTTGTTGGTTACATAGAGATCTCTAGAATTGTATGTCCCCTAGTTGCTTTCTTGGTACTATGAAAAAAGCTCCCTACCAGGAGAAGTGCACAGACTTTGTTTTGTGGCGTTTTGACTTAGAAAAGATATTGAATTTTAATTTTTTTATGAATTAGAAAATTAGAATATTACATTTACTTGAATATTTGATTATATTGTGGCAACGGCACAAGGCTATACTAGTATACTTTGAAATGGCATTTATATTATATATAGATAATTAAAATCCATCTATTAAATCAAGCATTTTTTTCAATGTGTCCCAAGTAAGTGGCTCATTAGATTCCTTTCATTGTGATTGCATCCCTTAGTCAAACGCTTGTTGAGTTCTTAAAATTTTAGCATTCTTCATGTTTTGATACAATGCATCCCATGCATCAAGTTTGGAGATGCTTACTGAAGGAAACATGTGAATATGGATGTTTCCTAAATATCTATGCAAACCAATTTCAAACAATTAATGACCAATGTATTTCAACAATTATCATATAAAGTAATAAAACCATAAATATTAAACGAAACAAATCAAATAATTCATTCAAAATGGAGTTTTGATTTGAAAAATTGAGAATTGTTATGTTTGATTGGAATTGTGTAAGAATTGAATGTTACCTATGCAAGACAAAAAATGGCAATTGTATACGATATTATACAAAATTCTTTAAATGGCACAATAAGTAGTTTATAAGATTATTGGACATGACTATATAACTACACTTTTGGCACTAAAGCTCTATTGCAAGTAATAGATCCATTTCTGTACCATTCCAAAGAATCTTTCATTAATTTAAATTAACTCCTAAAGGACCAAGAGTGCAAAAAACCATGTTGCAGAAGCCACTTGGTGGCCTTATGGTCCTTTAGGGGTTAAATGGAAACATATGCAATTACTTAGACTTTTAGATGTTGTCATTGGTGCTCATTGCACTCCAATTTGCACCAATAGGCATTCTTAACAAGTAGACCACTACCAAAATTAAGCTCAAAATCAAAATCAAAAATAATAATAATTTCATTTTTTCTTTGCATGTTCACTATTCCAACACAATACCAATTACTTATATCAGATCCCCTAAAAGATTTCAAATACTATTGATCAAATAAAACTAGTCTTTTTTTTATGCATAATAATGTCGTACCAAAATGTACCCTTATATCATTGTAAACCTCCAATATTTTTTTATGGTAATAATCTTTTTTCTAATTCTTATTGCAATTCCTTATAAATAATTTGTCAATAAGTAATTCTCCAAAAGATATTTCTAAAAAATTTAATAATGTTTTTTTAATTAAATTTTTTAATACAACCCTAAAGATTGAAAACGCAATTGCAAAATTCAATTTTTTTTAATTTTTTGGATTATAAATACGTATATTTGTAGAAACCTTGTTTGCATTCATGATGTCTATATACATCAGAGTCACCAGACTACAACTTTTTTAAAAAGAAGATTGTTTTAATTAATATTTTTGGTAAAGTTAAAAATTGCACCCGAGAGGCCGTGCAAATAGTGTTAGCTTTGACAAGGTCTCTAGAAATTCCTGAGTACAAATGCAACCTTAAAAATGAAAACTTTTTTTTATCTTTTGAAAGTTGCATTTGTATCCAAGTCCCTTAAGAATACCATTGGTGTTGATGAGGTCTCAAGAAAAAAAAACTTAAGTTGCAACTGTACCCAAGCCCCCGGAGGAATAATTTTGGTTCCAAATGGATCTATAAAAATATATATATATATAAAAAGAATAAAAAATAACTTTTTTTTAAAAAATTTAAATTTTATTTTTAAAGGTGTAGCTGTAGTTTTCCAAAAATTCTTTTTAAAAGTTAATTTCCAAGATTATTTAGTTGTTTTCCTAAAACCACTACAACCTTTAGGGCCTTAAAGTGTAATTGCCATTGTTTCTTTTTTTTTGAAACAAATGGTGAGATTTCAAAGAAAAAAAGAATAAAGCTCAATTTGATTTTCTAATGAACCATCCTAGAAAATTAGACTAAGCTCTATTCTTTTTTTTCTTTAAATCTCACTATTTGTTTCAAAAATGAAAGAAACAATGGCAATTACACTTTAAGGCCCTAAAGGTTGTCGTGGTTTTAGGAAAACAACTATATAATCTTGAAAATGAACCTTTAAAAAGAATTTTTAGAAATCTACAGCTACACCTTTAGGCCCTTGGGCACCCGTTTGGCATCGAACCTATTTCTATAGGGGTTTGGGTACAGCTGCAACTTTCACAAAAAAAAAGAAAAAAAAAAAAAAAGGCAGGAGGAGAGACTTTTTGCCTAGAGGTGTAAAGCCTGTTAGTGTAGAATACCTTGTTTGACACTCGGTATTGATAAATTTAATTTAAATGATGGCATGATGGTCATCACCACATTCATCAATGAAGCTAAGAATGTGATTTTTCCTAACTATTCTCACATAAATTGTGTCATTCCGAGCAAAGAAGCAAATTCTAATGGGATTGATAGTTTCATTAGTGAATATAGTGATGAATAATTTGCATCTAGCATATCAAATTTGTGATAAGATAATAGCCCTCAAAACATCCCAAGTTGCAATCAGGACATCAATGCAAGGAGGATACATACCAACATCGTTACACTCTCTAGTAGGAATGCCAATGAGAGTTTTCCCTTATAAAAGTGTAAGTGTTGTTTTCAATAAATAAATTAATAAAACATAAAACGAACTATTAGTTATGAAAGTTGTAGTTGTTTTCAAAGACTCATAAAGATGATGTCTACAATAATCCTACAAGGCCTAAGCTACAATTTTATCTTTCAAAAATACGTGTAATTTTTTTTTACATTTCTTGATTTTTTTTTAAATTATTGTAGGACTTTGGGCCCTTTAAGAACCCTATTGATATTGATAGGCTCTCCAAAGTCCTAGATTCCTACAACAAGTTTTAAAAATTGAATTTTTTTAATATATTTATATATATATATTTTTGAAAAAAATGTTGAAGGATTCCAAGCCTTATAGGGACTTTGTCAATATAGACAAGTTTTTTGTGAAGCTCATGATCTAACAACAATTTATTTTTGAATTAAATATATATATATATATATATATATATATTTTTTTTTTTTTAATTCTTAAAAAATGTCATTGGTTCCAAGTCTTATAGGGTCATTGTTTGGCACTTGCAACATCTTCTCTTGCAACATTAGTATTTAAGGGTAAAATATATTGGTTTTTGAAATTTTTGTATTTCAATGCCATGTCTATTTGTAAAACTTTTTTGAACCAATAGGAATCCTTACAAATGATTGCAATATTTATTCCTTGAATTATATATGTTTATATATAAATCTATTCAGTTTTTTCCCAATGTTGTTGCCTCTCAAAGTAGCTTGTCAATATGGGCACTTTACCTTCCTTGAAAGGTCATAGACAAGCAATCTTATTTTAAATTTATTCTCAATTTTGATTATTTAATATATATTAATGTATTTTTTGGTCTCTAATTCAAGTTCAAGTTAGACTTTAGAGTGCTAGAACAAGAAAAAATTTCATAAAGAAGATACTAAAAGTGATTGTTTTATATTTTTTTGAGTTTTTGGGATTTCTTTCAGGATAATTGTGAGTGCTAATGGATACTATTTTAGGGTTCTAGTGATTACAAGTCCTATTTTAGAGAACTAAATTTTTTTTTTTTGAAAATTTGGTATCTTTGTGGCTCAAACAATACTTATTGGTGCCAACAAGTATTCATTTAGAGATGAATAGATGAAACAATTACTTTCTATTACATGATTTTTTGTAATAATACTTTCTATTAGATGAAAGTAATTGTTTTTTTAGAAATGATGTTCATGTCTATTTCCTTATAGAGGATGTTGACTACTCCAAAGTCATCTTGGAAGAAGTAAAGATGATGAAAAGAATTTCATTAGAATGGCTTTTAACCTTAACTTTGTTAATTAAGCTGACATTGATTAATCATTTACATGGCCATTGATGCATTTGGATGGGTAGATGAGATGTAGAGGAGTTGGTTTAGAAACTTAAAAATGTGTTTAAAGGTTGAACAAACTTAAAACTTAGAAAGTGAGCTAAAGTGAATGGAGAATAAAATTGAGACCAACCTATAAAGAATTTTTGGCTATGATAACCAAATGTAATCCACTTGAAAATTGAAGGCATTGTAGGAAGTAGAAATGATTGATTTATACATATTTTATTAAAATATTTAATTTATTATATATACTAACAAATATTCAACAACAAACATGAGTTGGTTTAATATTGATAATTGACTTGTCAATTGCCCTTAAGTAATTTCAAAACAAAAACTTCATTGGACAATGTATTTAGATGCTTTATATTTATGGAATTGATAAGATTCTCTGAGAGATGCATAAGATGTGTTTTAAAAATAAAAATAAATATACTTTAATTTCCTTTATGACCTCCTTGTCATTGTGTCCATTATATAGTATTCCACCATTATGATGTTAAAAGAGTCTTGTTTGATTTCATATATCAATTTTATGTATTTGTATAAGCATGTTGGAATAAAACTTTGCTTGAGCTCAAGCATCTATTTGCTGGTATTACAAAATTTGCTATGTGGCACATTTCATCATTCTAACCCTTGAAGGATGGATTGGTGATTGTGGAGATCATCCCTTTAGATATTGTAGAAATCATTGCCTTAACAAAATGCTGAAGCACTCATTAGAAGTTAAATTACTGTAGAAGACCTGTCCATTTTACAAAATGGAATCCTAGAAATCCTAGCCATATTCAAGACTCTTTAAATTGCCACGGACTTAAATTTGTGTGCACTTCAAATCGAGGTTTTGGAATTTGATGTATCATTTCTTGCCATTTCATTTCTAAGAATTGCTTGCATGTAGAAATCTATTTTAGAATATATCAACAGAAGACTAGTTCCAAAACTTCTATAGTCCACATTTACAAATTACCTTATTCCACACAATCTTACATTTTCAATTATAGATTCAGGGTGATGGACCTACAATTATAGGTCTCAAGCCTAAAATGTTAGGTTTACGTCCACAATCTTAGATCCACAGTTATAGGGTCTTAATTAAGAAGCCAAAAAAATCATTATATTTTCAAATATTCCATACAAAATTATCGTTTTTTTGCACTAAAAGAAAAAAAATCCATAAATTGTGCTTCCCTGCTCAAACTTCCCCGCTCTACTCTCCAAGCTCCTGCTCTACGCTTGTATACTAGCTTCGCTCCATTTTCAATTAATAGTTGGATGCAATTTTCAGTGGGCCAAGAAGAGGTTTTGACACAAAGACAATAAGTGCCTTTAGGGAACACAATTCTACTTGCTTGCTATGTCTAGTTGTAGGAGCAGAATTCAAATTGTTGCATTTCTATTTATATATGCAAGTAGATCTTCAATTTAATTAGTAGATGGTGATGCAATTTTGTCATTTTACATGCTATTTGGAGGTAGTGTTTTGTCTCATTTTCCTAGGCAATTAGGAAACATGATACAAAACCTTGTTGGCAAATTCATTGTTTTTCACAAGCATGAAAGTGGAAGTGGTTATGACAAAAAATTTATTATAGCTAATCCTGAACTTTTGGGTAGATTGTGTTTTTGAAGTTCTATAAACAACTGATTTATAATTGGAAGTCAAGTGTTGGACAATGGCAATCACATTTTAATGCTTATGTACATGTGCACCCAATTTGTGCCCATTGATGAATGACAACGAAATGACAATATAGTTGTTCTTCTACTATAGTGCTATGCAACTTCACTTGACTTTGTATAAGGTAGAGCCACCCATAACCAATCGAATAAGGGTTTCCAACATGATCTGGAGTAGTTAAGGCAAAGCAAATATTTTTCAAAGGTATATCAATAGAAATGACAAGGATTGCAAAAAATTTGGTAATTTTATTGCTTAACCCCTAGAGGACTGAACATGCTTTTTTGAGAACATAGCTTTTTTGGGCAGCTCACTACGAGCGGAGATTTTATTTGTTTTCTTTCAAATTTTCACACAACATGTTCTCGAGGAGTAGCTTTAAGGCGCAACAATTTTCATAACTTTTGATTATAGGATTAAAAAGTTATTGCATGATATGTCATTTTCATTGCTCGGCGGGCAGCTTGGGCAGCAAAAAAAACTTCTTTAAAAATCACTTTTAAAAAAAATAAAAACTTGAAATTGGTTCTTTAGATTTATATGTAGGTGGGAAGCTTTGAATCATTCCATTTGGATCTATGAGTCAAAAGTTATGAGGATTCTTAGTTTGAGGGTAGTTATGGAATCTCAACTCTAAAATAAACTTTGAAGTCCTTTATTTCACTCAATTTTCAATATTTTTGAAAAAAAATAAAAACCTTGGGTGTAGATTGTTTATTACAACATTACAACGATTGGAATTGGCATTTTTCAATTCCATAAATAAATTCTTAACAATTTAGTGTTTTGAATCATTCTCTACCTCTTCCTACTTACTATTATTTTCCTATATGTTGTACAAATCTAAATGATCTGAATTTTTTCAAGCATGTATCCAACTTGTCTAAAAAAATGAATCCAAAGAGTAACCACCATTTTGGACATTTTTTCATACAAATGTGACCTTGTGAAGGGCAGCTGCCCGGATTTTCGCAGGGACAAAAAAAGGGTTTTTTTCAGTTCAACTGCTATTATCTTGCAATCCACAGGGTGGAAAATTCTGAAATTTTTTCCACATCTTCTCAAACAAGTTTACTACTAGATCCTACGGTTACATGTGTCCAAAAATGTTTTTTTTTTAAAATTCGATACTTGTATTAGAAATGGCAGTTTTGGAGCGTTTTTGGTGAAAACATAGTCTCCGACCTTTAGGGGTTAAACTGAAATTACTATGAATTTAGAGAGGCAAAAAGTGTTTCGGACCTATGGCCAACATCTAGACTCTTCCAATGCTAATCATTCAATAGCTTTTTTCCTAATCATTATTTCCTACTTTCTTTCTCACAACTTGGGACATGTGTCATGTATTTATTCGTTCCAACCTTGAAAAGGAAAAAACAAACATTCTAAGTTTGGTCAAAAATATGTGCACCTACAGGTAGGAATGGATCATTGGTCGAGAATGGGTGGCTCTACATTATGACAAGCAATTGCCATGGTAATGATATGACTAAGAGAGGATCCATAAATAATTAGAATGCAACTGCACTCAAATTGGCTTTGAAATTGATTAAAAAAGACGAAGTCTATCTGTGAGATAAATTGTAGTTAGCTTTGATAAATCCATGTGGTGGTGAATTAGTAAAAAAATGTCACATAGCAAAAATGATTTATATAACAGTTATACAGGAAAGAACTTATCGGCAACAATATTGAGGCAATATAGACCTAGTAGAAGGTGATACTTCAACATCCACCTGAGTACAGTCTATTGATGAATAAACTAGCTAGGCATTTTTTGGACACTATATGAATAAACTATGAATTTTCAAAGTGCTAAAGTAGGTGAATCTAAAATTAAACCTAGAGTTTTATGAATAGAAGCTATACATTTTAGGCAAGAATTTGAAGAGATGGATGATAAATACATGCTTTAGAGAGTAAAGGCCACTCATTGAGAAAAGTTGGACTCTCAAGAGCTTTGGGTTAAATATAAAATGATATTTTTGAAACTCATTAGGGTATCATTGGAGATTAAAGGATTCTAAATAAGATCAATAAAAAGAATTGTACCTAATTTTATCCAGCCCCTAAATATTCTTACATAGAACGTGCAATTTTTGTTTATAAGGGCATAGCTTCAATTTTGGGTTCCTTTATTTTCAAGACTTCAAAATTTATAATTTTTTAACATTATGTCCAAAATTTGTATTCTATAAGAAAAATTGCATTCTAATAGAGTACTAGAAATTCCTCTTTTGACTAAGATAATAATTCAATTATTGAATTATGAATCATAAGAATTTGCAAGACTATATTAGTGTACAATTCTAGTGATACACTAATATAGTTGTTTGTAGTATTTTAAATAAAATCCAATATAGTGTGGTCTACACTATTTTTACATTATCTCAAATATTGTGATTTGTATTGACCTTTCCCTCTACTTCCATCCAAGTGATCCAATGTCCATCTAACTTTCACTTGAATCTCATCGAAAGGCTCACATTAAGTGGATTCACATTCATCCAAAATTATTCAAATTAGTGCAAGCTAAGGGATCTCGCACTATTTAAAGTCTTGTAACAACTGAATGAACATGTGTATCAATAAGCCCTCACAAAAAAACTTTTATAATTTAATAAAAAAAACATTTTCAAAACCTTTTTTGGTTGATTTTAGGTGCTAGTCAAACACTTCAAAGTAATTATCCCTATTTGTTACCCCCCTTCAAGAACCTTCCAAACATTGTGCTAGTTGCATTACTTGCATAATTCTAGAACAATGCGGAAACACATAAATACATTACTAATTCTTATAAATAATAATTTGGAAACATGTCAAAAAATAATGTTCAATAAAGAACTCCAAAAACATCACATCATTTGTAATTCAAAGAGGAATGTTCAATAAAGAACTCCAAGAACATAATTGTTAATTTTCTTTAACCCCTAAAGGACCAACATGCATTTTTTGGCTACATAGAAATTTTGGGCAGGTACGTGTGACTGGAGATTTCCATACTTTTGGCTGAAATTTTAATAGATGGTGGGAGCAAAGAATATCTTTCATATGCACGAATTTCATGGCATTTGGAAATGCAAGTCAAAAGTTATGGCCTAATATGTTACTTTTTTTTGTAACTAGGTAGTCCGGGCAAATAAAAAAAAATCACTTTTTCATAAAAAAAAATTTGAAATTGGTTTTCTAGAGTTCTATGTACATGGAAATCTTTGAATGATCCCATTTTGATCAATGAGTCAAAAGTTATGAAGATTTTTAGTTTGCGGGCAATTGTGGATTCTCTATTCTAAAATAAGCTTTTAAGTCCTTTATCTTACTCAATTTTCAATATCTTTTGAAAAAAAAAAATCATAGGATGTAGATTGTTTCTTACAACATTGTAGCCATTGGGATTGGCATTTTCAATTCCATAATTAAATTCTTGACAATTTAGTATTTTGAATCATTCTCTACTACTATCTACTTACTACTTTTTTCCTATGTGTTGTACATTTTCAAATGAAGTGAAAATTTTCAAGCATGTAGCCAACTTATCTAGGAAAAAGAATCCAAAGAAGCACTATCATTTTGGACATTTTTTCATCAAAAAGTGAGCTCGTGAAGTGCAACTGCCCCTTTTTTCACAGAGACAAACAATTGATTTCAGTGAATTTGAATGCTTATATTTTCAATCCTTGCGGTGGAAATTTCAGAAATTTTTACTACGTGTTCTCAAGTCAGCATACTACAAGAGCCTACGATTACATGTGTCCAAAAAAGTTTTTTCTCAAAAATTGGGTACTTGTCTTAAAAATGGTAGTTTTCAAATGTTTTTAGTGAAAACATAGTCATGAAACTTTAGGGGTTAAACTAGAAATTAGATTTTTGGAATTATGCAAATTAAAAATCTATGAATACAAATCATATTGAAACTATCCTTATTAAAGATATGAATAATTATTAAAGATAAAAATAATTCTAGAAGCAGCTTCCAAATAAAATTTATAAATCCATACCTTAACCCCTACAGGACCAAATTGCGTTTTTTGGAAAATTTAACAATTTGGGGCAGTTCATTACAAATGGAGTTTATATTTTTTTTCTTTGAAAATTTAACACAATATTTTTCCAAGGAATAGCTTTAAAGACCAAAAATTTTCATAACTTTTGACTATACAATTAAAAAGTTATTGCATGATATGTAATCTTCAACATTTGGCAAGCAGCTTGAGCAACCCAAAAAACTTCTTTCAAAATCTCTTTCAAAAAGAAAAAAAATTCAAAACTGATTCTTTAGATTTATATATATGCGTGAAGCTTTGAATCATTCCATTTCTATTAACCCCTAAAATATCAAGGCAGTTTCTGGCTCCAAAACCACTGAAAACTGCCATTTCTGCTGCGATCACTCTCTAAACCAAATTTTTTTTTTTTTTAGAATCTAAATGTAGGATCTTGTACTTCACTTGTCTTAGATTATGTGGTAAAAATTTCATGAAGTTTGACCGTATGGATTGGAAGATATTAGCATTTGAAGTTGGAAAAAGAAGCTTTTTTGAACTGCCGCCTGCAATTTCAGATGACTTTGATGACCATTTGTGGATTTTCTTTGCACTACACACCATTAAGTTGAAATTTTTTGTATTGAACATTTGAATTGAGAGTCGGGGAAAACAAATTTAGAATGTCAAAACTTGATTTTCACATATAAAAAAATTATTAAATAGACGTAGGTCCAAAATTGAACAAAACACTAAATCGTTAATAGCTCTTAGTTGGAATTAAAACACCATAATCCTAAAGGTGGGATTTTTCTTGCAAACAAATTTAACCTTGTCAAAAGAAAAAAATTTAAAAAAATTTAAATTTGCATTTAAAAATGAACTCTATAAGTTGTTTTTTGAAGAAGATGCTTAGATTGCCCGAAAAAACAAGATTGTCCATAACTTTTTTGTTCTAAGTCCAAATAGAATGAATCAAAGCTTCAAATGGAGACAAAAACATGATCTTTGAGGGAAAAAAAAAAAAAAAAAAAATTCAATTTTTTGAAGTTTTTTTTTTTGCCCAACGAAACTACTTTTAAGACTCCGGATGGCATAACTTTTGCTCCCGGGCACTGATTGAAAAAAAATTATATTTTTAGAAAGCTAATGTGATTTCCTATCTTCAAAAAAAGATTCCAAAAATCAAGCCAAAATTTCAGGTTACACAAGCTTGCCCGAAAACCCAAGTGTCCCCCGAGGGGACTTTGGTCCTTTAGAAGTTAATGAGTAAAAAGTTATGAGGATTCTTAGTTGAGGTAGTTTATGGGTAGTTATGAAATCTCTACTCTAAAATAAACTTTGAAGTCCTTTATTTAACTCAATTTTCAATATTTTTGGAAAAAAATAAAACCATTAGGTGTATATTGTTTATTACACTACAATCATTGCGATTGGCATTTTTCAGTTCCTTACATAAATGGTTAACAATTTAGTATTTTGAATCATTCTTTACTTTTTTCTACTTATTATTTATTTCCTATATATTTTACAACTTCAAATAATTTGAAATTTCTCAAGCATGTAGTCAACTTGCCTTGAAGAATGAATCCAAAGAGTAACCATCATTTTGGACATTTTTTCATACAAATGTAACCTTACTTGCCTTGAAGAATGAATCCAAAGAGTAACCATCATTTTGGACATTTTTTCATACAAATGTAACCTTATGAAGTGCAGCTGCCCGGATTTTCGCAGGGACAAAAAATGGAGTTTTGTCACTTCAAACGCTATTATCTTGCAATCCACAGGGTGGAAATTTTTTGAAATTTTTTCCACATCTTGAATTAGTGTATTACAAGATCCCTACGGTTGCATGTGTCAAAAAATGTTTTTTTTCTAAAATTTGGTACTTGTATAAGAAATGGCAGTTTTGGAGCATTTTTGGTGTTTCTAAAATTTGGTACTTGTATTAGAAACGGCAGTTTTGGAGCATTTTGGGTGAAAACATAGTCAAAAAACTTTAGGGGTTAAGTTTGGCTGTTTTGTTTTGTTTTGTTTTGGTATTCTCAGTGAAGGGGTGCACAAACTTGGTTTTGTGACATTTGGACCTATGATGTAAAAATTATTGAATTTTGAAGTTTTTATTGAATCATAAAATTAAAAAATTACTTTTACTTGGATTTTGGTCACGTTCTTGGTACCATTGGAAAGCTCTTGGCAAGGAGGGGTGGAGGAGCCTTGTTTTGTGGCATTTGGAAGGACGATGTGAAAGATATTGAATTTTGTTTTTATTATGAATCAAAAGATTAGAAAAATATTTTTACTTTTGTTTTGACTGTGGCAACGGCACACTAATACTGGTGATTGCAACTGTAAATTTCAGTGTAAAGAATTATTTCAAATTAAACTTATAAATACTGGTGATTGCAACTGTAAATTCAAGTGTACAGAATTATTCCATGCATCGAAATCTACTTCTCTTTAAGAGTCAATACCAAATTAGTTCTCAAAGCTGTTTATAATACACCCGTACCAAACTTCAAATCAAGAGACGAGTCGTGGCGATTTGGGGTAAATGAAAGGCTAATGTTACATGTACAGCTCCCTTGCCCTCGAAAGAAGAGCACAGACCAAGCCTCTTGGCAGAAGAATGTACAGTGAAGCTCGTCCCATGAGGGGCAGAATCAACGTATGAATTCTTTGAAACAATCCAACCTGGGAAGCAAATAGGCAGGAGCCAACCCATAAGTTTGTTGAATTCCAACTCCCCTCCCAAAGATCCAAAACCTAGAAAAAATTACAAGCACCGAAGTGCCTGTAGGTTAATCAAACGCTACATGTACAGTACAGTGTGCGACGCGCCACAAACTAGGAAGATGACACTGGCGTCGTCGCTTCTGGAAGGCCTGGACCAGGGCCACCAGGGGGCAACGTAGAGAGCCCGGAAGCAATGCTTCCTCCAATAGCAACTGGCACAGTTGAGGCGGCAGCCGCAGCAGCAGGTCTCTGAGATATGGACGCACCAGATGGGGACACAGCCTGTAAAAATGCACATCAGAAGATCGTGAGGTCGAACACAATAACACCGTTACGGCCCTGACCCCGACTCCAATACTGATCCAATAGCAACTCATCTAGTTTGACAAAATCCGGATCTTGAACCCAAAGTGATCTATCCACATCTCCCAAAAATCATACACATGTTAAAAAGATGGAAGGGACGCAAACAAACTCACGGGAGGTCCAGAAAAATTTGAAATTCAAAACCACCACGAGTCCAAAACTTCAAGATAGTGACAGACCTGCCCACTGTTCGCCAGCATTGGACTGGCCATGGAATTGCTCGACTCGGATGCGGGAACTCTTACATACGGCACAGTACTCGCAGCTCCTCCTTGACCAAGGCCGCCCGCTGGAGGCCTCGTGTGGGGGTTTGCTGAAGGCGCGGAAGAGACCATCAACGAGCCATTGGCTTGACTGCTACGCGGTCCAGGCGGGAGGGCTGGCTGTGCGCCGGAAGGAGCCCTTCCATTCACCCCTGGGCTCATGCCATGCTTCTGCGGGCCAGAAACACCGACAAGAGGCCCATGCGCCATGCTTCCTAAGGGCAGACCATGAGAGGGTCCGTGGAAAGACGGTAATTGCAGCCCCGGGGTCGTCGTCCCGGAGACTTGGCCTGTCCCTGCAGCGTTGTTCGCCCTTGTCAAGTTGTAGAGTCCGGCGGAGAGGGGGGAGTTGGCTTGATTGGGTTTCCACTGCATGGAATGGGCTCCAGTAGTGCTTGAATGGAGCGGCACCCCATGGGAGTTGGGGTTGCTCAAGCTAATAGGATTTCCAATCGAAGCTGCCATTCCACCCAGTTGGTATGGGTTGTGGTTGGGCAGGGCCGACATCTGCGACGAACCTGCTGGGCCAGTCGGCGGCAGTCCTGTCTTTCCCAATAGCCCTGGCATTGCCAAACCCATAGGACTCGCACTAAGATGTCGGGTTTGCAACCTGTACCCATACAACCTACTGGTTCAACCCTAGAGAAAAGTGCAAAAATAAAAACAGTGCAGGCATGGAGGGTGGACGAAGTGCAGCTACGCCTACTTGATAGTCGGGCTTTGGATAAGAAAATCTAATGGTCTATGCGAAACTACTGATCTACCAACCAAAATGCACCACTGTCCAATCTAAAGGAGAAAACCCGTCCTCAAGAGCATCACGACGTCGTCGCTAACAAGAGGTCCATGACAAACGACTTCCAAGACAAGAAGATTCATAGGAAAGCACTGACCTCCTTTGGGGCTGCTGGAGCTGCTGCTGGGCCTGAGGCGCCTGGCTTCGCTGCATTTGCTGTGCGGAAGGCACAGTCAAGGACTGCTGTAATTGTGGGCTGGAAATGGGTATCGAAGCAGCCTGCGAGGCAGCAGCTTGACCAGCTGGTTGAATGGACGCTCCCTGTTGTTGCTTAGGAACTCCACCCTGCTTGAAAAACAAGTCATTTAAAGAAGGACAGGACGTGCAACCTAACTGCCCAAAGAGAATGGCCAGAAGAGCCACCTCAACAGAAAACGAGGGAAGTCGTTTAGGAAACTTCATTGAACGTAACAGAATGTACCAATAGAAAGAAGCAATCATAATTATCGTCTAGTTAGAACGATAGACATACGGGTGGAGAGTTGCAACAATCGACTATTAGCGTCCAATGTGGACTTCCTATCCTTGAATCGGGCATTAGGAAATAAGAAAGCTCGAGAACATTCTCCAGCTTGGACGGGAATTGTTGAAAGCCCTGTGTTTGTAAAAGCAAAACTGTACCTGCGGCATCTGCAGCTGGGGCTGTGACTCAGACTGCTGGGGCCCCTTACTTTGGGGTCCCGAAGATGCACTCCCGGCTTGTGCTTGTCCAGATCGGTGATGCATCTTCGGTCCTGTCTGTTGCATCTGGTCGGGTGTCTCACTCACTGGCGGGTTATTTCCACTATTACCAAACGTGCTGGCTTGTCCCGTCTGCGAAGAAAGGTCGTGCGTCATACCTCCTCGGCTTGGCCCCGTGGAAGTCCTTAGACTTGGCTGTTGCTGCAGAGTTTGTGGCGTCTGCGTTTGCTTTCCCTGTGCTGGTTTGGAGGACCCTGTGCTCTGCCCCAGCTGCTCGGAAGCCTGATTCGGAGGGTTGGATTGCCCTGATCCGGCGGGCGAAGCCGGGGCGGACGGACCCAAACCGGGCGGACCACCAACGCCCTGCTGCGGACCCACTTGCTTTTGGATACTGGTATGCTGCGGTTGTTGGGATAGCAGATGAGACTGCGAACCCAATTGCTGAGGAGGAAGGCTGGGCACATGCGGGGGGGGCAGCATATGTTGCGCTTGAGGAAGAGTCCCCATCAGCCTCTGCTTCTGCTGATGTTGCTGCTGCTGAAGGGTCTGCTGCTGCTGCTGCCGGTGTTGGTGCTCTTTCATACGAGCGGCTGCAGCATAATAAGCCTGGGTAGGATTGGCTTGCATGTGCATATGTTGCTGCTGTTGCTGCTCACCACCCACACAAGCACACACTCAGTACATGCTCTCTCAAACTATTACGGCTCCCAATCAAGAACTCAGTGCAGTTAATGACGCGACTTTTCGAAGACAATTACCAACTGATTTCGTTGCTGATTTTGAACTTGCTGGTGCTGCTGATGCTGCGCTACTTGTTGCTGTTGCTGTTGCTGTGACTGTGACTGGAAGTGCTGCTGCTGCTGCTGCTGCAGTGGCTGATGTTGAGGGGAGAACGGCTGTAGCAGTGGAAACGTTCACACACATTTAGAGCAATATCTTAGGCAAAAATCATCCACTCCTTCTAATGTTCGCCACTAAGACCGGAACAATGAACGGACGGTACGAGCGGGCAATAAAACATGTGCAATGAGACACGGACAACGTCCCTTCCAAGAGCAAATAGACAGACCACGAATTAAATGACTGAACATGAACGTCTTTTGATGGACCTCCTCTATCATCGCTACTTCCCCTGTTCAAAGACTTGCAAAGATGTTGCAAAGATCGACCACCAGCTGTCGCTCTACGCCTTGGGAGGCGGATGAGAGGTGTACTGAGCGGCCAAAGAAAGCGACACTGTCAAAAGCGGCCTGGAGGATCACCTGAGGCGGGGGCGACGTCATAGCAGCCATATCACTGTTTAAATTCGAGAGAGCAGCCGCGGCTTGATTGTCACCTTGTTGCGCTTGCGATTGAAGGTGTTGCAAAATCTGTAAACGGTGTTCCTCTGTGCACGGTCCCACCTGAAATAATCATCCAGTCTCAGATCCAGATCCAGAACAGATACGGTCGAATGAGAGAATAACGTATTGACTTCGGTCATTTTCCCTTCAAGGCCACGAAAGTCACGAACAAAGGCACAAGGAGTGGAGATCTTCTAATTCAAAAGTACTTCGAACAGGGAAGTCAGCCCCAGCGCTGTGAAAGAAGGAAACTGGGACAAAACGAAGAAGTGAAAACCTCAATAATCAGGGTAAATACAATTCAAACCAAGAGTTTCAAAGGGCTTCAAGAAGTACCCGCAGCATGTTCAGCAGACTGGCAGTTTTCCTCGACATGCTCGACTGAGGGAAGGTCCCTGCTGGAGGCACCATGCCACTCAAGCCAGCTGGAACCATATTGGAAACCACCGGGGAACCCATGCTCGGCAGACCGGCCCTGGGCAGGGACAAACCACGGCTCAGAGCACCCAACATGGCCCCGGTGGTGCTGGTAGGAACCATGGGCAAGTCGCTGGGATTCGGCAAACCGGTCAGAAGAGGCAAGCCACCTGGCACGGCCTGCTGCTGGAGAAGACGGGCGTTGTACGCAGATAAGGGGCCTCCAGCCATTCGCAAACGATTGGCTTCTTCCTGAGACAGCCTGGTCGTGAATCGCTGTGCATCTCTGCACACGAGAAACACGAGCGTTCAACTCGGATTGGGATCACGAGAAAACCATCAAATGCACATACGAATCGCAGAAAACCACTAGGAAATCGAAATCGGAAAGGGAAGGGGACCGAGCAAAAGAATTGCCGAAAGCATCCGATCAGTTGCTCATACAAACACAGCACACTTCCAAAAGCAGTGCCACAAAACATGGCCGGCGTTAGCGCCAGAAAGAAGTCAGAGCCATGCCAGTCAACGAAATCATTAGCACATCGAACTCCTGAAAAGCCTGCATCACGAGGGCATCCTGCCAGGCTCAGCAATCGTATCAACTCTAAGAAGGTCAGCTCAGTACCGTGCAGCTGCGGCGCTCATGGCAGCAGAAGACGAAACGGAAGATGGCCCCAAGTTGAAACCACTGGTGCCGGGTAGCAAAGGCAAACCTCCGGAGGGTGGTCTCATCACAGAACCAGGGATCATCGGAGGTCCCAACACACTCCCCTGTGCAGGCTGGATAGGGAACGGCTGGGAAGTCGCATCCCCATTGTTCGTCACTCGATCACATAAATCCAAAGGACTGTCATCAACACACACGTCAAAACAAATGTTCAGAGAGAAAGCATCACGGCACAGAGTTAGGGAGCGAACAAACAACACTCCAATCAACAACAGCACAATGGCCGGTGGTTCACACTCGACGGATCCGCGATGGAGCCAGACAAATCTATCTCAAGCAGAAGACGGTTCTGGATGACTCACTTCGGAGGGCCACCAGTGCAGAATTGAGAGATAGCGATTCCATGAGAAGGATGCTGGGCAGCTAAAGTCTTTTGATCTTGACTGTCACTCTGTACAATGAGGTAGACCCACGCTTGCAGTCAGAATTAAGGAAAAGGAAACCCGAAGCCCAGAATAAACAGGTTCACAACAGCGGTTCCCGCTTCCAAGACGACGCACCGAACGCAACACCTTAAGAGGCACACAACGCAACAGACTTTTGGATTCTAAACCAATTGGACACCATTAGTTAGACCAAGATCGCTAAACACAAGGAACGAAGCGGGTGCTCAAGTGCTCACTGAATTTTTCCGCACACGATGTTTCGAGACAAGTTGGACAATGCACTCCAGATGTTTAAGGCTGTCTTCCTCCGGTACGCCATGAACACGTGGACCTTTAACATTCCCCTGTATCGAGCACGATTATGCAATCGAGTTACAGACAATGCAGGAACAGCTCACGGAAAAGAACCGCAAAGCACTGATGGGTTCAAGGTACAGGACCTCGAAATACGTCCTTACTAGGAAATAAATGGCAATTACATCGCAAGCAATGTGAACCGATCTCCTCATTTTCCTCGATCCAAATGATTACCGCCGGGACCCAATCAAGTTCCGTACTTGAAGAAGGTAACGTACAGAGTCTGAGATGACTTACTTTTGAACACTGGGACTGCAACGAATTCGGGTCTTCTTGATTGTCCAACGCATCTGCACTCGATCGCTCAGTTAGAGCTGCGTGTCGCTCTCTGCATTGCTTGGGTTTTCGGAATATACCCTGAAAAAGTGAGATCCAGACCAGGAGGTTTAAGCTGCCAGATATTCAATTAGAGGAAGAAGGCATGAAAGATGCAAGAAAAATGCTCAATTCAATTGTATCTCCTTCATCCGCCCACCGAGCTATGTTATATACTACCTTGAGTCTTTCTGCATAACACAGAATATGAAGAGACTATCTAGGTGTATTGTGCACTTACTACGGGTGTAGCCTACGTCCCATGGTGGTCTAGCTACCAATGTCACATGATGCTTTAACTACCAATCACCCATGGTACTCTGGCTACGATTGCCCTATGGTGAATCAAATCACCATAAAGCAACTCAATTCCAACACCAGGCACCTCATGAAAATGGCTCATGTACAAAGAAGATGCAGAAACTGAAACAAGAATACCGACACAAAACATGTGCCTCTACTACAATTTCCAACACAAGGTGGGTATGACATACCTTAATTTGTGAGTTCGAGCTCAACACATCGCTTACAAGTTCAAAATTAGGACCCAGATCATGCACTAGGATGAGAATGGCCTGCGCACGGAGAGAAACATAGGAAAACGGAAGTAAGAATCAATCAATCCAGAGTTGGTAGTGCATTATATCATCGCATGACCTCAAACCCGAGTATTTGCAGTACCCCTAGAAACACCGAAAAACAATGCACGGAACCACACGTACTTGATCTTCACTAGTCGACCAAGGAATACCAACGCCAGCTGGTGTACTCGTGGGAGCCTGCACAGAATAGGGTCCAGTCAGATATGCACCAATGCGATACAAGACAACTCACTCTGAGAAAAAACAAAACTTGCTAACCCACGAGACGACACTAGGAATAAAGAAACGGGTCTACGTACCCTGCAGGTAGCAGGCACAGATCCACTCACTTTATTTGGCCGAGCCCTACGATTCCGGTCGCGCATGCTGCTTTGCTTCAACAACTTGCTGGCAGTTGCTACGGACGGCAGCGCCTGCGCCGGAGTAGCGGCCTCACAACTCGTCTCATTCTGCTTCAACGATTTCTGCTTTTTCACAGTTTGTTGCCCCGGGAGACCTTGGGATCCGGGCGATCCAGGTGTATCTGTTGGAGTTCCTGCAGGATGAAACACCGACCATGAAAAGATGACACCTTAACAATGGGAAAAGAAACTTCCGAGGAGGGCACATACTGCTCGAGGAAACCTTCCGAACACACAAACGTAGTCTCGTACAAATACACGAAGCAAAGGAGAGGATACTGGGCAACTTGCCTAAACTGGCGTCCGATGACGTACCAGGATGTGCCCAATTGGGATCCCCTTTCCGTTTCATCTGTTCCCAGAAATGGACCACACACCATTAGAGCGTGCTCAACGCATACCGCACTCGGCATTCACTGATCAGATCCTCAAAAGGACACCTACTTAACAAATCTGAGGACGAAAACTTCAGAGCATCCGTACGAATGTTCAGAATCACGACTCTTCCGTACCCAACCAGACCAGTGAGAGACCAGCCCCTCATACTACAAAGCCGAATAAGAGGAAATTCCAAGTACCTGCTCAAAGCGCACAAGGTCCTGAGAATCTCCATCGCCACCCTGCAGAAAAAAACGAGCGCACCATTAAGCGGGGCACACACACGGCTAAACACTTAAAGTTAGCAGGGACCGCAGCTTATCTCATGCGTACATTTCGCAGCATGGAATGAAGAAGGAAGTATAGGACGGTAATCGGAATGCTAGGCTATGTTGGTCGGAATACCTTTCCAGGAGGGCCCGCACCCAACCCTCCTTCATAAGGTCTGGAATTGGACAACCCTGGAAAAGCCTTGGTCTTCTTCTTCTTCTTTAATTTACTAGAAGTAAAACTGCCACCACCAACTCCATACAGTTTACTGCTGGAAGTATCATGGCCAGATTCTAATCTCATGGAACCCTCCGCCATGCCTAAACCATCATCTTCATGCTGATCCTGCGAGTCCAGTCCCGTTCTTGGATACCCACCTGCCAGCAAGGGTTCAGAAACCACATGATTAGCCACATGATCCCCGCAAAGTCCAACACAAGGAAATTAAACCATAGCTGTAAACATGGATTAGTAGGCGGGAGGTGAGACCCACGACAGCACAAAACGGCCGTTTGTAAAGGACTTCATACAAGTACACAAACATAGAAGATATCAGATAAAATCGTCGCCATGACCTAGCCAAAACAGTATGCGGTGGACTACAGTGGCCTGCCTACAAGCTTTCTCGCAAGTAGAGGGAAGGGCCCTTTCGAAAACAAGCCAGCATCCAGCATCCAACGTCCATGGGGACTGGCAATCATACCTGGTGAAATACAGGAGTGACTGGCACGGGGTCGGAGGTTAGTGGCTGAGGATCGTGCTCGCTTCACTGGAATGCTTCCAGGAACGCTGTTGGAGCCCAATTCTCCAGGTAACGACCGTTTCCCAGTGACAAGAGGGGACTGCAAGCCCATGTCAGGAGTCGACATACCTGATGATGGGTATGAAAACCCTGAAAAGCACAGGAAAGGGCTGTTAAGAGATGAACCCATTCAAAACCGGTGAAAGCAAGACCCCCAGGACTGAGAAGAAAATCAAACAGTCGACTGTGAACAATCTGCTAAACGAAGCATCACTGGATCACAAAGGCACAACAACAGCATATACCTTGTAGTCCAGTCCCCTCCAGCCTTCTGCCAGAATTGCTGTTCTTAAAAATCTTCTTCCGTTTCTTTTTGGAAATTCGTGCGTGACCTCCCTCACCCATAAAGCTGGTCTGGAATTCGTAGTCTTGAGAACCGCCATCCACAAGAAAGTCAGAAAATCCAAAATCACTTCCCACAGATGCATCTCCAGATGCTTCAGCAGCTGCCAGGGCCTCGGCCTCCGCAACCGCTGTTGCACGCTTCTCTTCATACTCCTACAAATGTCAGAAAAAGTCAATACGGGATGGAGCATATCTGTTGTCACGCAGGTGGACAGAAGGAGCGGAATACGTGCTGAAAATGCAAAACATGAATCTCAAACATCAGATCCCGCCCTCTAATCCTTGAGATATCAAATAGACCACACAGACGAGACCGAAAAAGACTCCAAATGTACCACTTCCGCTCGCGCCCTCTCCATTTCAACCGAGACACGATAAACCTCCATGGCACCGGCGGGGACAGTATAATACAAGAGTTCCTGCTGGATTACAACAAACATATGCATCAGCAGCAAGCGGAACAGCGACAATAAAATAATCCGGCCGGCCAACATATCGGCATTCTCAATCGTAGAAAGAAGAGAAGGGAGAGGAAGTAGGCCTGATAAAGCTCAGGGTGCGGGCTTGCACGTGGACTGGTCCAAAGTGTACCTTAGAAAAAAGATTTTCATCGAAAAAATAGGGAATGCCATTGCATTCGAAATAGTGGTCGGGAGTAATGGGAGCCACGGCTTGGGCTACCCGTCCACACCCGATGACTTTCAAATAGTTTACAGCATATCTCTTCACAGAAAAGGAATTCTCCGGTTTGGCAGGCTGCGAGGATTTGTTCACAGCCTGCTAAAGAAAAACGACATGCGGAAAGTCAGCTGCAGTGAATACCTTCACAAGAGTCACCGACCTGCGTCGGTAACGTTCTGTCACAGCAGCTGTCAAAAAGTGGACGACTAGCAGAAGATCAGCCTTGCCCAATACGGGGGAGGAGAAGAAATACCTCAGTGGAAGCAGGGACGTCGACATCCATTGGAACGGCTTCGTTTGGGTCATTTCGAGTTTCTTCCGCTTTCCCAATTTTGTCACAAATGAAACGTCCAGGCTTTCCCTTCGTCAGGGATGCCTCAGCCATGCGCCAAAACTTATTCACGGTATACGCCATAAAACTGGCTCGTTCACGCTGCTCCTTAACCAAATGCGATGCTAAATAATCATCCTTGTTTTTCTCGTAACACACCTTATTGCCAATGCGAGCAGCAGCCGCCAGCTTCCACCTGCGCTCCTGGAGACGTCAACAGCAACGAAACCTCTCAGCCACACAAACTCGAATTGAATATACATATTCCACGAGTCATTCAAACATTCACCATACCCAGAGGAAGCAACTGCAACCTCATGGATATGGAATCTCTCAATCTCAACTGGTGGGACACTCCTGCGGCCACAGGACGAAAAAGGCACCCGAGCTCACAATCCAGGCTGCAGAAGTAGCTCGGACATCACGAAGAGTGGAGTCGATGTCAAACCAACTTTAGGGCACGCTTCTAAACTTCATGCAGGGATCCGCATGCACAAAAAGGGAACCGTTTAGTGCAGATACCTCGAAAAAGTCCTTGGCCAGCCAGCGCATCTCCTCGAGCACAAAATCCCAATGACATTTCCGTCTCGAGGGTTCCGAAGACTTCTTCACATGATGCCACTTCTCCATGAAGGTCCTCTTGGCCTGACAAACATACACAAGATCAGCCCGAGGACCATGACTTCCACAGAGTCGCGAAACACATACCCACACATGGAATGAAAGGAGGGTCAGGAGGACGGGACATCCAGGCTACCTCAAGATTCCCAGCCTCCTCGAGAATATAATCGTCGTGCGCCTTGTCAGCTTTGGCTTGTCGTTCTGCCTTGCATCTCTCACCTTCCGCTTGGGCCACGGGATCCTGCTCTTTCTCCCGAGGGAGGACGACACCGCCGAATTTGCAATTCGACAAAACAGAGACACTGGAGGACCGAGAGATGGCCCTCGGAATCCCACCAACAACAGCGCCTGCTTGGCCTTCCGCTCGAAGATCCTCTTGAGAACTGGGAGCACCGCTCGTGGGCTGACCGCCGGGTTCGGCATCTGCAGCAGAAGGACGGGCTCGATTCTCAGCCACCCCGTCCTCGCATTTGATTCGAACATGATGAACACCCACCCTTCTCTCATCCTGCAAGGACCGATCTCGAGTTGCTAATCGACCGTGGTTTCCTCCTCTGGAGGCAGCAGCCTTCTTAACCACTCCAGAATGGCGATGCAAATGGGGGACTCCGAGAACATCGGCGCCGCTGTCCGCATGCAAGACATGGACTCCATCCACGCGGTGCATGTCACTACCCTTTTCCATAGGAAACGGGACAACCCTCTCTTTCTTGTCCTTGCGAAGAGGCGGGTTTCCAGGTTGACGAATGGCTCCGCTCTCCTCCTTCGAAGTTCCTGGACCGGAATCTACAAGTGCTGTATCCTCGACCTTCTCGGGAGATGCTAAACCATCAGTCTCGACGATCTTCTGTACATGCGGAGGAGAAACGGACACCAGCTCCACGGCGGCGACGCGCGGACTCACTCGTTCTCGCTCGTCAGCATCCACATTCGAATCAACCCGTGCAGCAGCGGACTGCACAGACACATGCGAAGGGCTGGGCTCTCGAGAGCTCGCATCTGCTGCTGCACGCGGGTCAGCCACGGATCCACACCTGGGCCCGTTCCCAGACTCAAATTCCTGACTACTAATCAAACCAGTCCATTTCCTCGGCAGACCATGGGAGTTCTGACTTGGCAATACTTCGTAGCTCACGTCCGACATCGCCTCATTTTCTACAGAAACAGGCGCCGTCTTGCTCTCCACATCCACCACAGGACGGTCAGCACCCAACACGTTCTCTACCACTTTCGGGGATGCATGTCCATTGCCCAACCTTTGACTCCGAGCTCTGTTCCTTTTCACATGCATCTGAGTCTTGGATCCAACCAGATCCCCGCCAACACAGTCACTATCTACTTCTACTTTCACGTCGCTTGCACCATCCAGTCGGAGTTGGTCTGGTTCATTCTCCAAGGATTTCTCGCGTTGCTTTTCTTCTATCGCTCCTCCTCTCCCTACAATTCCTTCATTCGAAGTAGTGGCGACTCCAACCACCACCGAATCAGGGTTTCCGACTCCCTCTCCTGCACTGGAAGACGTATGCAAGGCCTCAGTGCGTGAGTGTGTGAGTGCGTGAGTGAGAGAGACAGCGAGAGACGAGACTGACGAGAGAACAATGCACATTGGCAAGAGCAACAGGCGTCAAAACGCTGAAAGGCTCAAATCCACACACACCTCAATAGCCGATCAGCCAATGGTTCTTTCCGTGAAAGAGGTAGCAATGGAGCTGGAAACGCTTCACCAAATTTGAAATCCAAAGGATCTCCACCCTGCATGGAGAAGGACATCCGCGAGTCAAAAAATGGGCCAGGGAGCTCATAAACAGCAGTTTCTAGAGGACAGGGGGCTTCTGAAACTGTGACCAAATGCACAGCCATTGGATCCTCCCAGCATTCACGTGCGATTTTTCCAGAAGAATACCTTCTCCAGAAACTCTAGCTCCCTTCTGCGCTCCTCCCGAATAGCAAGATCTCGCCTGAGTCAAAATGGAATGCAAGGACTGGTTTCATTTACTGAAATTCTGTTTGGGCGTCCATGGCAACTAAGAAACTGGCACCGTTCTCATCTGCTTGCACACATGGTAGCAAACCCTAAACCAAAATTCTGCTAAACAAATTCAAATGCTGCACCTAAGTTCAGCTTCAGCTTCTTCAAGTGCTAGGCCACGCGGCGAGAGCTCGGGGGGGTCTACGGCAGCTGCAGCGCCAGCTCCTGCGCCCATGGGACCTGGCTCCGCATGGACAGGGCTCTCAAAACCCTGGTGGACATCCAGGGTCTTCTCGAATCCACCTGGACTGGCTTTCCCCACCGTCCTTCTGCTAATCTTCTCCTACCTGTTACTTGATGTGGCCAGCCATTGATGGTTTTACAAGTCATCCACCATGTCCGATGCTGCCAGCAAGAACGAACGTTCAAAAATATCATGAATCCGAATCGAAAGAGCTCGAACATCAATTCAAACTTCGCAAGATTTTGGACGACGACAGAATGGATCTTTCTAGAAAATCTGGGCTCAAGTCCTGAGCTCCAGGCAGGACTGTGGATACCGATTGTATTCTCAGATGCTGCGGAGAGGAAAGCGGAACTGTTCGATTCCAACATAAGTACCTCACAAATCTTCAAAATTCAAAGACTTATCACATTGACATCCAAAAGACTCCGTTCACCCTTCGGAGCTCGGAGCTGCATCGAGTTCATACTCATTGAACGTAAATGTGGGTCTAAAAAGCGCATATCCTCATGACAGAAAAAGAAAACATAGATTCATAGAAGTGACATAGAAGTGACATAGATTCATAGAAGTATCTGATTGAAGAAGTGACATAGAGTCATAGAGTAATCACCATATTAGACAATTTAATTTCCAAATTGGACCTGAGTACAACTAATAATGCAGGACGTAGAACAATCAGAGGCAACCAGACAATGCTCGCTGTCATGTGAAAAAGCAAGAAAAATTAATATTAACATCTAGAAACGAAATTCCACGAGAAAACCCTACTCTGTCCAGCCTTGACCTAGACCACAATGACTAGTTTCCCCTCCATCACAAATTAAATTCCTCGTTTCCAGAACAATTATCATGAAAAACATTAATTCCCATATGCAACACGGAACTTCGCCTCGTCCAAGGCATGGCAGAATCAAAATACATACAGGGAGAGAGAGATCCATCGTCATTACACTCCACGCCCATACTCAATCGCAATCCGTTTCCAAAACCCAATTCCCAATCGTGTCAAAGGATTGTAGTGTCTCACCCCCACTCCCACCCCGCGGGATTGCTCCATATTGCACCGAAATTCACAGGCGAAAACAAACCCCACCGGAACCCTAGAAACGCAATACCCGAAATTAATCCGGAAATGAGCCCGAAGTACCTGCGGGCGAGGCGAGGCTGCAGTGGCACGGGATGCGGGGCACGCCATCCCGCAGACGCGACACGGACCCCATCGGGATCGGACGACGGCGAGCCAGGGAGGGAGGGACGAAGAGCGCGCTCCTCGTCGGGGTTTTGGGGAAAATTAGGGGCATGTGCGCGAGGGCATTTTTTCAGTGGGGAAGAGGAAATTCCAGCTGCCGCGGCGTGGTGTGGGAGGGCAAGGCCATCGCGGGGCCAATTGTGGGGTGGCCTTCGCCGTTCTAGTCCAGCTTTGTTGTTGTTGCTGTGTTGGGTTGTGTGCGTGCTGTGTTTTGCTGCTGCTGTCGATGTTGCTGTTGCTGCGTGCTCTCTCGCTCTCATTTGCGTCGTCTCTCTTCTCACTACCCCGCTGCCTTCCGTCACTCTCTCCGTTATACCCGGCTCCGTTCCGGTTGATACCCTCGTCAGCCTTCTTTACCCTAGTTTGCATCTCTTTTAAATAATTGCCCCAATTATGAGGTGTGATTTATTAGGTCCTATCCTTTGGGAAGGGCTTCTATTCCACGTGTGTGTTTTGGAATAGTAAGTGGCAAATGTTCTTCTTGCACTAGCACTAATTGGAAGGGACAAAGTATGACTAATCCAAACCTATTAAAGAAAAGAAATTTTTTTATTATTTGCATCGTTTCTCTTCTCACTATCCCGCTGCCTTCCTTCATGGCTCTCCGTTCTAGTTGCTACCCTTGTTCCTAAAGCGCCTTCTTTATCTCTAGTTGCATCTCTTTGTGGATAACTGTAACGTCACAAGATAATCCCAAACTATAAGGTGTGATTTATCGTGGGCCTTATCCTTCAGAAAGGGCTTCTATTCCACGTGTGTTTTTTAGAATAGTAGTGGTCAATGCTCTTTTTGCACTAGTGCAAATTGGAAAGGACAAAGTATGACTGGTTCAAACTTATCAAAGTAAGCAAAATATCATTAAAAAAAATTTATTGTCTTTATTGTCTTGAAGTCCAAATTGACCTTGATTATAGTCCCAATATAAAAATGACTATTTTCATGCAGACCAACACCAAAATTTTCAACTTAAACCTGTATATATGTATAAAACTGTCATTAGCCAAATATCTTCATCACATCACATCTAGATTCTTGCCTTGAATGAAGACATTAATTTTGAGGATGTTCAAAGCTTCAACATTATAACATTATGTTGATTTATGATAAACCTATCATTAGTACTTAGAAATTCTTGACTTATTCTTACATTGTCCAAATAATGCATTGTAAATTTTCTTTCATTTACTAATTAATTCAATCCAATAGAAATAAATCTTTTAATTTAATAGTATTTAAGCATAATTACAGCTTGTGGCAATTTTAACTGCACATACTATTGCACGTGTTCACTATGATGATTGTTTATAGCATCATACTGACGTTCCGGACGCTTATGAGCTACCGGTACTTCTCTTTTTGTTCTTGTACCTTATTGATTGTGTATATTGATTGCATGGAAATTGAGGTTTCTTTGCAATGTTCTTGTAGTGTTGTTGTTTTGAATTTGTTCCAAACTTTCTAATTAACATGTGCCATGGCTAGTGAGTTTGTTTGGTAGTTATGCCATTAATTTTAAGAGGGTATCTAATTGGGGCTAAAGAAGATTGCAAACAAACCACCATTTTTAATGATCTACAACATCCTACAAATTTATTTTTGTGTAGAAAATATATAAATTCTAAGAACCAAAAAATTCCGTACACCAAACAAATTCAAAGCATTCTACTTGAAAAATTCTAAGCAAGGCCCTTTATATTCTACCCAATATCTTATTTTTCTATCTATATGTTGTATATATAAAGAGGTTAATAAATTGGCATTTTAAAAATTACATTTTACTTTGGAAGGTCTAGATCCTTGTAGATTTTTTGGATTTATTGTTAATAGAAAAATTTATAGATAGTGCCCTAGACTATCTTTGTATTTTCAAAAATTTGTTATCCTTTTTCAACCCCTAAAGGACTGGCATGCGTTTTTTGGTTGTATAGAAATTTTGGGCAGGTACGTGTGATTGGAAATTTCCATATTTTTGGCTGAAATTTTAATAGAAGGTGGGTACAAGGAATATCTTTCAAATGCACTAAATTTCATGACATTTGGAAATGTGAGTCAAAAGTTATGGCCTAATAATCTAATATGTTACTTTTTTTGGTAACTAGACAGTCGGGGCAAATCAGAAAAAATCACTTTTTTTCAGAAACAAAAATTTGAAATTGATTTTCTAGAGTTATGTATACGTGGAAAGCTTCTAATCATCCCATTTTGATTAATGAGTCAAAAGTTATAAAGTTTTTTAGTTTGCGGGCAGTTAGGGATTCTCTACTCTAAAATAAACTTTGAAGTCCTTTATCTTATTCAATTTTCAATATTTTTTGAAAAAAATAAAATTCTAGGATGTAGATTGTTTATTACAACTTTGCAACCATTGGGATTGGCATTTTTCAATTCTACAATTAAATTCTTGACAATTTAGTATTATGAATCATTCTCTACTACTATCTACCTACTACTTTTTTCCTATATGTTGTACAGTTCCAAATGAAGTGAAAATTTTCAAACATGTAGCCAATTTGTTTAGGAAAAAGAATCCAAAGAAGCACCATCATTTTGGACATTTTTTCATCGAAAAGTGAGCTTGTGAAGTGCAGGCCGTGCAGCTGCTTTGTTTTTTGCAGGGCCAAAAAAATGATTTCAAATAATTTGAATGCTTCTATCTTGCAATCCACACGGTGGAAATTTCTGAAAGTTCTCAATTCAGTATACTACATATTACATGTTCTCAAGTCAGTATACTACAAGATCCTTTGATTATATTTGTAAAAAAATATAGGATACTTGTACTAAAAATGACAATTTTTGAACATTTTTGATGAAAATATAGTCATAGAACTTTACGGGTTAAAATTGTCGTCTATAATCACTATTTCAGATCCTAGGTATGACCATGAAGCATAGAAATCCTAATGTTTAATCACTATAAGTACCACATTTATTTTTTATACAATTTTTACTAAAGGTCATCTATTTTTTTGTCAACAATAATGTTGAATGATTGTAATTGAAAAAAATGTTAACATTAAAAGAGGTGGATGTTACCTAAAATTATATTAAAAAAGAAAACAAGGTTCTTATAATAAATGAGCCAAAAAAATCCAAAAATAATATTGCCTTATCCAAAAATTGTCCTCATAGATCCTTAATTCTAGCCTAATTTGCCTCAAATCTACTGAAATTTGACCTATAGGAGCCAACGACACTAGCGTGCAAGTTTAAAGCGGCAAGCGAAGAGCCTAAAAATGTTTTATTTTTTTTAAATTTTGCCCCCAATTTTTTTTTTCAAAAAAATGTAAAATGCAAAAATTTATTATTTTTAATAAACTTTAGTACTTATGATCACTACACCTATTACCGTGGATTTTGAGAAATTTGGTCCAAATGGACTGACAATTGTCATTACCTGGGGGAAAGAAATTAAAACTTGTATTCATAGTTAAGCGGTTTAGTTCACCTACTATAATTCTCATGTCTACCTATTTACAATTATTTTAATGAACATAATATAATGTTTTAAGTAAATAATACTCATAAAATCAAAGGTAGGTATAGCCTATCCTCTATTCCTGCTACTCTATAGAATTGCTAAGTGTAAGTTTAATATAGAAATTGTACCCACTAGCATGATTTGGAGCCTCACAAGATTCAAACCGGGGCCACTACTTTCAAGTTTCAAGTCTAAGTGACCTCTCGTAAATATACTCCAACTTAAAGAAGTGACTAGTGCTTTCATAGAAAAAAATATAAATGACAGAAGCTTTGTTCCCTCCAAAAGGAAAACAAATGGTAAACCAATAGTGGGAAAAAAATTAAAAAATATTATAACTAAACAAAGGAAAGAAAAATAATCAAAAATAGGACCCAAAAAGAAATGAAAAATAAAATAAAGAGCAATTCAATAATAATTAGAATACAATGAAAAAAAATACCCGGTGAAATCATAATATATTCCTATATGCCAGAACTACATAATTATTTTCTAGTCCATAAGCTTGAATATCATTTCAATCGTACCAAATGTAATTAATTTAATACAATTTGAATAAAGTACATAAAACTATGTCGCCATGACTACTTTGGAACTGTGATGATCCTTGCTTTAACTAAAAAAGCTTCAATTCATTGAAGCTATAACTTGGTGCATGATTGAATTTGTCCTCATGGATGTCCATCTTGTAGAAATATCAATACAAATAGTATAAATGCTTGCAGTTTACATCTTCTTGTCGACCTCTAATAGTTGAAACAATCATATTCGTAAAATTGAGCATATGCACAAGGAATACATGCCCAATGTAAGTCAATGTACGTTTTGGATATGATTAGCATTGATCTCTAGCGATATAATTGCACCTAGCCCCCCAAAAGGCAACAATGTCACTCCAAGTATTTGTCCATTAATGTTGTCAGCACTCTTCCACTTGTTCCAATGTTTTGTAGTTGATGCACTTGCAATTCGTCTTATGGTTCGATTGTTTTGGACTGTTGGATATAGATGAACATCATGCAAAAGTGGCTGATCATAGAGGATGCTCTTGAATATATTGGACATATTAAAGAGTTGCCGAAGAGACAATATAAGTCGCTTCTGCAATCGAAATCTAGCATGTTGCAGCAGTAATGTCTCTTTGCAGCTCAGATTTGTCCCAATAAAAACAAGTCATATCTCCGACACCTCGGCCAATTTATAATCCACTTGCACTTGGTTTCTTTCACACATTGTTCAATGTCATTTTATCAAAACCAGAAGTCTGCCACCATCTCTTAGGATTGCTAGTGTGTGAGCTTGTGAGCGGGGAATTTTTTAGAAGAAAAAATGGATGACTTATGACCGCGGGTGTTGGTCATTTTGATTTTTCAAAAATGTGAGTTTATTTTTCCAAAATTTAAGTCACTTACATTCTTTAAAAAAAATCTTCACTACATCAGTCAATTGTATTTAATTTTGATAGAAATCATACAATGCAAAAGCGTAAGGGAAAATAAATCACGCCCAAGAATTTGACTTCTCACATCCATCATATAAAAAAAAAGAGTCTAGATAATTTAAAAATCAAGATCAGAAAAAGCTTATTCATTTGTAAACATACATTTTGCTGGGTTCAAGATCTTTGTCAACAATTCATTTGTCTACTTACAACCACAAAACATAAAATTTAAAAACTAGAAACATCCATTTACAACCTATAAACATGAAATGCCAAAGCTAAAAATGTCCATTTTATCACTCAACTGATCGTTAAGGCATTTTGAAGTGCCATATATCCACTACAAATTTGCAATAAAATTCTATGTCAAACATAAGATAAGAAAGAGCGACTTCAGGTGTAGACAACAATATATCACGCTGCAGATATAGCCATAAAACACACAAATCCACTCATAAGGAAAATCAACATAATACAGTAACTCACGAGATATGTCAATTCTGTGAGTCTAAGTCGCAGTCAACTCAATTGCGGAATCCTTGTTGGTAAAGGAGTCTGAAGTCTCTCTACCTTTGGATGCACTAATATCTAAAAAACTATCACATTCAAAGCATAAATATTTCTATGCTTTTTTGGTTTAGAGCAACCAAACTCTACATACGCCGATGCAGCTTACTCTGCATGAACTGGCAAATTAAAAGACTTCTCTGGACTCAAATGATGCCTCCGTTTCTGCAAAGGCGCATTTGTTGACATCAACTTCAGGCGGCTGCAAAAACAAATGAAAATATGTTAGTGAGACAAAACAACAATAATTATACGCTTAAATAAAATTGAGAAGTCTAGAAACTTACTTACAAGGTTTAGTCCTTTTAGCAAAGTTGAAAACCTCCACATCCATAACATTTGGAATCTTCAGACGATTGAACCTCTACTTCTGTTTCAGTTGTCACTACTAATGGAGCGCTCCTCCACATGGGTAAGAGAATATCGTTGAAGATGTCCTTGTCTTTTTCCAAAGCTAGAATGTGCCTCTTTGTATTACGGCAAGCTATAATTGATGAACCTGATATAAACCACATTCACTTTGTTAACTCAATAATAAGATTTTAGATTATCATTTTCATATATAATAATGTCAATGAAAACTTATCAGTAGGTACTCGGTAGTCCAAAACAATATTCCCTTCCATCGTTGTTCCTTCAATAAGGAATTGGAAAAGCCTTGCATCCTTCTCTAGAGGCCCATGCAATGGTACTTGCTTATTCATCAACATTGATATCCTCCGTAGTATAGTTCATCAACATGTCACGTTTCAGATCTACTTTGGCTTGCATCAATGATTCTGTGAGGTGAAAAGCAGAGTCTGATTTGCGTCCATTGGCGAGTTTCTTCATCAAAAGGGTCATCCCAAACTTCATAGTTTGTAAACATTGAAGCAATACATATATTAAAATTTAATAATTTGATATGAGTTTCACAATGCAACTAAATAAAGAATAAATCATAGAAGTTCACCGTGTGTGAAGGATCCACGCCCGAAGTCAAAATCATGCGTTTGAATTACAACCATTATTTTTTCTTCACAAACGGAAACACTTTGCAAAGTCCAGCAACAACGCCTTTTGTTTGGGCGCTCCACAAGTGAAACACCACAATGCACCCGTGATCCTATAAGTGCTTATCTGCAAATGTAAAAGCCACCTGAATTTCTTCATATGCCTTGTTGGCATTTCACATTGGCACATCAGTTGTTGAAACGGACACCTCGGGAATGGACAAATTTTCTTGACAATCAAAGAAAATAAAATTCACTCCAAGCTTTCTGGATTCTTCACCAGCAAACATGCAAACCTTTATAGAGGACAACTGCAAACAACCAAAGATTAGTATATTGTTACAATCATGTTTTCCATTGCACTTATAAATAATAAAATCCAAAAAATTCAAAAACTACCTACTCTAAAAAGGCCATAACTTCTTTGTAGCATGTATTATCTTTAGTCTCCTTGTTGTCAACTACGTCAATGATGGAGTCATTAAAGATCAACTCTTCTAAGTTTACCTCATCATCATCCCCAATAACA
Organism: Neckera pumila; assembly: GCA_963969595.1. NCBI lineage: Eukaryota > Viridiplantae > Streptophyta > Bryopsida > Hypnales > Neckeraceae > Neckera > Neckera pumila. The sequence goes on along the minus strand of OZ018410.1, from coordinate 17,781,514 downwards.
ATCACTTCTATGCCTTGGGTGACCATTTCTTTTGTTAGCTCCTTCAAAACTGCCTTACTCTTCATTCCGCTTTGAGATGCAAACTCTATCTGAGAGCCTTGATCCTCCGTCAAAGAGACTGGAACTTAGTCATTGTTGTCCATCTTTTTTTTGCCTTTGTCCTTCCCTTTCCTCTCCTTCTCGACTGCTTTTTCCTTCTCTGCCAATTTGGCCAAAGGCTTGGCTTCCTTTTCCTTGTTTGCCTTAATTTCATGTTTTTTACCTTCTTTCTTCTTGTCAGCAATCGTCCTCCGCCTAATGCGCATTTTTCTTTTGTGTGTCCGTAAGGTCTGCAAACTCGGGAATATCCAAGTCGATGACACCCAACCCATCAAAGGACTTCTGAAGCTATACCTCCGTCGATCAGTGAATGTCACAGGGCAATTCAAATATCAACCTCCCCTATTTAGATTTGCAGTTGTGAACGTCCAAAATTGTGCTGGAGTGTATATGCACTATTCCAAACTCTGGTCGAGCCACAAAGACAAGAATGGAGGAAGATCCTCCTATGCTAAAACATTCTTTGCTACAAACTCAAGCTTGAAGTAATTGCCAGAAATTCAAACCTATGAAATTTGAGTCAAACTTTCTACTATTACAAAGAAATATTTAGATTTTTTGAAAGAGTTAGCCCCTCAGCGTTGGACCAAATGCGTGCTCCCATATTTAGCTTTTTCAACCTTCAATGTACTCAGGTAGTAATTGTGGCTCCAGTGGGACCTCCATGTCGATTTTGAGGTTGTCTTTTGCCACCACATTATCAAAGTACTCCTGGGCAGCTTCCTCTATCTGCAAAGGTAACAAAATATTTCATATTGAGATGATAATAATACAAAATGACAAATCAGAATAAACAAAAAAAATAATTATAAATAAATAATATGCATTATAGGAAAAAACATGAAACTTAAATTTAAACCCAACAAAACTTATCTCTGACCACCACACACACTTGTTGAGGAAGGGCAACAACTTTTCTTCAGAAACAAGATGAGGTGGGAATTTCTGTGCCTTTTAAGAAGGATTCGAGGAATTCCACCATTTCAGGTACTTCAAGATGTAACTTGCTGTTGTCTTATATGTTGCTATCATTTGTAGCTTCTTCAAGGTCATTTTCGGGTCTTCATTCATTATCCACTGCTTCTCCACCTACAAAATTATATAGTCATATTTAATAACAGACTGTACAATGCTAAGCAAATGAAATCACAATTAAATAATGAATCACAAATCACACTTACCTCAACAAGAAATTCGGGACCTAATGCTGAGTTTGCAACAGACAACAACTTCTCCATCTTGATATACAGCTTAGACGCTGATGCTTTTGCTCCCAGCCTCATGGCATTGGCAACCCCTTCTGGTCTGATATCCTCGGTTGGAGTGATCTCATTGTACTTGCGTGCTGCACTATCCACCACCTGAGAAATTTCTTGCTACAAAAAATGAACAATATTCTTTAATTCTTCATTTACATAAATCCAATCCAATAAATTAACAGGATAAACATAAATTAAAGATATGTGATTTAAGAAAATGAATGAATCTTATCATAAAAATAAATGCCATGAAAATGTTACCAAGCATAGAGTACCACAACTTCCTCCTACTTTGAAAAACGCAGCATTTCTTCTCTGAAATTCTTAGCATCTCTATAAACTTTACTAATGGCTGACACTCATACTTCTGCAAGCGATAGACTATGTGCACCAAATTTGTCTTCACATAAGAATCCTCAATGCATCTGGAAAACAGAATTACTTTTAGTCAATTCAAGCTTGTTCGCCTTAATAAACACAGAAATTTAAAGGAATGAAGTAAAACAACAAGAGAATATGAAGTACAAATGAAAGAGCTCACTTGTTGATGTCATGTATCACTTGCATGCACCAACTCAATTTTGCCTTTTCTTTCAAGAATAATGTAGTCAACAAACATGTGCCAATTGGGGCGCTTCGAATATAGCCGATTGATATGACTCATCCAAGCAATACGACGGTGATTTCCGTTGCATATATAGAACTTCAAATTCTTCATGAACTTCAGTTCTTTCTTCAATTCTACAAACTTGTTGAACTCCTGGGTTTTTTGTTTCCACAATAGGTTCCAACGGTTCATCTCATCTTTTATGAACTCCGAGCTCTCCCCAGCCTCGTTGGTTGTTGAAACATAAAACACCGCCGCTCCTTCACAATAACCGTGAACAAACTCTTGTTTAAGTTTAATCAAGTAAAAAGAGAGCGTTGGCCTCACCATAGGCATTGGCACGAGTCTGCAAATTGGAATTTGTATTCTTGAGATATTATCGGGCTTCAATCTCAAACTTGAGATAGTTGCCATGGAATCCACCTTCTGCAACCGTCGAAACTCATCTTCTATCAATTTCTTTTCTTCATCTTCCTCTAAGTCCATGTGGAAATCTACATCTTCTAGACCTCCAAGTCTGCGAGTCTTAGTGTCTAAAGGACCAACTCCTCTTCCACCGCAATTTCTTCATTTACCATGTTTGTCATTGCCGCTTTGTTGTGATCAAACTCAACATCTATAGACTCCACCTGTGCATTTGAAAAACTTCATATTATAAATGCAATTCTCATGAACATTTAACAAGTAAAACAACTTATAGAAAATATAAACAATAGTTATATTCTTATATTTTTCATCTTCAATCAATTGCAATTAAGAAAAAAAGGTTGAAAGATAATAAGTTTGTTGGATAAACTCATCTCTTGAAAAATTATATAAAAGCCACAACTAATTTAAAATGGCTAAAGAAAAAAATATGGATGTTGGTTACATATGTTTGTTCTAGACTTTAAAACTCATTAACAATATCAAGAAACATTTTTGTAAATTGATATGTAATAATTTTGATTCATCTTAATTTCATATACTTCTTGAATGAAATAAAATTTATATACTCCACCTTTATTGAATCATTATTGGACTCAATTGCCTCATTTCTTTATGCTATAAGTTGAATTTCATACTACAAAGAACTCAAAGTCAAAGTTAAACTCTAACTTACATTCTTTATTGGTTGTAATATACAGCTCAGAATACAAAATCAAAGTGATCTATATATTGTGGTGGAATATCTTAGTTTAGGGTTTTAGGCTATATATTGTAGTGGAATATCTTAGTTATTGGAAAAATTTAAGGAAAAAATTCTCTTTCAATCTAAAATTCACAATTCCAAGATCTATGAATTAGTTCATAATTGAAACCAATATGAAAGAGATTAAATTTTTTTAACTATTTGACCAGAATTAGGGGTAACCTAAGGTGCTTAAAAAACCCTAGTTGTGTCTGCCTGAGGTTTTTGAGGTACCTTAGGTTACCCCTAATTCTGATCAGATTTTAGGCTTTTATGCTGGGTGAGGCTTTTGAAGTTTAAATTGCAGATTTTTTATAGGATTCTTTCTAAACTTTACAAGGATTAGTATTGCGACGCAAGATTTTAGTCTACATACCTCTTTTGCACAATGGATTAGGCTGCGTGAGGGTTATTTCAAAATCAAAATAGTTAATTATGAGCAAATATAGAAGATGACCTGACTCATATTTGTGCTTCAAATTTGGAGTTTTTGTTGCAGGGAAGTTGGTTCTGCGATGTTGCCTCAAGTCGCAATCTGCAAGGATGAGCTTTAGAATTTTAGAAACATATTGATTGATTCATTCAATGACTTTTACTTAGTCCAATTTGGAACTCCAGTTTTCACTTGTGACGTGCGTGAATACAAGTTTGTGAGCACAAGATCAATAAATTTTGGCCATCCAAGAAAGGAGTTTCAACAACTCAATGGGCAATTGTCTTCATCTTTGGGGTGTGGGAGTCAACCAACGAGCTGCAGGTGACCACCAAAGAGAATCTGAAGACTTGACGACATTGTGCAAGCCTTCATCTGTGAGGTGCAGGAGTACACCAACAATCTGAAGGCGACTACAAAGTAAGAAATAAAGATTTGGCAAAATTGTAGCAAGGTATGTATCTTCACCCTCATTCTGTCACTTGACTGATATCAGAGGTAGTGCGAGCTATCCCCCGAACCATAGTCGGACCCGACTAAGGTTTTGGAGTAGCTCGCACAACCCCCGATATTGGTCATGATATCCTCGTGACATTCCGCGGCGTTACTTTTATTTGAGAAAAGTTCACTGAACAAGAGCATGCGTGGTGTTTACAGTGAGGTTCAATAAAAAGAAGTTGGTGTTGTAGACTTTGCCTTGCTAGAGGCATGAGCAGGTAATAGCTTAATTTTATTCAAAAATGACTTGGCAAACCGATTTTGGAGGTAGTGCGAGCTATCCTGAAAAGCACAATCAGGTCCGACTAGGGTTTGGGGGGTAGCTCGCACTACCCCCAAAATATGTCAACCCACTGAAGGTTCAGCTTGCAGGAGTTGCCTTCTGCCTTCCTTGGAATTCTTAGTTACCGATAAATAAATAAAAATGACCGTGCATAGGCAGACTTGTCTCTGAATCAAAGCTATTGTCCGGGATTCTCATGATAGATCTTCACTCCTCCAAAAGATCAATTCAAGAGTGCTCTTTCTTGCCTATTCCTCGAGTGAAAGTCGCGACAAATCGGAGACTCAAATTCCACGTTAGCAAAGGTCAGTCACATCCTTGCCTTGAGGATGCTGATGCTCCTATGCCGCCAATCCGACCGTCTGTCGACGTGAGTGGTGTGGAGTCGGTGGTTGTGCGTGACGTCGATTCCATGAGTGTGCAGTATTTGTCTTTGAATGCACCTCGTTTGCCTTGGCTCGAGGATAGTCGACCTCGTCCTTCATTGTCTGTCGGGGCGCGGCGGTTGCAAAGGTATCTTTGAAATCATCGACGGTCTTTGGACTCTAGATCAACTGGATCGGAGAGTCCGTACACAAACAATGTCAATATGTTGCTGCCAGGGCTGCCTTCTAAGGGTTACAAAGCGCATTCTGCCTCCAAGGTTTAGCGAAGCACCCACAAACCAAAGCGGAAAGACACTGGATCCCAAAGTGTGAAAGTTAGAGGAGCAATGCACTATCCTTCTTGACGTGAGGATATCTTCAAAGTACTCCATAAACAGAAAGCGTTGGAGGCAGCGAAAGGCAATTGTACAGCCTATAGTGATGCTTAGTGAATAAAGAAAATTTTCAAAGCTCTACATTTTTAACCCTTGGTTACTATTAATAGCATGGTAAATGTCATACAAAGAAAATGATTCAGGAAAGTAGAGAGCTTTATGTACTTTGGGCCTCTTCGTTTTTACACAGTCACATAGACTTTACAAACTCAAAAGTTTATAATTCATTCAATTCAGATGAAATTCATCTTAAAGAAGCTTACTGAATATAAATTCACTCGCTTTTCTATTTCCCAAGTACTTGAGCAGCAAAATGTTTTTTGATGTTTTGATATTTTCCTATAACTCCGATGTCTTGTTTTATGTCATTTGCCTTGCCGTCTTTAGTAATTTCTATCATTGTTGTAAGCAAAGGCTTTGTTTATCTTTTGATTCACCAACTAGTACTTCAAAACAACTTCACACCTTCATTTTCAAAGTCTCAAAATAACCATATTGTCTCAATTTAACAAATAAGACCTTCATAGATATAGAGTATATAATGGCAATTGATTATTTGAACCTGCTTCACTATAGTACAAGTTTTCTTACTGATGTTGAAATTACTATTAAAGTTCTTTGATTTCTAATACCAAAGACGAATCCAATAAAATTAGATTGTGTGCATTTTTTTAATGAAGCACAATACATTAAAATGTAATTGTAAAATGCAACAGTTTTGGCTTCATAGTTGTGCGCATTTTGTTACTTTTGAAAATGAAGAGAATGTTGAAGTTGTGTGTGCCGTTTCCACCCTTTTCAATGACAATTTAAGAGATTCCAAAATCACAACTCCACAAACCTAAAACTCATTTTCTGAAGTTCAATAGCACTAACCACCAAAAAATTGTCCACCTGCAACCTTTTTTGTCCAGTCTTTGCTGTCCACCAACTGCCCGATTGGCCGTCTGCCAACCACCTGTTCGATCGACTACCGAGAGACCGACCACCCGTCTGTTATCTACAAAATGTCGTCTGCTGTGTTCAAACGTTTAACGTCCAAATTTTGAATGTGATTTTGCTCTGGATGTTCAAAGTTGTCAACTCTAGCTATGACCTATATTACATATGTAATATGACAAAAGATTACATCAATTAAAATAATGGTAGGCCTTAAATTTTAAGTGAAATGGTTTCATTTTCAAAATATAATGGGAAACAAATTTGTGGGCTTTTTCAATTCATTCAAAATAGAATTTTTTAATATTTTATGCAAAATGGGCCCTATCTATTGCTATAGATAGAAATTTGCCATAACCTGTATTATATATGTAATGTAATAAAACATCACTTCAACTTGAATAATTGTACAAATTTTAATTTCAGTAAAATGGAATCATTTACAAAATCAAAATATAACATAAATTTTAGGAAAATATGGAGAACCAATTTGTGGGCTTTTTCATTCCATTACCAATAAGAAAAAATATTTAATTCAAAATTGACTCTTATCAATTGCTATTGTTAGACATTGTCCATGGCCTACATTACATATGTAATAAGACAAAAGATCACATTAATTTAAATAATAATAGGAATTATGTTTTAGGTGAAAAGAGAATTATTTTCCAAAACAAAAAACTAAATTAAATTTAAAAAAAAATTAAAATATCAATTTTTGGGCTTTTTTGTTCCATTACTAATGGAAAAAATCATTTAATTCAACATTGACCCCTATCAATTACTTTTGGTAGGGATTGGCCATGACCTATATTATATATGTAATGTAACAAAACATCACAATTATTAGAATAACTGTAGGAATTACAGTTTAGGTGAAATTGAGTCATTTTTGAAAACAAAAATTTAACAAAAGTTAAAAGCACAATTAGAAAAAATATGTCCAAATCAACAAAAATTTGACCCAAAATTGTTGATTTTAGATATTGATTAGGATATGTTGACCTTGACAAGGTTCAATCAAAAAGTGTTGATTTGGACAGTTATATTAACACTTTTGTGTTCTTCATTTTGTTCATTTTATTGTCCATTTTGACCCATTATTGTTGGTCATCAACAAAAAAGTGTTGACAAAATTGTTTATTTGGATGCATTCAAAGTTCAAACAAATGGAGAATGCGGATGATGCTTGAAAAATGCAAAGAAACTTTATTCTTCCTTTCTAACAAATGGAGACTGCAGTTCAAAAGAATTGAATTATTTCTTCCACTGAAGAATATATGATCTTTCACAAACAACCAAAATGTATAGCTTCCATAATTATCATTTGCTACTAATATGCAAATACTAGAAAAAGCAATGTTGCCGCCTCATATAGCTGCAGATGCAAAATGAAACAATGAAACCTCAATATTTTTGAATCACAGATAGTATAATAGAATTTTGCTTTTCAAATCCTTTCATCAGATGAAACAACTTTAAGTAGACAGAAAAAAATTAAAACAACAAATGTACTTCACTGTTATAATTATCTTTTCATTTCGAATTTGAAAAAAAATTTTGCTTATAGAAATCTATTCCGTAGCCTAAATACCACACACGTCCTCCAAAAAAGGCGTGTTCTTGATTTTCTATTTATTTCTAATTTCATTTTCCTATTTAGCAATATTTTGGTTTTTATTTTATTATCATTTTATCGTTACACTACTAGAAAATCTATGACCGAAACAACAGAATTTCAACTCAAATTTGTTGATTGCGTCTGCTGTTTTGGATACGTTGTTTTGGCCAAAGATCATCTCAAATTTGTTGATTTTTTTCTGTTGTTTCGGCCATTTTCATAAAAGATTTTTTTTTGTTTCAATTTATTTATTTAAAAAGTTATTATTTTTTACTGCCTAGAAATTCCGGGCAACCCGCCACGTAGCAAGGCCACCTAGGCAGCCTGCCACATAGGCGGGTGCCGCTAAGGGGCTTTCAACCTTGGACCTCATGGTTGAGGTCCAAGGTTCTTAGCCATTGCACCATGCAAACTATTAAGTATATGAAGTGTATGTAGAATTCTATCTATTTAGTTTTTGCATTGGTTTTTATTTGCTTTGTAAAGTCAACAAACTTTGGAGGCCATTTGAACATAGTAAAACAACTTTCTTCAAAAAACTTTCTCCAAATCAAATTTGGAAAATCAAACTAACTTTCACCTCCAAAAAGTTGTTTGTGGTTTTGAGCCTCCAATCAATAATTATAGACAAAAATCAAAGAGGATGTTTGAAAATACCAAAAAAAATGTTTCTTGCTATCACTCTCTGATTTTTGTCCATGAATTTTGATTGGAAAATCAAAACCACAAATGGATTTTTGGAGGTGGAACTTAGCTTGATTTTCCAACATCTTAAGTTCAAATTTTTGAAAAAAGTCATTCTACTATGCCAAAATGGCCGCCAAAGTCTGTTGAATTCAAAAAACACTAAATTTTTCATTGATTAAGTTAAAAAAATAAAATTCATTATACTTAAAATTCCAATTGTGGTATTGAACCTCTAAGTGCCTAAGGCATCAAATTTTGGTATCACAATATCTTGGAGTGAAATTCAAAGTTATCAACTCATTTTTTTGATAGTTCATATTTTAAAGAATTATTTTTGAAATTTTGTTTTAGCATCATAATTCCAAGTTTGAAAATGAATGATTATGATTTATCTAATTTTGTGCAAGGGTGTGTATCACTAATCTTCATTTTCTAATGTGGAGCACCCTTGGAAATGAGTTTCAAATCACTATTAGAAAATTCAATTTTTCTATTGATTTGGTTGTGTTGATTTGGATCACTTTTCTGTTGATTTGAACAGAAATCTGTTGGAATCTGTTGGAATCAATAGAAAAACTGAATTTTCTAATAGTGAATACATAAAAACTTGGAAAAAAATTGTATGCTTGAATGTCTTCTAATTTGGAAGATCTTGTTAACAATCTTGTTGAAAGTATATAAATAAAATTTCAAACCAATTATAACTATTTGTCATGGCTGCCCAAAACCACTTGTTTAAAAAAAACAAAAATTGTTGAGATATAACTTTTAATCGCCACTTGAATTGGTCTAAAGTTTTATAGGCATTGAGTGAGTTGTAAAACACATCTCTAGTAAATATTTTACAAGAACCATATTTAATAAATAATGCATTGTAAAGGATCCACCCCAAAGTAGAAAATGGCTTGAAATTATGCTTCAAGGCCTTAAGAATTTACTAATTTTTTAACATCAATGTGCCAAGCTTGTCCTACATAATGCAAAAGGTACAAGAACAATCTTATAAAATGTGCATTGTCTTCAGTTGAATCTAAAGATTTTCAAAGATTCTCAAAGATTCCAAAAAGGTTCCAAATTCAACAAAAAGTTGTTGATTTGGTCATTGCATTATTCAAATCAACAAAAAATCAGTAGCTTTTTGTTGACATTAACAAAAAGTTCAAAAATCAGTGGCAATGGTCATTTCAGTGCACAAAACAACAAAAAAACACGTGATTTTCTATTGATTTGGTCATGATTTTCTAGTAGTATAATTAGCCTAATTTGGTTACTCTATCAAATCTTGCTAAATATTTTTTATTTTAATTCCTATTTTTTTCTAGAATTTTTCTTTCATTTTTTTCTAATGGCATTTTCTAACATTTTGTTGTAACTAAAATAGTTCCTAATTGGTAGTTGTAGATTAATCCAGATTACTAAAACTACTAGACTTATAAATTTACGCCTAATAACTATATTATTCACGCCTAATAATTACATTCTTGTCTTTTTTTAAAATGAACCAATATGGTGGTTCACATACCCTATGTTGACATGGCACCTGCCATGTGTCAGCTTTTCTATGGACGGATTCTAATGAGTTTTTTTTTTTTTTTTTTTGCATTTAACCAAATCAAGAAAAAATAAAATAAAAAATTGTTGAATATTGTCCAAATCAACGCAACCAAATCAACATTCTTTTCCTACTTTTGTGTTGACTTAGACTCAGATTTCCTAGTAGCTCGTATATATTAAAAATTGCATTAGAATAATTTGTCTATGACTATATTGTAAGGTCTAAAATTCTCATTGAACATGCTAATATTTCTTTAATAGATAGAAGAGTGGCTTCTTGAAATGAGTGTATAAAGATGTATGCTTCTGAGTCCCTATTTGCATCAAGAAAGTGCGATTATATAGGGGTATTTTGACATGTATAGTTGAATTGAACTTATGTGGAGAACACAAATAAATACTTGGTTTCTCAACCCCTCGGTATATCAAAGCTTTTGAATTTTGAATTACATAGTATGTCTAAGGCTTTCTGCCATGATAGGAAGGTGGATGAAGGAGTTCAAATTTTGAACTTCTATTGGAAGGAAACAAATTGCAAACAATTGGAATTTTTATCGAGAATGCAGCTCAATCCATTTTTCAAATATCGCTCAAAGTCTTAGCCTATATATATAATTTGATAGGAATTATTTTGTTCCCGTAATTTTTTTTTGAGCTTATAAAGCATTATTATATCTTTCAATCCACTATTCGTATTAAATATTTTCAAAATTATGTAGTAGAAAATGTGCTTGAAAAATTAAGTTGTGCATTATGTATTTTGGGACATTACTGCATTGCAAGATTTTTTTGGATGTACTCCGAGTCTTTTTCTGCCTTAATTTTTTTTTGAAATATAACTAATATGATTTTCACTATGCTAAATTTTTAAAATTCAAAATCCATTATATAAAAATTTGCCACAAGCAATGGTCAAAGAAATTTGTATGGTCAAATGTTACAAAAAAATTTCCACTTTTTTTTCTACAAGTTTAGTACAAGATTCTATGATTACATTTAAAAAATATTTTATTGAAAATTTTGATGAACGCAGTAGTAGGAACAATTTAAAGTAGTTGACAAAAAAATGGCCTTGGTCCTTTAGGGATTAATGATATTGACATGCACAAGTCTTATTTAAGTGATACCACAAGTATAATTCTAATGATGCTTTACACTATTGTAAGCTATATGCTTCTTTTTATTTCTAAAATTCAAACTAGAATTTTTTACAAATAATTGTTCTTATTTCAAACAAAAATTGTCCTTCATTAAATAACTTAGTAGGAAAGTTTTTGTTTAAATCTCCACCCATTACTTTTAATTATTAAGTGACAATATGACAAATAATACTTGAATAGAATTAATTATTGAGAATTGAGAAAAAATAGAAAAATTCTTAATTAAATCTCCATCCTTTTTCAGATCAATATAACAAATCATTCAAAAATTAGGAGGACTTCTGAAGATTGTAAATTAAAATAAAATGTTGATGTTGGCCCTGAGGCTATCAAAATTGAGATTCCTTGGAAAGTTCTTACTTAAATCTCTACACTTTTCCTTTATTTATATTATCAAAACGACAAACAATTCATAATTATAAAGAGTCTTCAAAAATTGCAAGAAATAAATAGTGAAGTTTATACTTTAGTTTCCACCTTCTATTTTTAATTATTGAATCAATATGAAAAATAATTCTTTGATAGGATAATTCTTTGAGAATTTCAAAAGTAAATAATCCTTTGCTTTTTTATTTATAAAATTAATTAAAAATAATTTATGATTAAATGAAATCTTAGATAATTGCAAAAAATAAATAATAAAGTTTTTATTTAACCCTTAAATGATAGACCCATGACCGTTGATTCCAAGCCTCACTGTCCATCACCCAATTTGCTGCCATTTTGCAATTAGATATGTATGAAAAAAATTTATTTATTTTTTAGAGATGAAATTATATGTCTTCTTTACTTTACAAAAAATTTAGATTTTTTCATGAAAAATTGATTTTTTTGAAATTTTTTGAAGAAAAAGTGAAGGAAAATCACATCAAATAGAAAATCATTTCAAAAAATCTGAAAATTTCACCATGTGTGTATATTACAATGACAAACATCATAGTGTAAGCTCAATTTCCATATCATTCTATAATTAGAAAATAATAGACATTGAAAATACATTCACAGTTCAAATTGCAATAAAATATTCAATATTAGGAATTTTCCAAAATTCAAATTGGAATAGAAACTAGAGTAAATGGCTTTCATTTTGTTAATTGGGCTCAAATTCAAAAAATATCGTTTTTGTGGAGAAATTTTAGATTTAGAGCAAGGAGCAACAACTTCCTAAAATACACTAAAATAGCATATTTGGTGATCCGTTTTTTTTACTAACTTCTCATTTACATAAAGAGAAACACTAGCAAGACTACAAATTCAATTGGGTACTCTTCATAATCTAAAATGAAAGATCAACCACAAAAATATGGATGAAAAAATGCTTTCAAACTCTTCTTGGTTCACTGGACCGTCATCCAAACGCCATGGAATGGTGCTGGCATTGCTTTTGGATTAAATAGCTATCCTTTGTGTTTTTTTATTAAAATCATTGTGTTAAATAATATATTAGGTAGTGTGATTCTTTAAAAATTACAAAAATTACAAAAATAAACAAGTATGTTTTTAATTCATTTTCTATTTGTTTGTTATTATTTTTAGATCAATGTGACAATTAATACATGAGTAGAATGATTCTTTGAAAATTGCAAAAATAAGATGGTGAAGTTTTTATTTAAATCTCCACCCTTTATTTTTAATTTTAAAAATCAGCAAGGACAATTGCAAAATTCAAAAGAGGAAGTTCTTAACTAAATCACCCCCCTTATATTTTATTTATACATTCAAAGTGAAAAATCACATATGATTAGAAAAAATCTTAGAAAGTTGTAAGAATAAATACAAAGGTTTGTGATTAAATCTCTACCCTATACTTCATATTTATGAAAGTTACGTGACAAATAATACATGAGTTGGATGATTATTTAAGAATTGAAAAAAACAAATGGCAGGGTGAATTCTAACTTAATTCTTTATCCAATGTTTTTGAAGGAGATTGGCCTTTTATCTACTTTGAGTTGCCCTTCATGCGATTGCCACATATGGTTGCTTCACCTTCTAACCTGCATTTATCTTTGAGGGAGAAAAAATATCTCTTGAAAGAGATTGACCTTTTCCTTTACGTATGGTCGCCCTTTTACTTGTAGTCGCCCCTTTACTTATAGTCGCCCCATCCATTAAAGGAAAAAGAATGCCCTTTCAACGGACGTTGTCTTTTTCTATTATCTAAGGTCGCCTCATTTTGCATGCATTGCTTAAGGAAAAAAATATTTTTTAAAGAACATTGTCTTTTTCTAATATGCGTAGTCGCGATGAAAAAGTTGTCCTTTTAAGGACATTGTGGGAAAAGATTGAGGGAAAAGATGTCCTTTTAAGGACATTATGTTATTCTCAAGCTAAGTGCAATTGCCCTACTACCAACGGTAGTTTATCACCCGCAGTTGTCCCATCTGCATATACCCCTTAAAGAAAAAAAAATAGGTCCTTCCAAGGACATTGTGCTTTTTTTCTATGCACGGTTGCCCTACTACCTACACTTGCTCCATTTGCATGCACCCTTGAGGAAAAAAAATGTATCCTTCCAAGGGCAATGTGTTTTCTCCTATGCATGGTTGCCCTACTTCCCATCTGCACATGCACTCTTGAAGGGAAAAATGTCCTTCCAAGAACATTCATTTGTAGTTTTCATTTTTTAGAAAATTATTAAGTTGAAGACAGTACGTGATAGAAGGAAAAATAAAATCATTAATAACTTTAAGATGGAATCAAAGCACACCAATTCCAGTGGTGAGGTTATTCTAACAATCAAAATTAACCTTGTGAAATTTTTTGCTGTGAAAAATGTGAAAATGAATTCAAAAACAAATCCTATACATTAGTTTTACTAAAAGTTGTTGTAAGTACCTGCATAAAAATTTATTCTATAACTTTATCATCACAAATCTAAATGAAAAGGATCAAAGCTTTCCTAGTACTAGACAAAATATAATCTATCTTGTGAAACAAATTTTTTCAAATTTTAGTTTCAAGTTTTTGTAGAACTTTTTCTTAGCCCACCAAATACAATTCTAGGATTATTGTAGTATAAATTTTGCTCTTGGGCTCCAAGTGAAATGAAAATTATATTCCCAAAAAGTTGTAACATTTTTTATCTTTTAAAAAAAATTTAAATTTAAAATTAAAAAAAAAGAAATGAGCTCATAGAACCTATCCAAAATCCATTTTGTTTCTTAAGGAGACAATTGGGACTTTAGGAGTTAAGAAGAGATTGCTAAAATTAAGGTTTTCATTGGAATTAGAAGTTTAACAAACTATGACTTCAAAATTTACAATTTATAAGCTTTCAAGATCTAAAAATGTCAAAATATTAACTTTTCAAAATTTCAAAAATTTGCAATTGGTTTTACTTGAGTAGTAGAGAGAAGTGGAGTCTAAGTTATTTGTAAGAAATACTAAAACTATTTGTTGTGTCTTTCTATAATACATGCAGTTTTGCTTGGATATAATATTTTAAAGTAGAATTAAACATACACATAAAATACAGAACTAATGTTTAGATTCCTAATAGGATTATATCCTATAAAGATCAAGTATAGAAAAATCAAAATTCAAAAATCAAGAAAATCAAAAATCTCAAAACAGATTTATTGCCATTGACCATACAAAATCTAAAGAACATTCAAATTACAACAACAAGAATCGCCCATTTTTCCCAATTCAATGAAGATGATAATGCATGATTCAAATAAATAAATATTTTTTTGTATTTGAAAATATATATGTAATAAAGCCAGGTTTATTGACATTTACACAAGTGTGGAGAATTTATTAGTCTTATAATTTCTATATTGCACATGAATTTCTATCAAAAAAATATTTCTTCTAAATTACAACTTCAAAATGTGAGTATCTAATAGTATATAAAATTATTAAAAAGGAAATATTTCACATTTTATTATATAAAATGAAGCTCTACCATGATTTCGCTTGTTAAGTTTTTCTTTTATAATTTCATCCATTCAAATTTTCATCCATTTTTTTTACATATTTTTAATAGTGGATTTTAAGACAGGATTTTCTAGAAATCCAAAATCTCTTTGCTTTGCATGCTCCTCTCTTTGATGGAAAATATGAACCTCAAACCTCCAAATCTTTTTCCAAATCTTTGCCTAAAAATGTTCAAAACTCTACTAGATGGCTCTCCTCAAAAGAAAGAGTAACATTGTTTTTTTTTAATACCCAACCCAGAGTTAAGACCCCTAATGACATCCCCACACCTTTTCAATGAAACTTCCATCCAACCATCCAGCCATCCAATACTAGGTTGTTGTTTTGTTAGGTTGTTGAAATTTCCATCCAACCATCCATCCATCCAATACTAGGTTGTTGTTTTGTTAGGTTGTTGTTTTGTTTATTTGTTTTATTCTGTTTATTTTGTATGGTGAAATCTCTTGTACCATTCATCTTTGGATCACGTTCTTGAAATCGTCGAAAAGTCCTCAGCAAGGAAGGATGCACGGACTTTGTTTTGTGGTGTTTCAACCTATAGTGTGAAAGTTATTGAATTTCAAATTTTTTATAAATTCAAAAATTCAAAAATTATTTTTATTTTATTTAATTTTATTATATTGTGGCAATGACATAGGGCGCATTGATAGTAGAAGGTTGAAGAAACCATTTTGGTCTCTTGAAATTATATACTCCGTATTATAATTCACAAAAATAATATTAGACCCCATTGGCCTAGTAATTTATTTTTTTATATTCTTATGTATATTTAATTTTATGTTGCAACAATTGGCCCCGTGAGGCCTTCCCGGCTCCCTCACGAAGGCGCTGGAAAAAGCCCTCGCCCGCATGCCCCTAATTTTCCCCCAAAACCCCGACGAGCATCGCGTTCTTCATCCCTCGCTGGTTCATCGTCTTCTGATCCCGATGGGGTCCGTTTTGCGTCTGCGGGATTGCGTGCCCCGCGTCCCGTGCCACTGCAATCTCGCCCGCAGGTACTTCGGGCTCATTTCCGGATTTAATTTCGGGTATTGCGTTTCTAGGGTTCCGGTGGGATTTGTTTTCGCCTGTGAATTTCGGTGCAATTGTGAGTACACGATTCTGGACACGATTGGGTTTAGGGTTTGGGAAATGGATTGCGATTGAGTATGGGCGTGGACTATGATGACGATGGATCTCTCTCTCCCTGTATGTATTTTGATTCTGTATGTATTATGCTTGGACGAGGCGAGGTTCAGTGTTGCATATGGGAATTAATGTTTTTTATGATGATTGTTCTGGAAACGAGGAATTTAATTTGTGATGGAGGGGAAACTAGTCGTAGTCATTGTGGTCTAGGTCAGGCTGCACAGAATAGGGTTTTCTCATGGAATTTCGTTTCTAGATGTTAATATTAATTTTTCTTGCTTTTTCACATGACACTGAGCATTGTCTGGTTGCCTCTGATTGTTCTACGTCCTGCATTACTAGTTGTACTCAGGTCCAATTTGGAAATTAAATTGTCTAATATGGTGATTACTCTATGACTCTATGTCACTTCTTCAATCCGCGTTTCCCTCTGGAACTTTGAAGTTTTCTTTTTTTCTGTCATGAGGATATGCGCTTTTTAGACCCACATTTACGTTCAATGAGTATGAACTCGATGCAGCTCCGAGCTCCGAAGGGTGAACGGAGTCTTTTGGATGTCAATGTGATAAGTCTTTGAATTTTGAAGATTTGTGAGGTACTTATGTTGGAATCGAACAGTTCCGCTTTCCTCTCCGCAGCATCTGAGAATACAATCGGTATCCACAGTCCTGCCTGGAGCTCAGGACTTGAGCCCAGATTTTCTAGAAAGATCCATTCTGTCGTCGTCCAAAATCTTGCGAAGTTTGAATTGATGTTCGAGCTCTTTCGATTCGGATTCATGATATTTTTGAACGTTCGTTCTTGCTGGCAGCATCGGACATGGTGGATGACTTGTAAAACCATCAATGGCTGGCCACATCAAGTAACAGGTAGGAGAAGATTAGCAGAAGGACGGTGGGGAAAGCCAGTCCAGGTGGATTCGAGAAGACCCTGGATGTCCACCAGGGTTTTGAGAGCCCTGTCCATGCGGAGCCAGGTCCCATGGGCGCAGGAGCTGGCGCTGCAGCTGCCGTAGACCCCCCCGAGCTCTCGCCGCGTGGCCTAGCACTTGAAGAAGCTGAAGCTGAACTTAGGTGCAGCATTTGAATTTGTTTAGCAGAATTTTGGTTTAGGGTTTGCTACCATGTGTGCAAGCAGATGAGAACGGTGCCAGTTTCTTAGTTGCCATGGACGCCCAAACAGAATTTCAGTAAATGAAACCAGTCCTTGCATTCCATTTTGACTCAGGCGAGATCTTGCTATTCGGGAGGAGCGCAGAAGGGAGCTAGAGTTTCTGGAGAAGGTATTCTTCTGGAAAAATCGCACGTGAATGCTGGGAGGATCCAATGGCTGTGCATTTGGTCACAGTTTCAGAAGCCCCCTGTCCTCTAGAAACTGCTGTTTATGAGCTCCCTGGCCCATTTTTTGACTCGCGGATGTCCTTCTCCATGCAGGGTGGAGATCCTTTGGATTTCAAATTTGGTGAAGCGTTTCCAGCTCCATTGCTACCTCTTTCACGGAAAGAACCATTGGCTGATCGGCTATTGAGGTGTGTGTGGATTTGAGCCTTTCAGCGTTTTGACGCCTGTTGCTCTTGCCAATGTGCATTGTTCTCTCGTCAGTCTCGTCTCTCGCTGTCTCTCTCACTCACGCACTCACACACTCACGCACTGAGGCCTTGCATACGTCTTCCAGTGCAGGAGAGGGAGTCGGAAACCCTGATTCGGTGGTGGTTGGAGTCGCCACTACTTCGAATGAAGGAATTGTAGGGAGAGGAGGAGCGATAGAAGAAAAGCAACGCGAGAAATCCTTGGAGAATGAACCAGACCAACTCCGACTGGATGGTGCAAGCGACGTGAAAGTAGAAGTAGATAGTGACTGTGTTGGCGGGGATCTGGTTGGATCCAAGACTCAGATGCATGTGAAAAGGAACAGAGCTCGGAGTCAAAGGTTGGGCAATGGACATGCATCCCCGAAAGTGGTAGAGAACGTGTTGGGTGCTGACCGTCCTGTGGTGGATGTGGAGAGCAAGACGGCGCCTGTTTCTGTAGAAAATGAGGCGATGTCGGACGTGAGCTACGAAGTATTGCCAAGTCAGAACTCCCATGGTCTGCCGAGGAAATGGACTGGTTTGATTAGTAGTCAGGAATTTGAGTCTGGGAACGGGCCCAGGTGTGGATCCGTGGCTGACCCGCGTGCAGCAGCAGATGCGAGCTCTCGAGAGCCCAGCCCTTCGCATGTGTCTGTGCAGTCCGCTGCTGCACGGGTTGATTCGAATGTGGATGCTGACGAGCGAGAACGAGTGAGTCCGCGCGTCGCCGCCGTGGAGCTGGTGTCCGTTTCTCCTCCGCATGTACAGAAGATCGTCGAGACTGATGGTTTAGCATCTCCCGAGAAGGTCGAGGATACAGCACTTGTAGATTCCGGTCCAGGAACTTCGAAGGAGGAGAGCGGAGCCATTCGTCAACCTGGAAACCCGCCTCTTCGCAAGGACAAGAAAGAGAGGGTTGTCCCGTTTCCTATGGAAAAGGGTAGTGACATGCACCGCGTGGATGGAGTCCATGTCTTGCATGCGGACAGCGGCGCCGATGTTCTCGGAGTCCCCCATTTGCATCGCCATTCTGGAGTGGTTAAGAAGGCTGCTGCCTCCAGAGGAGGAAACCACGGTCGATTAGCAACTCGAGATCGGTCCTTGCAGGATGAGAGAAGGGTGGGTGTTCATCATGTTCGAATCAAATGCGAGGACGGGGTGGCTGAGAATCGAGCCCGTCCTTCTGCTGCAGATGCCGAACCCGGCGGTCAGCCCACGAGCGGTGCTCCCAGTTCTCAAGAGGATCTTCGAGCGGAAGGCCAAGCAGGCGCTGTTGTTGGTGGGATTCCGAGGGCCATCTCTCGGTCCTCCAGTGTCTCTGTTTTGTCGAATTGCAAATTCGGCGGTGTCGTCCTCCCTCGGGAGAAAGAGCAGGATCCCGTGGCCCAAGCGGAAGGTGAGAGATGCAAGGCAGAACGACAAGCCAAAGCTGACAAGGCGCACGACGATTATATTCTCGAGGAGGCTGGGAATCTTGAGGTAGCCTGGATGTCCCGTCCTCCTGACCCTCCTTTCATTCCATGTGTGGGTATGTGTTTCGCGACTCTGTGGAAGTCATGGTCCTCGGGCTGATCTTGTGTATGTTTGTCAGGCCAAGAGGACCTTCATGGAGAAGTGGCATCATGTGAAGAAGTCTTCGGAACCCTCGAGACGGAAATGTCATTGGGATTTTGTGCTCGAGGAGATGCGCTGGCTGGCCAAGGACTTTTTCGAGGTATCTGCACTAAACGGTTCCCTTTTTGTGCATGCGGATCCCTGCATGAAGTTTAGAAGCGTGCCCTAAAGTTGGTTTGACATCGACTCCACTCTTCGTGATGTCCGAGCTACTTCTGCAGCCTGGATTGTGAGCTCGGGTGCCTTTTTCGTCCTGTGGCCGCAGGAGTGTCCCACCAGTTGAGATTGAGAGATTCCATATCCATGAGGTTGCAGTTGCTTCCTCTGGGTATGGTGAATGTTTGAATGACTCGTGGAATATGTATATTCAATTCGAGTTTGTGTGGCTGAGAGGTTTCGTTGCTGTTGACGTCTCCAGGAGCGCAGGTGGAAGCTGGCGGCTGCTGCTCGCATTGGCAATAAGGTGTGTTACGAGAAAAACAAGGATGATTATTTAGCATCGCATTTGGTTAAGGAGCAGCGTGAACGAGCCAGTTTTATGGCGTATACCGTGAATAAGTTTTGGCGCATGGCTGAGGCATCCCTGACGAAGGGAAAGCCTGGACGTTTCATTTGTGACAAAATTGGGAAAGCGGAAGAAACTCGAAATGACCCAAACGAAGCCGTTCCAATGGATGTCGACGTCCCTGCTTCCACTGAGGTATTTCTTCTCCTCCCCCGTATTGGGCAAGGCTGATCTTCTGCTAGTCGTCCACTTTTTGACAGCTGCTGTGACAGAACGTTACCGACGCAGGTCGGTGACTCTTGTGAAGGTATTCACTGCAGCTGACTTTCCGCATGTCGTTTTTCTTTAGCAGGCTGTGAACAAATCCTCGCAGCCTGCCAAACCGGAGAATTCCTTTTCTGTGAAGAGATATGCTGTAAACTATTTGAAAGTCATCGGGTGTGGACGGGTAGCCCAAGCCGTGGCTCCCATTACTCCCGACCACTATTTCGAATGCAATGGCATTCCCTATTTTTTCGATGAAAATCTTTTTTCTAAGGTACACTTTGGACCAGTCCACGTGCAAGCCCGCACCCTGAGCTTTATCAGGCCTACTTCCTCTCCCTTCTCTTCTTTCTACGATTGAGAATGCCGATATGTTGGCCGGCCGGATTATTTTATTGTCGCTGTTCCGCTTGCTGCTGATGCATATGTTTGTTGTAATCCAGCAGGAACTCTTGTATTATACTGTCCCCGCCGGTGCCATGGAGGTTTATCGTGTCTCGGTTGAAATGGAGAGGGCGCGAGCGGAAGTGGTACATTTGGAGTCTTTTTCGGTCTCGTCTGTGTGGTCTATTTGATATCTCAAGGATTAGAGGGCGGGATCTGATGTTTGAGATTCATGTTTTGCATTTTCAGCACGTATTCCGCTCCTTCTGTCCACCTGCGTGACAACAGATATGCTCCATCCCGTATTGACTTTTTCTGACATTTGTAGGAGTATGAAGAGAAGCGTGCAACAGCGGTTGCGGAGGCCGAGGCCCTGGCAGCTGCTGAAGCATCTGGAGATGCATCTGTGGGAAGTGATTTTGGATTTTCTGACTTTCTTGTGGATGGCGGTTCTCAAGACTACGAATTCCAGACCAGCTTTATGGGTGAGGGAGGTCACGCACGAATTTCCAAAAAGAAACGGAAGAAGATTTTTAAGAACAGCAATTCTGGCAGAAGGCTGGAGGGGACTGGACTACAAGGTATATGCTGTTGTTGTGCCTTTGTGATCCAGTGATGCTTCGTTTAGCAGATTGTTCACAGTCGACTGTTTGATTTTCTTCTCAGTCCTGGGGGTCTTGCTTTCACCGGTTTTGAATGGGTTCATCTCTTAACAGCCCTTTCCTGTGCTTTTCAGGGTTTTCATACCCATCATCAGGTATGTCGACTCCTGACATGGGCTTGCAGTCCCCTCTTGTCACTGGGAAACGGTCGTTACCTGGAGAATTGGGCTCCAACAGCGTTCCTGGAAGCATTCCAGTGAAGCGAGCACGATCCTCAGCCACTAACCTCCGACCCCGTGCCAGTCACTCCTGTATTTCACCAGGTATGATTGCCAGTCCCCATGGACGTTGGATGCTGGATGCTGGCTTGTTTTCGAAAGGGCCCTTCCCTCTACTTGCGAGAAAGCTTGTAGGCAGGCCACTGTAGTCCACCGCATACTGTTTTGGCTAGGTCATGGCGACGATTTTATCTGATATCTTCTATGTTTGTGTACTTGTATGAAGTCCTTTACAAACGGCCGTTTTGTGCTGTCGTGGGTCTCACCTCCCGCCTACTAATCCATGTTTACAGCTATGGTTTAATTTCCTTGTGTTGGACTTTGCGGGGATCATGTGGCTAATCATGTGGTTTCTGAACCCTTGCTGGCAGGTGGGTATCCAAGAACGGGACTGGACTCGCAGGATCAGCATGAAGATGATGGTTTAGGCATGGCGGAGGGTTCCATGAGATTAGAATCTGGCCATGATACTTCCAGCAGTAAACTGTATGGAGTTGGTGGTGGCAGTTTTACTTCTAGTAAATTAAAGAAGAAGAAGAAGACCAAGGCTTTTCCAGGGTTGTCCAATTCCAGACCTTATGAAGGAGGGTTGGGTGCGGGCCCTCCTGGAAAGGTATTCCGACCAACATAGCCTAGCATTCCGATTACCGTCCTATACTTCCTTCTTCATTCCATGCTGCGAAATGTACGCATGAGATAAGCTGCGGTCCCTGCTAACTTTAAGTGTTTAGCCGTGTGTGTGCCCCGCTTAATGGTGCGCTCGTTTTTTTCTGCAGGGTGGCGATGGAGATTCTCAGGACCTTGTGCGCTTTGAGCAGGTACTTGGAATTTCCTCTTATTCGGCTTTGTAGTATGAGGGGCTGGTCTCTCACTGGTCTGGTTGGGTACGGAAGAGTCGTGATTCTGAACATTCGTACGGATGCTCTGAAGTTTTCGTCCTCAGATTTGTTAAGTAGGTGTCCTTTTGAGGATCTGATCAGTGAATGCCGAGTGCGGTATGCGTTGAGCACGCTCTAATGGTGTGTGGTCCATTTCTGGGAACAGATGAAACGGAAAGGGGATCCCAATTGGGCACATCCTGGTACGTCATCGGACGCCAGTTTAGGCAAGTTGCCCAGTATCCTCTCCTTTGCTTCGTGTATTTGTACGAGACTACGTTTGTGTGTTCGGAAGGTTTCCTCGAGCAGTATGTGCCCTCCTCGGAAGTTTCTTTTCCCATTGTTAAGGTGTCATCTTTTCATGGTCGGTGTTTCATCCTGCAGGAACTCCAACAGATACACCTGGATCGCCCGGATCCCAAGGTCTCCCGGGGCAACAAACTGTGAAAAAGCAGAAATCGTTGAAGCAGAATGAGACGAGTTGTGAGGCCGCTACTCCGGCGCAGGCGCTGCCGTCCGTAGCAACTGCCAGCAAGTTGTTGAAGCAAAGCAGCATGCGCGACCGGAATCGTAGGGCTCGGCCAAATAAAGTGAGTGGATCTGTGCCTGCTACCTGCAGGGTACGTAGACCCGTTTCTTTATTCCTAGTGTCGTCTCGTGGGTTAGCAAGTTTTGTTTTTTCTCAGAGTGAGTTGTCTTGTATCGCATTGGTGCATATCTGACTGGACCCTATTCTGTGCAGGCTCCCACGAGTACACCAGCTGGCGTTGGTATTCCTTGGTCGACTAGTGAAGATCAAGTACGTGTGGTTCCGTGCATTGTTTTTCGGTGTTTCTAGGGGTACTGCAAATACTCGGGTTTGAGGTCATGCGATGATATAATGCACTACCAACTCTGGATTGATTGATTCTTACTTCCGTTTTCCTATGTTTCTCTCCGTGCGCAGGCCATTCTCATCCTAGTGCATGATCTGGGTCCTAATTTTGAACTTGTAAGCGATGTGTTGAGCTCGAACTCACAAATTAAGGTATGTCATACCCACCTTGTGTTGGAAATTGTAGTAGAGGCACATGTTTTGTGTCGGTATTCTTGTTTCAGTTTCTGCATCTTCTTTGTACATGAGCCATTTTCATGAGGTGCCTGGTGTTGGAATTGAGTTGCTTTATGGTGATTTGATTCACCATAGGGCAATCGTAGCCAGAGTACCATGGGTGATTGGTAGTTAAAGCATCATGTGACATTGGTAGCTAGACCACCATGGGACGTAGGCTACACCCGTAGTAAGTGCACAATACACCTAGATAGTCTCTTCATATTCTGTGTTATGCAGAAAGACTCAAGGTAGTATATAACATAGCTCGGTGGGCGGATGAAGGAGATACAATTGAATTGAGCATTTTTCTTGCATCTTTCATGCCTTCTTCCTCTAATTGAATATCTGGCAGCTTAAACCTCCTGGTCTGGATCTCACTTTTTCAGGGTATATTCCGAAAACCCAAGCAATGCAGAGAGCGACACGCAGCTCTAACTGAGCGATCGAGTGCAGATGCGTTGGACAATCAAGAAGACCCGAATTCGTTGCAGTCCCAGTGTTCAAAAGTAAGTCATCTCAGACTCTGTACGTTACCTTCTTCAAGTACGGAACTTGATTGGGTCCCGGCGGTAATCATTTGGATCGAGGAAAATGAGGAGATCGGTTCACATTGCTTGCGATGTAATTGCCATTTATTTCCTAGTAAGGACGTATTTCGAGGTCCTGTACCTTGAACCCATCAGTGCTTTGCGGTTCTTTTCCGTGAGCTGTTCCTGCATTGTCTGTAACTCGATTGCATAATCGTGCTCGATACAGGGGAATGTTAAAGGTCCACGTGTTCATGGCGTACCGGAGGAAGACAGCCTTAAACATCTGGAGTGCATTGTCCAACTTGTCTCGAAACATCGTGTGCGGAAAAATTCAGTGAGCACTTGAGCACCCGCTTCGTTCCTTGTGTTTAGCGATCTTGGTCTAACTAATGGTGTCCAATTGGTTTAGAATCCAAAAGTCTGTTGCGTTGTGTGCCTCTTAAGGTGTTGCGTTCGGTGCGTCGTCTTGGAAGCGGGAACCGCTGTTGTGAACCTGTTTATTCTGGGCTTCGGGTTTCCTTTTCCTTAATTCTGACTGCAAGCGTGGGTCTACCTCATTGTACAGAGTGACAGTCAAGATCAAAAGACTTTAGCTGCCCAGCATCCTTCTCATGGAATCGCTATCTCTCAATTCTGCACTGGTGGCCCTCCGAAGTGAGTCATCCAGAACCGTCTTCTGCTTGAGATAGATTTGTCTGGCTCCATCGCGGATCCGTCGAGTGTGAACCACCGGCCATTGTGCTGTTGTTGATTGGAGTGTTGTTTGTTCGCTCCCTAACTCTGTGCCGTGATGCTTTCTCTCTGAACATTTGTTTTGACGTGTGTGTTGATGACAGTCCTTTGGATTTATGTGATCGAGTGACGAACAATGGGGATGCGACTTCCCAGCCGTTCCCTATCCAGCCTGCACAGGGGAGTGTGTTGGGACCTCCGATGATCCCTGGTTCTGTGATGAGACCACCCTCCGGAGGTTTGCCTTTGCTACCCGGCACCAGTGGTTTCAACTTGGGGCCATCTTCCGTTTCGTCTTCTGCTGCCATGAGCGCCGCAGCTGCACGGTACTGAGCTGACCTTCTTAGAGTTGATACGATTGCTGAGCCTGGCAGGATGCCCTCGTGATGCAGGCTTTTCAGGAGTTCGATGTGCTAATGATTTCGTTGACTGGCATGGCTCTGACTTCTTTCTGGCGCTAACGCCGGCCATGTTTTGTGGCACTGCTTTTGGAAGTGTGCTGTGTTTGTATGAGCAACTGATCGGATGCTTTCGGCAATTCTTTTGCTCGGTCCCCTTCCCTTTCCGATTTCGATTTCCTAGTGGTTTTCTGCGATTCGTATGTGCATTTGATGGTTTTCTCGTGATCCCAATCCGAGTTGAACGCTCGTGTTTCTCGTGTGCAGAGATGCACAGCGATTCACGACCAGGCTGTCTCAGGAAGAAGCCAATCGTTTGCGAATGGCTGGAGGCCCCTTATCTGCGTACAACGCCCGTCTTCTCCAGCAGCAGGCCGTGCCAGGTGGCTTGCCTCTTCTGACCGGTTTGCCGAATCCCAGCGACTTGCCCATGGTTCCTACCAGCACCACCGGGGCCATGTTGGGTGCTCTGAGCCGTGGTTTGTCCCTGCCCAGGGCCGGTCTGCCGAGCATGGGTTCCCCGGTGGTTTCCAATATGGTTCCAGCTGGCTTGAGTGGCATGGTGCCTCCAGCAGGGACCTTCCCTCAGTCGAGCATGTCGAGGAAAACTGCCAGTCTGCTGAACATGCTGCGGGTACTTCTTGAAGCCCTTTGAAACTCTTGGTTTGAATTGTATTTACCCTGATTATTGAGGTTTTCACTTCTTCGTTTTGTCCCAGTTTCCTTCTTTCACAGCGCTGGGGCTGACTTCCCTGTTCGAAGTACTTTTGAATTAGAAGATCTCCACTCCTTGTGCCTTTGTTCGTGACTTTCGTGGCCTTGAAGGGAAAATGACCGAAGTCAATACGTTATTCTCTCATTCGACCGTATCTGTTCTGGATCTGGATCTGAGACTGGATGATTATTTCAGGTGGGACCGTGCACAGAGGAACACCGTTTACAGATTTTGCAACACCTTCAATCGCAAGCGCAACAAGGTGACAATCAAGCCGCGGCTGCTCTCTCGAATTTAAACAGTGATATGGCTGCTATGACGTCGCCCCCGCCTCAGGTGATCCTCCAGGCCGCTTTTGACAGTGTCGCTTTCTTTGGCCGCTCAGTACACCTCTCATCCGCCTCCCAAGGCGTAGAGCGACAGCTGGTGGTCGATCTTTGCAACATCTTTGCAAGTCTTTGAACAGGGGAAGTAGCGATGATAGAGGAGGTCCATCAAAAGACGTTCATGTTCAGTCATTTAATTCGTGGTCTGTCTATTTGCTCTTGGAAGGGACGTTGTCCGTGTCTCATTGCACATGTTTTATTGCCCGCTCGTACCGTCCGTTCATTGTTCCGGTCTTAGTGGCGAACATTAGAAGGAGTGGATGATTTTTGCCTAAGATATTGCTCTAAATGTGTGTGAACGTTTCCACTGCTACAGCCGTTCTCCCCTCAACATCAGCCACTGCAGCAGCAGCAGCAGCAGCACTTCCAGTCACAGTCACAGCAACAGCAACAGCAACAAGTAGCGCAGCATCAGCAGCACCAGCAAGTTCAAAATCAGCAACGAAATCAGTTGGTAATTGTCTTCGAAAAGTCGCGTCATTAACTGCACTGAGTTCTTGATTGGGAGCCGTAATAGTTTGAGAGAGCATGTACTGAGTGTGTGCTTGTGTGGGTGGTGAGCAGCAACAGCAGCAACATATGCACATGCAAGCCAATCCTACCCAGGCTTATTATGCTGCAGCCGCTCGTATGAAAGAGCACCAACACCGGCAGCAGCAGCAGCAGACCCTTCAGCAGCAGCAACATCAGCAGAAGCAGAGGCTGATGGGGACTCTTCCTCAAGCGCAACATATGCTGCCCCCCCCGCATGTGCCCAGCCTTCCTCCTCAGCAATTGGGTTCGCAGTCTCATCTGCTATCCCAACAACCGCAGCATACCAGTATCCAAAAGCAAGTGGGTCCGCAGCAGGGCGTTGGTGGTCCGCCCGGTTTGGGTCCGTCCGCCCCGGCTTCGCCCGCCGGATCAGGGCAATCCAACCCTCCGAATCAGGCTTCCGAGCAGCTGGGGCAGAGCACAGGGTCCTCCAAACCAGCACAGGGAAAGCAAACGCAGACGCCACAAACTCTGCAGCAACAGCCAAGTCTAAGGACTTCCACGGGGCCAAGCCGAGGAGGTATGACGCACGACCTTTCTTCGCAGACGGGACAAGCCAGCACGTTTGGTAATAGTGGAAATAACCCGCCAGTGAGTGAGACACCCGACCAGATGCAACAGACAGGACCGAAGATGCATCACCGATCTGGACAAGCACAAGCCGGGAGTGCATCTTCGGGACCCCAAAGTAAGGGGCCCCAGCAGTCTGAGTCACAGCCCCAGCTGCAGATGCCGCAGGTACAGTTTTGCTTTTACAAACACAGGGCTTTCAACAATTCCCGTCCAAGCTGGAGAATGTTCTCGAGCTTTCTTATTTCCTAATGCCCGATTCAAGGATAGGAAGTCCACATTGGACGCTAATAGTCGATTGTTGCAACTCTCCACCCGTATGTCTATCGTTCTAACTAGACGATAATTATGATTGCTTCTTTCTATTGGTACATTCTGTTACGTTCAATGAAGTTTCCTAAACGACTTCCCTCGTTTTCTGTTGAGGTGGCTCTTCTGGCCATTCTCTTTGGGCAGTTAGGTTGCACGTCCTGTCCTTCTTTAAATGACTTGTTTTTCAAGCAGGGTGGAGTTCCTAAGCAACAACAGGGAGCGTCCATTCAACCAGCTGGTCAAGCTGCTGCCTCGCAGGCTGCTTCGATACCCATTTCCAGCCCACAATTACAGCAGTCCTTGACTGTGCCTTCCGCACAGCAAATGCAGCGAAGCCAGGCGCCTCAGGCCCAGCAGCAGCTCCAGCAGCCCCAAAGGAGGTCAGTGCTTTCCTATGAATCTTCTTGTCTTGGAAGTCGTTTGTCATGGACCTCTTGTTAGCGACGACGTCGTGATGCTCTTGAGGACGGGTTTTCTCCTTTAGATTGGACAGTGGTGCATTTTGGTTGGTAGATCAGTAGTTTCGCATAGACCATTAGATTTTCTTATCCAAAGCCCGACTATCAAGTAGGCGTAGCTGCACTTCGTCCACCCTCCATGCCTGCACTGTTTTTATTTTTGCACTTTTCTCTAGGGTTGAACCAGTAGGTTGTATGGGTACAGGTTGCAAACCCGACATCTTAGTGCGAGTCCTATGGGTTTGGCAATGCCAGGGCTATTGGGAAAGACAGGACTGCCGCCGACTGGCCCAGCAGGTTCGTCGCAGATGTCGGCCCTGCCCAACCACAACCCATACCAACTGGGTGGAATGGCAGCTTCGATTGGAAATCCTATTAGCTTGAGCAACCCCAACTCCCATGGGGTGCCGCTCCATTCAAGCACTACTGGAGCCCATTCCATGCAGTGGAAACCCAATCAAGCCAACTCCCCCCTCTCCGCCGGACTCTACAACTTGACAAGGGCGAACAACGCTGCAGGGACAGGCCAAGTCTCCGGGACGACGACCCCGGGGCTGCAATTACCGTCTTTCCACGGACCCTCTCATGGTCTGCCCTTAGGAAGCATGGCGCATGGGCCTCTTGTCGGTGTTTCTGGCCCGCAGAAGCATGGCATGAGCCCAGGGGTGAATGGAAGGGCTCCTTCCGGCGCACAGCCAGCCCTCCCGCCTGGACCGCGTAGCAGTCAAGCCAATGGCTCGTTGATGGTCTCTTCCGCGCCTT
This sequence comes from Neckera pumila, assembly GCA_963969595.1. Taxonomy (NCBI): domain Eukaryota; kingdom Viridiplantae; phylum Streptophyta; class Bryopsida; order Hypnales; family Neckeraceae; genus Neckera; species Neckera pumila. The sequence goes on along the minus strand of OZ018410.1, from coordinate 17,752,788 downwards.
CAGCAAACCCCCACACGAGGCCTCCAGCGGGCGGCCTTGGTCAAGGAGGAGCTGCGAGTACTGTGCCGTATGTAAGAGTTCCCGCATCCGAGTCGAGCAATTCCATGGCCAGTCCAATGCTGGCGAACAGTGGGCAGGTCTGTCACTATCTTGAAGTTTTGGACTCGTGGTGGTTTTGAATTTCAAATTTTTCTGGACCTCCCGTGAGTTTGTTTGCGTCCCTTCCATCTTTTTAACATGTGTATGATTTTTGGGAGATGTGGATAGATCACTTTGGGTTCAAGATCCGGATTTTGTCAAACTAGATGAGTTGCTATTGGATCAGTATTGGAGTCGGGGTCAGGGCCGTAACGGTGTTATTGTGTTCGACCTCACGATCTTCTGATGTGCATTTTTACAGGCTGTGTCCCCATCTGGTGCGTCCATATCTCAGAGACCTGCTGCTGCGGCTGCCGCCTCAACTGTGCCAGTTGCTATTGGAGGAAGCATTGCTTCCGGGCTCTCTACGTTGCCCCCTGGTGGCCCTGGTCCAGGCCTTCCAGAAGCGACGACGCCAGTGTCATCTTCCTAGTTTGTGGGCATCTCACAGTGCACATGCAGCTTTTGATTAACCTACATGTGCTATTGTGCTTGTAATTTTTTCCGATTTTTGGATCTTTGAGAGGGTGGTTGGGCTCCTGCCTATTTGCTTCCCAGGTTGGATTGTTTCAAAGAATTCATACTTAGATTCTGCCCCTTAATGGACGAGCCTCTCTGTACATTCTTCTGCCAAGAGGCTTGATTTGTTCTCCTTTCGAGGAGGGAAGGGGCTGTGCACATGATTTCATGTATCATTAGCCCAGATTATCTGTCATTAAAGTGCTCATTCTTTTCCTTTCGTGGTATGTGTTTTTATTCCTGTGCGTGTTTTTGGATGATGAGCACTGGCAAGCTTGTCTCATGCTCACCGTGTGTTGCTTCATTGGCATGCATTTTTCCGTGGCTGATTGACGGAAAACTGAACGGATTCTTAAGACTAAATGATATGGTTGTTTTATTTCAAATTCATGACCTTTAAAGTGGTATAATAATTTGCTGAACTTTGCTATGTTGTGATTTCATTTTTCAAATCTATCATAGTTTGTTTCAAGTCCGTTGGAAGACTTTTTATTGAAAAGAAATCGTATGCATGACTTGTTCAAATTTGTGAAGTACAGAAAATAATGGAGAGAATAGTGGAACAATTAATTGGGTGTCAGAATATGGGCGACATGCAAAAGATATATGTGAGAGGAAGAGATCTATCACAAAAGGGACTATGTCAAAAATCAGATCATTTTTGGACCAATAGGTACATTCTTCACTTCTACACTAGTAGGTACATTCTTTATTTTTACAACAATCTTGAAAAGTCATCCATTCATTCTTTATTTCTACAGTGATTTGGAAAGTCATCCATTCTTCATATCACACTATCTTGCAATCTCAGTTTATACCACTTTTTCAAGACCAAGTATAAATGTAATTATTTTCAGCTAGAAAATAGTACCAAATTAATCGTTTTATGTTGTCTTTGATACCTTGGATTTTGTTAAAGATTACATAATATTTGTAACCTTCAAAGGGAAATATTATGAAGTCTCACTACACAAATATTATGAAGTCTCACTACTACGCATTAAATTTCTCTTTATGTGAGTCCAAAATTTAAGCAATTGATCTGAAAATCTAATACGATTATTTATATTTTTGACTAACTTATCCGCACACACAAAACCTGCCCTACGGCAAGCGGACATCCTTAACTTCCAAGGTGGACCCAATTGCAATTGTGGGCAGCTCACTACGAACGGAGTTTTTTTTTTTTCTTTGAAAATTTCACAAAACATGTGCCCAAGGAGTAGCTTTAAGGTCCAACAATTTTCATAACTTTTGACTACATGGTTAAAAAGTTATTGCATGATTTGTAATTTTCCGTGTTTAGCGGGTAGCCCGGGCAGCTCAAAAAAATCCTTCAAAAATCACTTTTTTGAAAAATGAAAAAGTTGGAAGTGGTTCTAAGGAAACATTTAAGAGTGGAAAAGTTTGAATCACTTCATTTTGTTTAGTGAGGTGAGAGTTATTAAGAATTCCTGTTTGTGGTTAGGTTTAAAATCCAGAGACTCCAATAATAGTTTATTTGATAATCTTTCCATCAAATTTTCTATACTATTTGCAATATTTTTTTTGATACTTGTTTGGATAGTCTATTCAAACTTTTTTTACCCTATCTCCAATAGTTTCATTTTTTGACACTTTTTTAATACCAAAATTCTGAAAAAGAAATTTGACATTCTTATTGAAGGATTAATGTTGAAAATAGTGTCAAAATTGTTGTGAGTTTTATAACATCTCAATTTTGGACAACTTAATCCCTAAGAGTGACGACATCTACTATCTCGGTTGTAAATGTTTTAAAGGACTTATTGCTGTAGCTACAAGAAATGGATGAAGTCCATCTAACTTTGATGAAAAAACTATCTTTGTTTATTTTTCAACAATGTGACTAATATGGTCACTTGGCACTTTATGATGATTATTGCATGTGCAAGGTTTAGAATGAGTTCATATATGAACAAATATGTGTACACTTCATTTCTACACTGAATTGAAAAGTTATCCATTAGTCACTTTTTTGCCTCATTGTCTTTACAAGGATAATCCTGTAATGTTGCATCAACCAAAAAACAATCTAAAAACAGTCAATGGATGACTTTCAAGATTACTGTAGAGAGGAACAATATACCTTTTGATTAACAAATCTTATCATTTTTGACAAAGTACCTTGGTGATTGGTCCCATCTATTCAGGTCAAATTCCAAGGTCAAATCCCAGGGTCAAATCTAGAAGGAGCTTGCTCACCTAAAAAGTCTAATGGATGGCTTCATTACTCATTGTAGTTACTAAGAAAATCTACAACCAAAACAACCAAAAATTGTTGTTTGGGCTTGTTGTTTTGATTGCATTGTCATGATCAAAATTACACTTAAATCTGTTGATTTCTTCTATTGATTTGGTCAAATCCGAAGGAAGGGGAAACCAAATTTTTTTGCTACTTGAAATTTTGCGTAGTTGTGAATGCAATTTGAAAAAGAACTCCATTTTACATAGAATTTCAACCATGGTGTTTTAAATGTTGCTTGATTGAGAAAAAAAAAATTTCAAACTTTTATAAGTCAAAATCATGTGCTTGTATGCCTTTCAATTTTTGGAATTTTGTTAACAATCTTGTTGAGAATATGTACAAGGAATTTTAGAACAATTGGATCAATTTATCATGGATGCCCGAAATTGTCCGTAACTAAAAAAAATGACCTTCTTAGATATAACTTATTAATTGCAACTTAGACTAGTCTAAAATTTCTAAGCATTGAATTAGTGGTTAAATATACCTTTAATAAAAATTTCAAAAGAATCGTATCCAACAAATATTGCATTGGAAAGGGCTTGCCCAAAAGTAGAAAATGGTTTGAAATCATGCCTCAAGGCTTTAAGAGTTAATTAATTATTCAACATTAATGTGTTGGCCTTGCACTACTGCTACACTATATGAACATTCTAAAATATTCCAAAATATTATGAATGTGCTAAGTAGAAGACCAATTTAACCAATTTTGGATTTATCCAAGAATTACGGACACATTCTTATAATTAAAATGTATCGGCTGACAGCCAATATTTGTTTATTTTTTATTTTTTAATTCTATTTAATCCAAAATAATGATTTGATCCATTCTAATTCAAAAAGCTACATTTGGACTAAATATACAGTACATTTTCATCATTCAAATGTAGATTCGATGTTATTTCTGGAATTTGAAAAGTCCAAAATTTGTTAAACTGGTCTTGTAGAGTCCACAAATTCCAAAAAGATTGCAAAAAGATTGCAAATCCCCTAAAATTTTGTTGATTTGGTCATTGCATTATTCAAAGTCCTTCATTCTGTATCCACCATTTCTTATAAACAACTAAAAATGTCTTGAACTAAACTCAATGATGTGGCTATAACATCAAAGAAGTTACACACAAAATTCAATGAAAATTATCCATTCTTCAATAAGCACAAAGTTAGTTTTTGACCATATAAACAATACAAAACGTCTTTGGCATCCTCCCATAGATACAATAATATAGGACACAAAGTGGGACCAATAGGATAAATGTAAAAAAAGGCCCCCTATTTTGTGCCATAATAATCCCTAAAGGACCAAGGCCTTTTTTCTGCCAAAAAACTCTCAAAATTGCCATTTCTAGAGCAAAGAGTAAAAAAATTTAAAAATTGTTTTTTTTGCACATCTAACCATAGGATCTTATACCTAACTAGTGTGAGAATGTGTGGAAAAAATTTCAGAATTTTTGACCGCACAGATTGCAAGATATCTACGTTTAAAGTGGAAAAAATAAATTTTTCAGCACACAGCGGGACCAAATTTTTTGACTTTGAACATTTTTAACTTAAAATTTTTGCACTATAGTATTTTGAGATTTCAATCTTTATAGTGGAGAATTGAGTTGAGAGTTTAGGAAAAAAAAAACTCTCAAAAAACTTAAATTATCATTCTTAAAAAAATTGTTAAATAGAAGTAGGTACAAGATAGAAGGAAATCTAAAATATTCATATATTTTAGATGGAATTAAAATGCACTAATCCCAATGGTGAGATTGTTCTAGCAAGTAAACTGAACCATCACAAAAAAAAATTTGAAAAATTACGAAAATTGCATTCCGAAATGAATCCTACAAGTTATTTTTTTCAAGAAGATGTTCTAACTGCCCAAAAAACAAGAATGTCTATGACTTCCTCATAACAAATCCAAATGAAATGAATCACAGCTTTCCAGATAGACAAAAATATCATCTATGAGAAAAAAATATTTAAAAAAAATTCAAAATTTTGCAAAATTTTTTTGCTGCCTCCCGTCCCCACGCATTCCAAAAAATGGCATAACTTCTTGCTTGAAGGTCCAATTTCAAATTTTTTTTTCTGCCACATACCTCTCTCAATTCTTCACATTCACAAAAAATTCAAAAAATCAACAGAAAATTTCAGCCCGTAGGTACCTATCCAAAATCCCATTTGTCTCCCAAACGGACAATGGTCCTTTAAGGGTTAATCCTATATTCTTCATCCCCCCTAGCTAATTTGGGGCCTTTGATTGCAAATATGGATTCAAAAGTTACAACTTTTTTCAGGTGTGGAATAAAAAATTCTTGCATTCTTCCCCAAGATAAATTCACCCTGATGGTCCTATTTTGTGAAACGGGTTTAGCATCTTGCTATAAGGTAACTACACTGAAAATCACATGCTTCCTAAAATTGCACAATGGATATTCTTGCCTAAAATGTACTCACTATTCGAATGACTATGATCATTTTTGGGTACACCTATTCTCAGCACTTTGAAAATTTGTAGTTTATTCACACGGTGTTCAAAAAATACATTCTAAGAATCTAAAATCTCCTTTTGACTACCAAGAGGACCCCACAAAAAAATTTCAATATAATAGTGAAAACCATGCTGAATCATGCTGAATTGCTGAACTGTGCGATTGAAGGTCAGTTACCTCAGTAATGTTGGGAAAAAGTGTCCCAAAAAAGGGGGAAAAAAGTCAAAAAAGTATAAAAAAAGTGTCGAGTACCTTTTTCTCTGACACTTGGAAGACCGGCCCTCCTCGATCGCCGGTCTTCGGGGATTCTCCCTCCTCAGTAGCAGCAAACCCTCTTCCCCGCCATCTGACTTCCCCCAACCAAGTTTTTCTTGTTCCCTTTCGCTCGTCTCCATCGCCATGGCCGCCCCCCAGCTCGAGGATGTCCCCAACGACACCCTCTTCCACGAGGTCATGCGCCGCATGAAGTGCGCCCCCAAGAGCGAGAAGAGACTCATCCTCGTCGGTACGAAGCTCAACTCCACCTTTTTTATTTATTTGGTTTCCTGTTTTTTCATCATGTTTCGATCGAATGATTGCGAATGTCCTCTCATTTTGACATGCGGGGTTCGGGGTGAAGGGCCTCCGGGATGCGGGAAGGGAACCCAGTCGCCTATTCTCAAGGAAGAGCATTGCCTGTGTCACTTGGCCACGGGAGACATGTTGCGAGCGGCAGTCGCGCAGCAGACGCCGCTCGGATTAGAAGCGAAGGCGGCCATGGATAAGGTGCATCTCCATTCTGAAATTGCAATTCTGAAGTCAGGAACTGTGTGTGGGTTTATGGGTTTATGGGTTTGTGGGTTGATGGATCGGTTGTAAACCTAGTTGTATGGCATTGGAGGGATCGGGAGAGGAGATGGGATGTGGTGATGGAGAGGGCGACCTATGTGGTTTGGCAGGGCGCATTGGTGTCTGATGACTTGGTGGTGGGCATCATCGACGCGGCGATGAAGAAGCCGTCGTGCACCAAGGGCTTTATCTTGGATGGTTTCCCACGCACTGTCGTGCAAGCTCAGAAGGTATGCTTTTTTGGGGTCATTTCTGTTGTTTGAATTGTTTGAAAATGGGTTTTCCCTCCTTTTCAAGAGTACTGTTTCTTGTTTGCAAAGCTTGGGACGTTCTTGAGAAGCGCCCGTCCTCGACAGCCGTGCGAGGATTCGTGTGCACTGTTTTGAGCTTAGGATTGAAATGTTTATCAATGTTCGTTGTTATTTTGCTCAGTGCACCCGTGGACTATACATGCATTCTACAGTGTTTGTGAGATCTTCTCAATATGAGTTCTGCTAGTAAGTTCCAAATTGGAACACTCTAAGAGCCCAAGGGTTGGGGGGGTGTTTTGTCGACAAGAAGCTCTGCGTTTTGGAGATTAGTAGTGTTGTGCAAGCTCAGAGGATTTGCTCATTTTTCTCTCATTTTCAAATTTGAGGAACTTCCCCCCGCTTTGGTGAGAATGGTGCTTAGGAGTGATGTCTTGAGGGAGTTTTGTTGTGGTGTGCAGTTGGATGCCGCTCTCGAGAAGCAGGGTGTAAAGGTCGACAGGGTTTTGAACTTTGATATCAACGATTCCGTTCTGGAGGAGCGGATTACAGGCAGGTGGATCCACCCTGACAGTGGCCGCTCTTACCACTCCAAGTTCGCACCCCCGAAGGTGGCTGGCAAAGATGATGTGAGTCACGATCTTGTCGCTGAAACTTGATCGATTATCTTGGCATGGTTGTTCTTGAGGTGGTGTTCATTGTAGGAATGCCCGTGCAGACAATGTGCGTGAGGTTTGAACGAGTGTGTGCTTTCCTGTTTGTTAGATTACTGGAGAGCCTTTGATTCAGCGGAAGGATGACACCGCGGAGGTTCTGAAGAAGAGGCTGTCATCGTTCCATGAACAAACCTCACCTGTGAGTGTTTTCTGACTGTCTTTGTCTGTCAGCTTCTTGCTGACATTACACCCAAAATACTCGCAATCATCAATGTAGAATTGTAACATTGTGACAATCAAGAGTGTTTGCATGTGAACGTAACATTAAAGAAGTTACGGAATTTGCAAGAGTCAAGAAGGTGGTTTTGAACTCTGTTCACATTTGTTGAACTTTTTATTAGCACATTCGTATGCAATTTCTTGGGAAATGTAAGTGTGCGATAGTGAGAGTAGAGAAAGAGTTTGTCATAACCTAGGCATTCAAATATGTGGAGTTTCGTATCGTTGTGACAATTAATAGGATTGCAAGTAAAAGTGACATTAAGAAGTGCTTCGTAGCAAAGTGGCAAAGGAGTCGAGAAGGTAGTTTTGAACCCTTTTCACACTTGGCAAACTCTTTATTATCAAATTTGTGTGCTTCTTCGTAGTGAGAGTAGAAAGTGAGTTTTGAACTGTACACAGTCCTTCCTATTGGGCGAGGGAACGGAGAATGTTATAATGAAGAAGGTTATACTAAAGAGCTCTGACTGTAGAACTAGCACCTAGAAAGGCCATCACAAGAAGTCCTGTTTCATCACTTGTGGGCGTTTAGGGTTTAAGGTGATTTGACGTGCGTTTATTTGTGCATTTCCAGGTGATAGAGTACTACTTGCAGAAGGGGGTTGTGAAGAACATTGAAGCCGCCAAGTCAGCGAATGTCGTCTCTGATGACATCCGGAATGCCCTCGCTTGAGCGTCTTTCTCATGTAACCACTTCGTCATTCTTTTGCCAGCTTTGTGAATTAGGGACGTGGAGGTTGCTCATCCCCTCTTGTCATGCCATGCATTGAAGTTCACAATTTGGAACAGTCAAATTAAACATCTTTTTTGCTCTGCTGGTGAAAACAGGAGACTTTGTTTCTATTTCTAGAACACTGGGGAAATTCATTAGAACGACTATCTCTAGGACATTTGCATAGACTCTCAAGGATTATCCGATGTAAGAGTCTTTTTATGCATATTTAAAGAGTTTTACCCTGGTTCAAATTTTGTGGCGTTTCGTCTCAGTTCAGCTGCGTCAAGTTCTTGAGTTTGAGAAAACGCTCTATCTGCTTCTTTTTCGAAATTGCACTGTATTGATCATTCTCCGTCCAAATCGCGTAAGCAAACCATCCTATTTGTTGCCACCTGACTATTTCTGCCACTCTAGGAATAGCTCTGTTATGGCCATCGAAGAACTTAAATGTGCCTTCTTTAATTGAGTTGAATAATCGAAAAAGGATATCACATTGGCATTTTGGGGTGGGCAAGTGATGGCTTTCGAGAATCTCGATGATCACAATCGGGTAAAGGTTTTTGGGTGTAAAACTACCAACAAATGTTGTCATTTAGAGCCTTGACATTGTGATTGTTTTCAAGAAACTTTTTGGCTATTTTGACCATTATGGATTCACTTTTTGTTGGTATTGGACCAGACATTGTTACACTTATGGGCTCTATAATAATGTAGATGACTTCAAAAAATGGAATTGATTCATATTTGTGTTTGTTTTGGTGTTTTGGTGTTTAATTCATGTTTTTCTCATGTAGTTTGTCGAGTTATCTTTACATAATGCAAAAACACTTCTAATTTGGACAAAAAATTTGCCTTGGTTGATTTTGCAAAGTGTAAGAAATGCTCATTGTAGATTGTCTTGGGTAGGTATCCTAGCTAATCAAAGGTCATTCCAAGAAAAAATTCCATGATTGGCGAGTTGGCAAGGGGTTGATTGATTGGAATATGCAATGAATGGTCAAGTGAAATTTTTGTTTTTCCAATGTACTTAATTTGTAAGGCTCTAAAACAATCTTTCTTTTACTCAAATTTGTTATAAATATTGACATGCATGTTCTTAACTATTTGTAATTGTATTTTGTCAAAATGGCAAACTCTTCTTTTGTAAAAGTTTGAGACATGGGCTCTTGAAAACAATTGCTTAGGGAAAAAAATGTTGTTTTTCAAATATTGAACTTTGATTGAAGATATTTCAAAGTCCATATACTTAATGTCTTTGAGAATTGGAGAATAGATTAATTTCAATTTCTAAGACCATACAGTTAGATTCTTCAAAAAAGTATTTTTCAAAAAAATTAGAGTTTCCTTTCAAAAGCTACAAATTTAGAGGTGATCCTTTGGGCATTTAAGGGTTAAGATGATGGTTTTTCACATATCCAAATTGTAATGGATAGTCCGCCATCCAATGGTGTTCTTACTCCCAACTTGTGAATTGTTATGCTATCTTAGCTTGCCTTAATATATAGTGTCTTGAATCTTGTGAAGTGCCTCCACAGGACAATATATATGTAGTTGTGGGTGGACCATTATAAATATAACAACCATAGATACTAATGATTGCCGCTTCAATTGAAGAGTGACAACTATAAAGTAGAAAGCCAAGGAGTCCAACCACACATTAGATAGGGTGGATAATAGTCAATTGACCAAAAAGATTGTAGAATCTTTGTGCAAATAGAAAACTTTACACATTTTTTACAAATTTTTCCATGAAATTTTAAGTTAAATTTTTATAGATTCCTTCTCACGAATCTTTTACTAGGATATTTGATATCGTGAAACAAGTGAACCTTGATGTTTCAAAATAAAAAATAACTAGCCTTTCAATTGTTAGTTAATTATTTTTATCAACTATTCTTTTAACCCCTAAAGGACCAAGGCCCTTTCTTTGCCAAAAAATACTCAAAATTGTCATTTCTATAGCAAAAAGTAAAAAAAATTGAAACGTGTTTTTTTTCTACATCTAACCGTAGGATCTTACACCTAACTAGTATAAGAGTGTGTGGAAAAAATTTCAGAATTTTTGCCCGCACAGATTGCAAGATATCTACGTTTAAAGTGAAAAAAACAAGTTTTTTAGCACATTGCAGGACTAGATTTTTTGACTTTGAACATTTTTAACTTAAAATTTTTGCACTACAGAGTTTTGAGCTTTAAATCTCTGTAGTGGAGAATTGAATTGAGAGTCTAGGAAAAAAAAAATTCAAAAAAACTTAATTATCATTCTTTAAAAAATTGTTAAATAGAAGTAGATACGAAATAGAAGGAAAATCTAAAATATTCATATGTTTTAGATGGAATTAAAATGCACTAATCCCAATGGTGCGATTGTTTTAGCAAGTAATATAAACCATGAGAGAAAAAAAAAATAAACAATTTGAAAAATTGCATTCAGAAATGCATCCTAGATGTTATTTTTTTCAAGAAGATGTTCTAATTGCCCGAAAAACAAGAATGTCCATAGCTTTTTCATAACAAACCCAAATGAAATGAATCAAAGCTCTCTAGATAAATAAAAATATATTCTATGAGAAAAAAAATATTAAAAAAGAATTCAAATTTTTGCCCACCGTCCCCTGTTTTGAGTTTATTTGGTCATAACTTTTGTTTCCGAGCACCAATTGTGGAAAAAATTATATTTCCACAAAGCTTATCAGTTTTTTCTATCTTCAAAAAAAGTTTAAAAAAATCACAACAAAATTTCAGCCTATAGGTACTTGCTCAAAAACACATTTGTCCGCCGAAGGGACAACGGTCCTTTAGGGGTTAAACTTTCAATGATGTTTACATTGGACTTTAAGAAAATCTATACAAGACTTGATGTATTTGAATTCATAAGATTGTATGGCATTACAAAAGTCCGTTCACACGGACTCATGTCAGTACTTGTTTAGTGATTTTGTGGGTTTGTATAAAAAAAGTCATTATGTTAGTGCCAAAATAGCATATAATCAAAATTGTAATGACGTTGTTTTAATATACATTATATTCATATTATTTTAGCAACAAAATAAATAAAAATTGATGTATTGTCAATGCTTGTTAAGTGGTTTTGTAGATTTGTATAAAAAAATCATTATTTTAGTGCCAAAATGACATATATTGTAGCTTCCTAATAGCTTGGTCAAAAATAAATAATTAGAAAAGTGCCTAAATTTTTGAAAAATTGCTGACCTAGTTTATCCCAAAAATATGCATATAGATTAAAGGCTTGTCTAATTCATAGAAATTCAACTTGTGTGTGCTGTAATCTAATAAATTAGCATCTAAATTGTATTCTAAAGTTGGTAGGAGTCCAATCTTTTGCCTAATGTTGCATACTCACACTCCACATAATCTTACATCTCTTCTTTGTAATTATAATCATACATTGCAATTTTTTTGCTGGGAGTGCTAGCATGTGAGTGTAGAATCTATGAGTCCAAGAGCCTAGGAATCTACATTATAAGCATATTATATGGTTATAGGTATCTATATTATAGGTACCTATGTTATAGACTCTTTCTATGCTATAGTGTACCTATGTTATAGGTACATATGTTATAAATACCTTCAAATGGTTGTAGATTTATAAATACATAGGTTATAAACACCTACAAATAGATTCAAGGCTCATAGGCCCATGTCTTTGCATTCACATGCTAGCATTGTTGAATTTTTTGCGTCGCCATTCTTGACCATTCTAAAGCATAATCTCTCACATGCAACAAACCGTGGCACTTAAGACAACCTTGACATACAAGGTAGAGAGTGGTTTAGAATTTTGAGGTCAAGATAAGGATTTAGGTAAATGTGGTCGCTTCAGATGAAAGTAGTAGCAAACATCCACAAATTGTAAGAACTTGGGTGAATGCTTCACTTATTTTAATTATATTTTAAAAAATTTAGATTTTAATATATTAATTTTTGAGTTGCCTAACTATTTCTTGCGCTTTAATGAATTATTAGGCAGAAAATTGTCCAAGTTGCTAGGAAGATATGGTAATCAAAATTGTAATGACATTGTTATAGTATAAAATTATATTCATATAATTTTAGCAATAAAATTTAGAAAAAATTGCCTCTGAAACAACATTCTTTCAATGCCTAAATTTTGCCAATATAATGTATATTAAGACAATGTCACTATCATATCAATTATAGTGTTGCATATTTTAACCAACTGACATAATGATTGTTCAATACAAATATAAGAATAAGAAACATTAAAACTACCATCAATTATATTGTTGCATGTTTTAGCACTGATATAATGAAGGAAAAACATTGAAACCATTGATACCTCGTGTTCAGACTTTTGTATTGAGCGAATAAGCCTCCCACCCCACCCCCCACCCCCGGGTCAATAGTAGGATTGATTTTTAAAGTTTTATCCTATTTTCTATAATACCCTATTGTTATTGATACTCATTGCATAGACTTTAGTATTGAGCCTATGACTATTAGCCCCCATCATTAGTAGGACTCATTTTGATCCTATTTTAATTTCCTAAAATATCCTATAATTAAAAGTGAAATTGAGACTGAAAATTGGTATTCAAAGTTTGATGACTTTAACTTCTAAAGTTCTTTTACTATATTTTTACCAATTTTAGAAAGGACTTTGGTGATAGGTCTTGTCTTTTTAGGATTAAATAATGATCTCAAGAAACTATCTTTAATTTCTAAGTGCTTAATCACTTACATGGTGGATGATAATGTTGTGAAAAGTGCACTTTGCCTATCAAGGGAGCTTTCAAAAAATGTGACATATCAATGATATATATATTTTAGAAGAATTTTCAATATTTCTTATAAATTTTAAAAAATAATATCATTACATTTAGTTCAAGCATCTCAAGGGTTAATTGCACCTATTAAAATTGGTTGAATTAGTTGGGCTCAGCTATTTGAAAAGGGCCTATATTACCTTGAGTTCACAAATTGCTGATCACTACTATAAACTTTGTGTACTACCTAAACTACCAATTCACGGATCATTTCCACAGTTTCATAGAGCATAAGATTGGATCAACTACAGTTATAGGAAAATTCTCAACTGCTTTGTTGTCGTTCCAACTCTGTAATGTTGCTGCGGACACTAAGTGTTCAATGAATGACAAAGAATCTTTGCATCTAGAAGTGCGATTGTTCATCCTTGGAATTTCTTGCAAAAAGGGGAAACCTTCTACAGTAGCTTGTCCTCAAATGAGTGCTTTTAATTTTCTTAACCCCTAAAGGCCTAAGGCCTTTTTTCTGCCAAAAAACACCCAAAACTGCTATTTTTTAGCAAAGAGTGAAAAAAAATTAAAAATGTTTTTTTTGCACATCTAATCGTAGTATCTTACACCTAACTAGTATAAAAATGTGTGGAAAAATTTCAGAATTTTTGACTGCACAGATTGCAAGATATCTACGTTTAAAGTGAAAAAAACAAATTTTTCAGCACTTTGTGGGACTGGCTTTTTTGCCTTTGAACATTTTTAACTTAAAATTTTTACACTACAGAGTTTTGAGCTTCAAATGTTTATAGTGGAGAATTGAGTTGACAATCTACCCCAAAAAAAAATTCAAAAAAACTTAATTTTCATTATTGAAAAAATTGTTAAGTAAAAGTAGGTACAAAATAGAAGGAAAATCTAAAATATCCATATATTTTAGATGGAATTAAAATGCACTAATCCCAATGGTCAAATTGTTCTAGCAAGTAAATTTAACCATGCAAAAAAAAATTTGAAAAATTTGAAAAATTGCATTTAGAAATGAGTCCTACAAGTTATTTTTTTCAAAAAGATGCTCTAACTGCCCCAAAAACAAGAATGTCCATAACTTTCTCATAACAAATCCAAATGAAATATATCAAAGCTTTTTAGATAGACAAAAATATAATCTATGAGGGAAAAAATTTTAAAAAAAAAAAAAAAAAAAAAAAGTGCAAATTTTTTTGTTGCCCACCGTCCCCTGTTTTGAGCTTATTTGGTCATAACTTTTGTTCCCGGGCACTCATTGTGAAAAAATTATATTCCCATGAAGCTAATCATTTTTTCTACCTCCCAAAAGAATTTCAAAAAATCAGGAGAAAATTTCAACCCATAGGTACCTGCTCGAAAACGCATTTGTCTCCCGAAGGGACAACGAACTTTTAGGGGTAAAAGTAGATGATGCACATTGTATCAAAATTGATGATTTCCGCATAGACCAACCCGTCCTTACAGGGTTAAAAGCTACATGAACTGACCATCGGAACTTCCAACCTATGTATCACTTATTCTATACCGCCCAAATATTTGAATTCATTAAATTTGAGTCCATACGAATGTCCAGAAGAAACCACAGATTGTACTCCATTGATTATTAATTACATATGCTTATAGAAAGTCAAAAGTCAAAATAGAACATGCATCTTTGAGATGAACAGAAAGGATATCTCCAGTGCATTTACAGGTTGGAGAGGCACTGTAAATCAACTGCCTATCAGCACGGGGTTGCTTGTTTATGTCCAAATTAGACAAAACAAACACTAGATTAGCAGCGTGGCTGGAGTTCTTTCTACTGAAACTTTAATGATTTAACTTACTGAGGGCGCAATTTTTATGTCGCCTGCAGAATTATTGTAGTCTCTACAAATTTATTTTATTTTGAAAATTAGTACAATACGGTAATATTTCAGCGTGCACTAATTTAAAAAAATTGGCCAATTAGTCTCCCGCACATATAGGATAAATGCACAAAAGCAAATCAATTCTAAATTGAGAGATAAATGACCAATTCGCACATAGAAATTCTCTCCGTTCAGCACAAGCTGTTTGTAAATTACACTCCTCAAGCACACAGCGTTGGGAGTTTGGTACGACTCTACATGTACAGGAAGCCTTTTGCCCAAAAGGATAAATGCCCTACCTAAACTATGTTGCATGGAAAAAACTCTACGTCCTTAAAGCTTGCTGCAGCTGCAAAACTTGTTGCCTTTGCTCAGGAGGTAGGGAGTTAATCTGTTCAGGAGTGAGGCTCAAGACTTGCTGGAGTAATGCCTTCTGCTGCTCTAATTCACCAGCCATCTGCTAAAGGAAACCCAAACTCAATCGATAAGTTCAAAGTTCAAGAATTGCTGCAGTTGATCGACTTATGAGTCAAGGAAATCAGGTAAATGGTGTATCGCATACATCATACACAGTATTAGTGTCCAGTACTGAAAAGGGTATCTTGACATGGCACCCAAGGAAAGGAACTCATTTAAGGGACAGACAGAGTGCTCTTATACCAACACTGGACCTCGAAGCAACAAAAAAAACTTTCGCACCAAAGTACCTCCAAACCTAACGAGCTCAAATGAAGGTACATATTTCGAAACCCAAGAAACTTTAACTTTAAAGGAGAATGCAACGATTTTGAAATGCTTACCGGAGGTTGCTGCAGGGGCCCTTGCCCTGGTATTGCCATCTGCCCATACGGATGAGGTTGCATGGCAGGAGCGGAAGGTATACTACCATCTGGAATACCAGCCTGGTTCCCATAATTTGGCCGGGTCTGGTTGTCAGGTGCTACAGGAGCTCCAATCAATGAGGGACCACTGGACACCGGAAGTGGAGTATTTAAAGGAGCCTGGTTACCACTGCCCATGGGCTGGCCAGCACCCATAACAAGTCCATGTATACCCTGACCAGGAATGCCAGACGGTGCATTTGGAGGTGGAGATGGCTGATTCATGGGGGCTCCTACCTGAGGCATGTTCATATTCCTTCCCATCTGTGGTATGCCACCAGGTCCCATTCCTGGACCTGTTGGCATCACAGTCTCGGATCCAGAGACCATGCCGCCTGCCTGTCCAATTTGGGGAGGACCCGAGCTCCCATCCATACGAGAATTCTGTTGCAGCATCTGAACCACACAGATGAGACAGCAGTCAATGAATGAAAGAGAACCATAGGATCACTACACCATAATGTGCAATTGCTGTGTCCAAGCTGATAAAATTTTACTCTGGACTGTAAGTTTGTATTAAGAGTGTCATTTTAAACTCACTCAAAAATATAAATTCATCTACAATTTTGTCCTCGATACATTTGAAAAGTCGTTTCGACTATAAAACAATAGCAAGATGTAAGAAATGATGTAAAATCCAATGTAGCACACAGTGAAAATTGCACTTTTTGGTGTACCCGTTGATAATAGCTAACCAAAAAATAGAAACATCCTGGTTCATTATTCTATGACAAGTAAGACAAGACATCAAAGAAACTAAACCTGATATTGCGATGGAGGAGGAGGTTGACTAGGTGGAGGTGGTACGCCTTGCTGAATATAAGGCATAGACATCCCACTACTTTGCTGTACCATGCCACCTTGGTGCTACAAACATGCCATGGAATTGGATTTTAGAGGCGGCAAACATAATGTGAACTGATTCAAAAAGCACCTCAGGATAAGTGGTAATTGATGTGCTCGGCAACCTTATCTACATATGAGTAGCACAGTAACCCTGATCGTTTAAAATACAGCAATTCAACATGAATTCTTCCAAAAGCGTTCCAACCTGAAAGGGTACTTGGGGGAGTGGCTGCTGAATTTGCTGTGCCTGATAATACATCGGTTGCTGAACTTGGCCAGGAATTCCAAGAGGTTGAGGAGGTCGAGGCTGTGGCGGCAAAGGAGGTTGCTGCATCACGTTAGTCGGTGCAGACGGGATTGCTGCTCTTGGCTGCTGTTGCTGTTGCTGTTGCTGTTGCTGTTGCTGTTGCTGTTGCTGTTGCTGTTGCTGTTGCTGTTGTTGCTGCTGTTGTTGCTGTTGCTGCTGCTGCTGCTGTGTGGGTAACATAGCCTGGCCCTGACATTTCACAAGAACTCTGTGACGAGTACTAAAGAGGAAAAAAAAAGTAAACAAACACAGAAGTCATTAATTCGTCAGCCAACATATGTGCGGCTGGCCACACGTACTTTCTATTCAACAGTTAAGGCGGGGCGAGGATTACCATTTGTGGAGCGCGCACCATCCCTAACATTATCTGCGCCTGCATCACAACAATTTTGGGAGTCTTCATTTTTCGAGAACAAAAACAGAAAATCACTAGAGCAGTCTAGTTCGGTTTGTCAAGCATCTGTGACAGCTATATCAAACAGAAACAAATGATTTGCAAGACTAAATAAAAACTATACCTTGCTGCATACAAGATCTGCTAGCAAAGATATTAGCCAAAACCTTAAGATTCTGGTATGCTGTGGACATGACTAAGAGAGAAACACAATAGAAATAACCAAGTACGGTTCTACGAATTCGTTGATTGACAACAGCAATACCATGTCGAGAAACTTGATTTGTTTAGAAAAAACAAGCTAAATCTAACCTGAAAGAGGGCCTTGGTTAATTGCGGATGAGCCATCAGTACTTGGCGAGCTTGCTGTTGATTTTGTTGAATCATCGTCTGAAAGAGAGAAGTGGAAACACTTAGAACACACTGAACATCCTCGTTTCAAACTCATTCAAATTCCAAACTCCTCAGTGTAAGAAGACACATACCTTCATCTGTACCATGACATCAAACAGCTGCTGCTTCGACATCCCAGCCAGATGATTTGTTAATTGGTCATTGCCCACATTAGCTGCAGTTCCATTAGCCACAGGCATCGACTGTCCATTCATTGGCACACCGTACTGCACATGTGCAAGAAACTCGTGTCAAAAATACTACGGAATCTTTGCGCACAACACGAGTTAAATCGATGATCATCACGAGAACCACCCTTCCCGCGCCCACTTCAGCTTCACATGAATTCAACTTTTACCTGTTGTTGCTGCTGTTGGATGCTTCCCAGAGTACCCGTCAGAAACTGAGCAGCAGCAACTGCAGTTGCTTGACCTATTGGTGGCTCCCCACTTCTATCGGGTTCAATATTACTTCCTACTTGTCGAATACCTGATTGCCTATGTCCATCTGTGCCATCGAAGTCAATCCAGACGATTTCATGTCATTGGTTTCTGGTAACTCAAGTACACACGAGGTCACTCCAAAAGAGGCAACACCAAAAACTATCTGCCTCCTTGATCAGCGCACATGAAACCTAGTATTCAACTTTCAAAGAAAAAATGAACAAAACCTTCGTTGCCAAAAAAGACTACCGGTACTGAAACCAGCTGATTGCTGACCTTGTCCGCTTTGGCGCTGCAATACAAAGTATAGGTACTCAGTGACAGCACGACGGCGTCTGATAGGGAAACAAAAACTCAAAAAACAAATGTAAACCAAAGACAAGTTCTTCTCTAAAACTTGCACAAGATGACAATCTATGTAAACTCTCACACCGAAAACAGACAACGATTCCAAATGCAAGTGCCAGCTCTGTGCGCTGGTCACGACCACAAACACCACAATTGCGGGCCACTACCTCACTGGCGAGCAAGGCGCTTCTCAACCCCGTCTAGAATAAAATTCATGAAGAAACAGTAAAGTAGAATGTGCTAGAGCAGACAAACACTGCAGAAGAAATTGGCACCTGCTCTCGATTCCTGTCACCGCCGCCTCCTTTTTCATTCTCAGCAAAATCTACTCGAAGCTGCCGGCCATTAATTTCGTAGCCCTGAAGATTCCGACGAGCACTAAGAGCAGTTTCCTCATCTCTGAATTCGCAGAAGCCATATCCTTTAGGCTTTCCGGTCTCCCTATCCACTACCAACCTGATTTTTCACATATAATCGCGTCAGAACAAAAGAGAACAGTGTGAAGCTATCTGTGCAGTGATAAATACAAAGCGTGATACGTAAGATTCTTCAACAGCTGCTGAAGAGGGAAAGTTTTCTCCAACATTCCAGTTCAATCTACACTACTAAATCATGCCTATTTCAAGGTATCATTTGAGTAGCGACTTCCTCTGCGTCGAATACCATCAAGTCAAGAGAAACTACAGCAAGCAAATTGAGAACAATTTGTGACGCCATTGATAAGCTAACTGACCAGATCCTTATAGGAAAGCAGCAAACAGACCATCATGAACTCAAATGCGCAGAAGACATACCGGAAATTAACGACAGGGCCTACTTCCTCGCAAATATGTACCAGCTGTTCCTCGGTTGCATCGTACGGTATATTTCCAACTGGAACCATACAAAACAATTCTCATATCATGCATATTGTTGGCCTCTGACAAAATAGACAACAGCACAGCAGATATGGACAATACGAGATAACAAGACGAAACACGTAGAAGACAGACATAACGTGTAAGACTCGGAAAAAGTGAACATTTGAATTCGCCTCCGACGTGTAAACAAAACCTAACGAGCAAATGGCAAAAAGTGATGACTTAGGCCCCAATCTGAGCTACTCGAATTGTTGACATTCATACCCAAACACGGATTGCATATGAATTCGCTGCACGCAAGAAATTCTAAAAGCTACTCCAACTTGTCCCCGCACAAATGATATTCAGCTCTGAAACCAAACTTAAAAAGCTGCTCCAGTGAATGAGAATAACAACCCCGCAACTAGAAAAAGAAAAAGTTTCTTATTTCCCTACCAACATTAAATCGGAACGGCGGTGTAAAAGCCTTCCTTAAAAACCCTAGCCAGCATACTTAAATCGGTAGGTGTGATCTGAACACTGAGAATCAGAATCAGAGCATCCCTCATGGCTTGTTAGAAGCAGATTGTCCATATCACTCGCAAGGTTAGAATCAGAAATAACCAAGAAACCTTTCTTTTTAAAACTGATTATTGTCTCTCTGTGTTTAAAAAAATATTCATTGCACGCCTTTGATTGATTGCTAGCTTTCAACCGGAACAGCAGCACTACCAAAAATGAAAAGCAAGGAGGGCGGGACGCACCAAAAACACACCGGGAAGCACGGTGTTGCGTGTTGCTCATTGTGGGAGAGAGAGAGGTCCTCCCCGTCTGCACAACAATAAAGAAGCTACGAGGGCATACTCAATCAAAGACTTGTCCGCCGAAAAGGAGAAGCTCCACGCCACACAGCCACGAACTGAAAGAACAAAGCGATAAACGAAGCCACGAAGCAAGCTCGGATTGCAAGAATTTTGAGACAACCAGAAACTGAGAGATGGCAAGTTTTAGGGTTTCGCGCTCAGAAAAGGGAGAAGAACAACTCTGACGTTCGGCACACGGCCTCTAACTGAAAGCCGCCCTGTACCCAGCCCTTCCTTCCCGGCATCCCTCCCTGTATCCCTCTTTTTATTGCTCCTTATTAATTATTTTTGTTGTGAGCGCAAAAAAAAATACCCCGACTTGGTAGAGATTAAAATAGAAGACTACAAATTTTATTTAATATTTTGAGATAGGACATGTACAAATTTTCGTTTTCCTAATATTTGGATACATAAATATACACAAAATGTATGTGTGTATGTATGTGTGTGTGTGTATGTATGTATGTATGTATGTATACCAATATGTTGTATGTTGTTGCCACAATGAAAAATAAATATAAAAGTAATTTTTAATTCATAGTTTTAATATTTGGATGGATGGTAATGTAAATACAAACAAATGTATGTATGTATGTATGTATGTACATATACATATATACTAGTGTGTTGTGTGCTGTTGCTACAGTAAAACAAAAAATTAAAAGTAATTTTTTATTTTTTTAATTCATAATTCTAATATATAGTACCATACATACACACAAATATATGTGTGTATATACACACACATATATACAACTGTGCCCTATGCCATTGCCACAGTAAAATAAAAAGTAAAAGTACTTTCTATTTTTTTAATTCATAGAAATTTTGAAATTCAATATCTTTTTATAAGTCGGAATGCCACGAAACAAAAACTATGCAACTTCTTTGCAAAGAGCTTTCCGACAGTACCAAGAATGCGACTAGAGGATGCACAGTCCAAGAGATCTCATTGTAACAAACAAAACAAACAAACAAACAAACAAACAAACAGCCAGATTTAAGGTATATTTAAGATCACAACTAAACTAAATTCAACTAATTTTAAAACACAATGTATATTTTACATCCCAATATAAAGACACATTATACAATTCCAACCATTAACCTTATAACCATGAAAGTATACATGTTTATAATTAACCTTATAACCATGAAAGTATACATGTTTATAAATTCAATAAACCTAAAAACATGAAAAAGGAAAACAAAACCAAAATATATAACAATATGAATCCTAAATAAAATATCATCAATGTACCTTCTCCCATGCAAACCTCCTCGGCACGTCATTGCCTTCCTCCAAATGTTTTTTGTATTTCTGCAATAACGTTAACACCAAAATTAGATAAAAATTAGATAAAATTCTATCATAAACTCGCAAATTATATTTCAATAATAAACAACATACAATGAAGATTTTTTTAAAATAAACCCATATAAATTTTTAACAAATAAGAAGAAATACCTCAATCACAGCTAGAGCTTTTTGATGATGCTTGCCGTTTTCATGATCCAAATTTATGCGCCCTATGCATTTGCAAATCTTGCAATAAAATTTATTCTTCCCGGATGTTTTGTGCAAAGCCTCAAGAGCCAATAGATGAGTTTTTGAATCCTTATGAGAAGAAGATTGATTCACTGGAAAAGATGTTACGCAATCCAGACACAACGAATTCCCTCCAATATTGATGTATGAATCTTGTACAATTACAGAGGATACAAAAAAATAAATGCAAACTGACATTTGCTGCTTTTTTCAAACCTAAAAACAATTGTATACATACAAAAGAAAAAAATCATAAATCATTCGTTTAAAAAAACCAACCATAATTCAAACTAATTAATCAAAATACTAATGCATATGTAAATTCTAATTCATTAAAAGAATGCACCCCTTGTCAATATAACCAAAAGTAACCAAAAGTATAAAACTATACCAATTTGGAATACTACAATCCAAAACCAAAATAACGAGGAAATTCTTACCCCCTTACCAAAAACACAACCCCTAAACAAGTTTTTTTAAAAAGGACTTAACCAATAAAAGATTCAAATATAAATTAAATTAGAATTAACTTACCATTTTTTAAAAGAGTCCAAAATCATGCACAATCCCTCAACCCCTCAATCTACCTTGCAACCACACATTCATAGAATCAAACATCATCAATTTCAGCCCATCTCCCATTATTTTATCATTCCCAATAATCGCAATTGATGGGTCAGAATTATTGGAATTAAAGCTATTATCTGTGAACTAAAATATAAATTACACTAAGCCAAAACAACCACAAATTTAGAAGCTTCTTGTAATGTCATAATTTCCTTATCAGAATATCATCACCATAATTTGCTAAAGAATTATAAACAATTGTTAACAACCGCAAATAAAAACAAAGCACCCCCCAAGCAAAAGTAAAGACAAACCCAAGATTCTCTATCAAAATCATCCATGTCCAATTGAGATATAACAAGATGGCCTACTTTCAATCGTAACACATTTGAAAGTAAGGACATGTAAATGCATCCACACACAATTATTAAAATAAATATACCCTATGAAATAAGTATATCCTATTCCTATTTCTACTTCATAAAATAACTAATATAAATTTCAAAACATGGAAATCAATGGCAAATGAGCTGGTCATCAGCAAAACCAACTCCCAAAACCTTAAATCAACCCTAAATACTCTATTCCTAAAAAATCCAATTTAAGACAATTATAAGTGAAACAACTAATGTAAATTTTGAAACATAAAGTTTGGTGGTAAATGAACTCGTTATCAGCAAAACCACCCCCCCAATCTTAACTCAATACAATATCTAATTTCTCACAACTCCATTTTGAGACAATTCATTACTAAAACAACTAATGTAAATTTTGAAATATAGGAATTAGTGGCAAATGAGCTAGTCGTCTGCAAACCAATGTTGCATCCCAAATTTTAATCAATATAACATTGTATTCCTAGAGACCTCATTTTAAGACAATTTTGAAGTCATTGAAATCGATGGCAAATGAGCTAGTCATCTGCAAAACGAATTGCAAAACCTACTTTTCTTATTTAAGTATAATTTGATGAAAAATAAGAAGATGAATTGATTTCTACTCAAGTACTATACCAATGCTACACATTTGAAGAGTAGGTGGCATTTTTTGAGGCTGATTTAGAACCATAACTACTATATCAATCCTTCACTGAAGGGGGCATTTTGTCACAGTAAAAATCATTTCATATCTCTATATTTATTGGAATTTAAAAATTAGTGGCAAATGAGCTGGTCATCTGCAAAACCAACTCCTCAACCTTAAAACAATCCTAAAAATCTCATTTCTAAAGACCTCATTTTAAGACAATTATAAATGAAATAACTAATGTAAATTTTGAAATATAGAGTTTGTTGGCAAATTAACTGGTCACCCACAAAACCAACTTCTTGACTATAATTCAATACAATGCCTTATTTAAAAAAAATTTAAATATGAAAAATTAGTGGCAAATGAGCTGCTCATTTGCAAAATTAACCATAATTCAGTACAATATCATATTCATGAATATTTTTCCGCAATTCATCATTGAAGCAACTAATGTAAATTAGATAAATAATTTTAAAGAACTTCAATAGAATATACAACAGAACAAACCACCAATCCACCCAATAAAAATAATCAAACAAAATGAAAAACAACAAGTGCAAATTCAATTACATTGAATAGGGGTATCAAGGGGACCAAATAATTGCAGGGACCTTTCTTTACAAACTGTACATGTTTGAAACAAGATGTACAGCCCCACATAGATATTTATATAGTGTGGAACATCAGTGAATTAGTATGGGTCCCCTTAATACCCCTATTTAGTGTAGAAATTCTTAACCCAAATACAAATGCATAATATCAAACCTATACAGTTGACACAAAGACAACTTTCTAATTCATGCACTAAAACTCAATCACTAAGTAGATGCAGCAGAATAAACTTTTTCACTCATGTACTAAAACTCAATCCACAAGCAGATGCAACGAAATAAAAATCAATCCATAAGCTAAAGGAAAAATCCCACAATATGCAACCACTGCCACTTTAATCCTTAAACCACAACTACAAACTTATACAAAAGCCTACCCTAGACATTGTATCTTCAATATTTGATCCCCCGTATAACAGATATCAATATTGGAAACTCATAACCTGCACCATCTACGAACAAAACACTATAATTGGAATTCAATACATTTCCACATGTAAAAATCTATTTTACACCCTCAATAAAATAACAAGTATTTGGGATATAACAATTACCGGACATTGGGGTTAGATTGTAAATCTCCATACAAAATCATTTTTTTTTTTGGTTAAACTTCCTTTCATTAATTCAATTTAAATTTTCTTCAAGTTCATTTTACAAGGTTTGGTATATTTCATAACCCTTTAGCAGGGTTTGAAATATTTGTAACCTTTTAGCAATACTCACAACTTTATTGATACTCAAGACTTCACCTATACTTGTAGCTTTATTAAAATCCACAGCTTTGGCATCCTTCATTAAATTCTCAACGTCTTTTATCAAATTTTGTGTCACCTACTACTGGCAAACAACATGTACATGCATAGGATGGCTCATGCACCTCAACTTCACATAATAATCAAAAATTATCACTTAGATGGAGAAATATTAAATAGACTAGGTATACGATTTTTCCATGTTGGATTGATTGGTGATCGTGGTAGCTCCTAAGGAATCAAGAAATAGTGTATCTCGATTATAAATATCCCCAAGTTGTCATATGTGGTGCAATATGTGGCACATTGCAGCAGCAAATGAAAACGAAATGCCAAGTTCACCAAACATGAAATTGAATGCACTAGATTCGTCCACCCAATTCAAACTAGCACTATAGATTCAATGGTTTCCAATACTCTTGACCAAAGATTGGACATGACTCATACTAAATGCATTCAAGGACTAGCAAGCAAGCAACTCTCATTTTAAAAGTAACAATAGAAGAGGAGGATCGCACCTTCTTGTGCACAAGGATTGCAAATGCTCTAGCTGATCTTTGTCTGCAATCTGCCTAAATATTCACAATTGCATGATGCTACTCCAAGCTCCTTCACAAATCCAATTGAATTGCACCCTCCCTCATAGACAACCTTCAATTGATCCAGCCTCCTCGTTCTTATCTTTCTGGAGTCCAGTTATGGCAACACGTAGTGCAACTCCAATGCCACACCAGTCAAACTTATTTTAGGTGAATGTTCTAAAATCTTATCTTTAGTGAAAATGGATGGCCTAAAGTGAGACGTTAAACCCCCTCGGGCTATTTCTAGTGGCAGTCTAGTGGCGTGGCAGGGAGGGTACCCTCGGCCCTGCAAAAATCCACTTCTAAAACGGCCTCGTGTGAACAAGACCATTTAATGTCACTTATTTCCTTAAACCCTAAACCCTAAAATTTTACAGTCTTCGTCTCTCACCCCGAGGCACACCACCTCAACGAAGAGAATTCACGCCCGAGGTCTCTAGGGTTTCATTTTGAGGTCGCGTGACTCCTTCTGTGTGTCAGTTCTCCAAGTTTTCTGTTTCCTTTAGAGATTTCGTTTTTGTTCTTGAGAATAGTGTTGCAATGGGGAAGAGTAAGACTACGGGAAAGGGACGCCTGGACCGCTTCTATTACCTTGCCAAGGAACAGGGATTTCGTTCTCGAGCCTCCTTCAAGCTCGTGCAGCTCGACCGGAAGTTCCAATTCCTGTCTTCTGCGAGGTCGGTGCTGGATCTTTGTGCTGCGCCGGGAGGATGGATGCAAGTGTGCTCGAAGAATATGCCCGTGGGGAGTCTGATCATTGGGATCGACTTGGTTCCGATTCGGCCTATTCGGGGGTGCGTCACGTTGCAGGAGGATATCACCACGCCTCAGTGCCGGGCGGCGATTAAAAAGGTGTTGAGGGAGAAGCGACATGACATGGTGCAGGTGGTGTTGCATGATGGCTCGCCGAATGTCGGAGGCGCTTGGTCGTCGGAGTCGTCGGCGCAGACGGCTCTCGTGTTGGATTCTCTCAAGCTGGCCACGGACGTTTTGGCGCCCGGAGGCACTTTTGTTACGAAGGTAATAGCCCCTAAATTAGGTCGCTTATGAACTTTTTTTACGTCCAGTTTGATTCTGATTTTTGACCAGTATATGCAATGTTCTTCACTGATGCTGGTGATACAAAATTTAGCATCCTCAAACTTGTACTCCTCCGCCCCAAAATAACTGTCCATGTTTTTTTAAGGTTGTTTTGAGTAGGTCATGTGGAGCCTTTTTTGTATCCAATTTTGTTTAGGTTGCAATAAACACATGCAATGTTCTGCATTGATTCTAGGGATATAGAATTTGGAACCCTTCTTAATTATGATTTTCACAATACGATCAATAAAATTGGTATAAATAGATTTCAAAACAGCACTGCGGACACTTAAATCTGGACGGAGGGAGTATTTCTCACAATGTGATCAATCGGATTGGTCATTGAAACCTTGGTTCCTTAGGGGTTAGGATTTTCTATGCTGTTGCGAGTTCAGGTTCTAAGTGGAGTTTTGCGAGATCCGCTTAAGGAAATTTGAGGATTCTTGGAATGACGAGGATTGAAATTTTTTTTGTTGTCTTGACAGATTTTTAGGTCACAGGATTATAATGCTCTGCTCTTTGCATTCAAGCAACTTTTTGAGAAGGTCGAGGTCACCAAGCCTGTTGCTAGTCGTGCCACTTCCGCAGAGATTTACGTAATTTGCCAAAAGTACCGGGCACCTGCTAAAATTGATCCTCGTCTCCTCGATGCTAAGCACTTGTTCAAAGAAACGATTGAAGCCCCAAAGGTGCGTCTCAATTTTAATAATATACCTATGAGTAGTCTGGGGACATTTTTTATAGTGGATACAGAGATTAGGCAATCCTACAGATTTTAATGACTGCAAGTACTACTGCTTATTTTGTAGCTCGATTCACTCCAGCGATAGGACTGTAGGTTTGTTTTGTCATTGTTCTGTTTTGAAGGAGGATTTGCAAACGAAGTTAATATGATGAAAATAAGTTGGTGTAGACTATGTGACGTTAAGCAGGGTACATTTGCTCATTTTGACGTATCATTTCATGATTTTGGGATAGGTGGTGGACGTCATGAAAGCAAGCAAGCAAAAAAGGCATCGTGAAGGGTGAGCCTAATGAGATTCTAGCTCTTCTGCCTGTTTTGCATCATTGATAGAATGAAATATCTTTTGAGTACCTCCAGGCCAGCATCAATATAGTGGTAGTTCTGTTATGGATTTTATCACGCTGCTTTTGCTGTTTTTGTTGTGAGAGTGCTGCAGATGCTGCAACTGTTTTGATTTTTATTCTAGAAATCATAAGTGATTTTGTAGAACATTTTGAAAGACTAGTTTTATGGAACTGGCTTGATGTGACGACTCACTGACGTTATGTATCTTCTAGATATACGGAAGGCACTACAGTCCTTCGCAATGAGGTTAAAGCTTCAGAATTTGTGTGGTCCGAGAAGCCTCTGGAAATGCTCGGCTCCATCACATCCATGTCGTTTACAGATTCAGATTGCAAAGTTATAAAGAACCATGATTTGACAACTGATGAGGTATACCGACCTTAGTTTTTCTTGTATCTTTACGCAAGCTTATTAATTTGGATTCGGTGCAATTATACGAATATTGCCTAACGAAGAGACTAGATTTATCGCAATCCCCCCATCCTTGAGGATGATATATTCTCATTGTTTAATTCTTTCTGTTGTCCCACAGATCAAAATTTTGTGCGAGGATCTCCGCGTGTTAGGGAAGACCGAGTTCAAACAGCTACTGAAGTATGTAATTTCTGCTGACATTCGATCAAACTATGATTCTTGATCTCATTACACGGGCTGTTCCTTAATACCGTGAAACAGGGTTTGTGGTTATGGATATGTTCACGGTTTCTTGATGTCAGCTCTGTCAAGTTTTCATCAAATTCTCGGCGCTTGTATGCAGGTGGCGCTTGCAAATTCGAAAGGCCTTGCAGCCTGCCTCGGAGAGTGATGCAGAGGAAGAAGATGGTGACAAAAAGAAAGGATCGGACGAAGATGATGACGAAGAGGAAGAAGAACTGACCACCATGGAAGAGCTCAAGGAGTATGTGGAATCAAAGAAACGGAAGGAGCGGAAGAAAAAGGCCAAAGCAAAAGAGAAGGTATGAACTTCGAAGAGAGTGTTGTTGTTAGTTGGAACCAGTTGACTAATTTAGGAAAGTGAGTCTTTATAATACCTAAGGGTATTTCTTGTTCTTGCAGGCAAAATCTCGAACAGCGACAGGAATGCAAGTTGACGTAATGGAAGATGGCGTTGCTGATACAGACCTCTTTAACCTGAAAGTTATGAAGGTATCTCTCACTCTCCCTTCTCTCTAGCCTGGAGAACTTTGGGAGACCTGTGAGTTAACAATTTGCAATGTTCAATTCTTCTATACTTTCTCTAGTGAACGCTAGATGTTTTTTAGTTTTTAATTAATCCATGCTGCTACTATTTCTACTTCGTACCAGGGTAAGAAGGATTTGGCCAGGATGGACGTTGAAGATGAAGATGCTTATGACAGTGTCGACGAAATGTTGAACGCTGGCCCTCAGTCAGCAGAAACAGGGGATGACAGTGATTTTGATCCTGAACTAGATCGTAGAAGGTAAAGCCTCTGTCCACTTGGGTTGAGATAACTCACTACTTCTGCCACTTTATTATTGCATTAATCTGACAGCTTAAACTCATTTTGTGGTGGAACCTTGGTTTAGGTATGACAATGAGCTGGATCAATATTTTGAACGCGCGTACAGTAAGTATTGCTCAACGACAGACGGTAGCACAAAGCGACGTAAACGAGCCAAGTTAGGAGAAGCTGGTGAACTTTGGGAGGTAAGAAAGGATATCATATATCCTTCTGGGAGGAAAATCTATCTTCCATTCATGTGGACAATTCGGTGTTTTTAAGCCCTCCTTTCAATTGTTCTTTTCTTCTGTATTGACAAATATTCGGCGTTTGCAGGATGACGAATTCGCAGGCAAAGATGATGATGCTGTGAGTGAAAAATCAGATGACGATGAGGCGAATCCATTGGTGGTCCCGTTAGCTGAGGCTCCAATTCTTTTGAAAGACCACTTGTCTAAGCAATGGTTCAGTCAAGATGTCTTTGATGGTGTGGACGAGGGAGAAGAACTGAGTGATGATGAAGAGGCAATAGCAAAGATGCGCAAAAATAAGAAAGCCAAAGCAGGGGCTGACGTTGATGCGGATGGCGATGTGGATATGAGCGTAGATGTCTCTGAGTTGCCAGTCAGCAATGGATCAGCTGATGTGCACACACATTCAGTTTCTGCATCTGGGAAGGGGGATTTTGAAATTGCACCCCAGGAAGGAGACAGCTCTAGTGATAGTGACTCTGATAGTGAGGATGACAATGGCAAAGCAGAAATTCTGGCATACGCGAAGAAAATGTTAAAGAAAAAGAGTAGAGAAGGAATTTTAGACGATGCCTACAACAGGTACACATTTAATGATGATGATTTGCCACGATGGTTTGCTGAAGATGAGAAGAAGCACAACAAGATTGAGAAGCCTGTAACTAAGGAGGAGGTTGAAGCGATGAAGGTGCGTACTAATTATTTTTCTTCTCATCCATTTTATTGGACCGTTAATTTGAATTGCCGATCCGCATGGCTTCATGTTCTCCAACACTCGCCTCCTCTTTGTTTGAATGTCAGTGATGTGCGATAGTGTTATAGCCTGTGAGCCCCTTACTGCCCAAACTATGGAAAGTCCATTTTAAAACGCTAATAGCAACGTCCAAAACATATTTTCATGATTCAAAACTGTAGGGCATGATTCCTTCTTTCTACTTTTTTTTGCCATAAAGCTTCCTAAACGACTCCTTTGAACTCCTATTGATATGGAAGCGGTCATTTGGGAACTTAGGAGTTAAATTCTATTCCTTCAGGCATTAGCCGAACTTTTGATTTGCCATTTGTTGTTATCTTGCTTCTTTGGGGGGATTCCTCTTCCTGTCTACTGTACGGCGTTTCATGTTTTTCACCCTTTTTCTGCTCAGACACAATTCCGGGAAATCAACGCACGGCCAGTGAAGAAGGTGGCGGAGGCGAAGGCCCGGAAGAAGAGGCGTGTGCTGAAGAAGCTGGAGCAAGCGCGTCAGAAGGCCACTGCAATCGCTGACCAAGAGGACATTTCCAACAAGTCGAAGCAGAAGTCGATGGAGAGGGTGTACAAGAAAGCCTTGGCCACACCCAAGAAGGGCAAGATCGATGTGGTGGTGGCCAAGAAGGGTGTGGGGGCCAAGGGAGGGAAGGGCCGAATAGTGGTGGACAGGCGTCTGAGGAAAGACTCTCGGGCCAAGAACACTGGTAAGCCTGGGCGAGGCTTCAAAGGCAGAGGGGGTGCTGCCAAAGCCAAGGCCAACAAAAGTAAAGGCCCTGCCAAGGGAGGCAAAGGCCGGAAGCCTCAAAAGGGATGAAAGGTAGCCAGGTAGAGAATCTTTTCAGTGCAATTACTGTGAGCCACGTTAATTCCTTTTTTCAAGCTCAGAATTTTCTTAAAGGGTGAAAACATCTCCAGTTTTTGGACATATTTCAACCCACAGTGGATTTGGGCTCCCACAGTATTTCCTTCCCCACAGTACCTGCAGGGATAGGTGTAGTGTTGAGGACCTGGAAGTGGCATTTGGAGCTGCTCCCAACGGCAGCTTAACTAATTTCTGACCTAACTGATTTCTGACTTAGATAGGTAGAGCTTGAGAGTTGATTGTTGATTAAATTTTCATCAGTTCTTTGAGGACGTGTTTAGGTCTATTTTATTCAGTGTAATGGCAATTGACCGTGGCTGAGATTATTAACCCTTTAGTGCCGGAACTAAAATTAGAAAATCCACTTTGGAAACTCATTTAGCCAAGCTCCTTCGCATTAGAGGAACTTCCGAGTACACGTTGTTACTGTTCTATAGTATAAGGTATGTTCCTTTTATCTTTTGTTCTTTTTAAGAAAATTTCTCTTTAAGTGGCGACAACAAAATCCATCATGTAGCCATTTTGGCCATCTCAATGTTTGTACTTCACTTGGTTTATCTCGTTTCAATGGGCACCATTTATCATTTGGTGACCTCAAAATGATTATTTTGATCAAGAATGGATTTCTTTTTGAATCCCTCTTCAGAGATTGACTTCCCTCTTCAGAGATTGACTTGTAAATCTTGTAATGTGTAAATTTGACACCCATATGGGTGTCATTTGGTGTTTTAAGTGTCATGTGACATCCAAAAAAAACTTAATAAATTAGGAAGGGTGTTCTTTTGACACCCCCCAAAAGGTGGATACTTTTAATACCTATTGTCCCTCGACTTAACTACGCTTTAATTGTAGAGAGAAAA
The DNA here is from genome assembly GCA_963969595.1 of Neckera pumila. Taxonomy (NCBI): domain Eukaryota; kingdom Viridiplantae; phylum Streptophyta; class Bryopsida; order Hypnales; family Neckeraceae; genus Neckera; species Neckera pumila. Next base: position 17,721,274 of record OZ018410.1, on the reverse strand, counting down.
GTAATTCCATTGATTAAATGGTTGGCATGAATCAAGGTTCATCTAAGGTGTCATGTGCATTTGAGAAGGTCGTATATAAACTAAATTGGTCATTGGAAGAATAAAGTGGGTACTATAGTTTAAGCAATTCATAAAGAGTTCAAAAAGGGCTTTACAGATAGGATATAGGTACTAGAAAAGTTGAAGGGATCTTAGAGCCATAGTCTTCATGAGGGGAATGAGGGAAATTCTTTAGCCAATTGATCTTGATCCCACCCCCCAAGTCTTAACCCTAACAACTTTTCATTTAGAAATGCATCTAATACCTCTACATTAGAGGCTTTCTTTGGATCTTAGGAATTGTTTTCTAGTTCATAGCTGCAAAATAATTGCACAAGTCTATGTAATGAAGGTGCTTAATGTTTGTAAGAGCGATTTTCAAGCTTGAAGATCTTTAATGCAGCTAAGCTATTTAGCCCTATCTCCTTTGTTGTTAACCTGAGAATTTTCTTTACAAATGCTCAATTATGACTTTGGAGTTATTGAAAACACTGCATTGAGGGATCCATCTAGTTAGAACATGGTTTCAAATTAGAATTTTGAGGTTTTGAAGATACCATTTACATTTATGCATGCTTGAGAATGCAACAAGCTTGAACAATTTTCTCTTCTAATGTGAATTATATTAGATGATATTTCAAATTTTGTTAGCTATATCAGGTGGATCCCAAAAAAGAAAATATTTTAACTTCAAGACCTATTATCTTGCAATCTCTGAAGTCAAAGTTCTTGAAATTTTTCCAACATATTCCAATGTTTGTCTCTAATTTTTTATTGTTTAGAATTCAAATAATAAATTCCCTCATTGCACAAGAAATCATCAAAAAATCACTAGTGTATGGCCAATTTACTCAAGTTCCTTGCATTGCAAGGTAATTGAAAGTAAACTAGATTCTATATTTACTTCTAAAATTTTCCATAAGTGAACCTAACATCATTTGCTTATGAATGGTCAAAATCCCATTTTTATGTAGAGCAAAAATTTTACTTCAAGAGGTCTCGAAGTCACCTTGATCCTGTTTTGCAAGAATGAAAAAAGCTTTTTTTCACTCCATGTAGTCAAATGGGCTGAAATTTTTCCAATAATTGCCTTATCTTTTTAATATAATTTTGTAAGGTTGGAATTTTAAAGAAGATTTAATTTTTTGATTTTGAACAATGCATCAAAAATTGTTCCTCTTCCACAACACCCGCTTTGGCTTTTAGAAGTTAAAGATGTAACAATGGTTCATGTTGCAACCTATACTCTCTCTACAATGGCTAATGCAATTCCACGCTTTCAATTCAAAAAAAATATTCAAATATTGTGAGAACCAACATTATTTTCATGTTTGTCAAATTATGAAAATTTTAAATTCTATAAATGTTAACTTCCTTCAAATTTTGTATACAACAACTTAAAATAATATATACCAACATGCCAAGGTACAAAAAAAATTTGGAGTTCTAAGAAAAAATTGACAAAATATAAAGTAATTCCAAATTATGGAGCATAAAACCGAGTTTTAAACATGGCTAACTCTATACTACAACTTTTATATATCTACTTTTGGACTTTGTCCATTCATTGATACTTATGGTATGGCTATTTAAATGAAAAAGTTCCAAATCCCATACTCAATTTGCAAGATGTTAAAGTTCATACAAAGTTTGTCTTGTAGGATAAATGTAAAAAATTGCACCTATATTTTGGTTGGTTAACTTTATAGTTCTTCACCTCTCCTACTGTAGCTAATTTGGGCCTCAGAATCCAAATACGAATTCATAATTTCCAAATTTCATCATGGGTGGTAAATCAAAAGTTCCAGTGCTTTCCCCAGGTATAAATTCACCCTGCAAGCCACAGACTTCGTATGACCACTTTAACGTCCTCCACTCAGTTTTGTTCGTCACTGCATAATAAAAAGCACTCTGAACAGCTGAAGAGACAACAATGAGTTCCCTAGTCTAGAACCGAGCCCAACTGCTCATATCCCAAACTTTCAAGCCTAGCACATCAGATACATGAAGCAACAAATATCAAGGAAGAGAGATGGTTTTCTCTTGCCTTGGGGTTCATTGACCCCATAATTCTACTATATAAATGAGTTGGGGTAAAGAACGCACTGTCGACTACCGATACTTCGGCCCTCTTCGAGATACCCGAGAATTGTGTCATGCCTAGCACGAAGCAAAACAAGTCCAAATTTGTAATTCTAAACCTAATAATGGGACCAACACTTTTCTAGAGCTCACCTCTGCAATAATACATCGCTGGATCCCTTGTATCCCACATTTCAGGGTTCGTCCTCAATTCCAGTTGAAAACGATGCTTCACCATTTCGCTGTGCCTTGAGGCTCTTGAGTGTACGCCTTGGATCAAGAGAATCACTAACATGACCAAGAAGTGAAAAAGGAACTTCGACTACACTGAGCTGATCTTCGAGCTTTGCTTTCTTGAGATTTGATGCATCTATGACGTTGGACCCTCCAAGCAACCGCGTTACAACTCACTCGTAATCAACTTCTGTTGGCAACTTCCACTTTGAGAAGGCACTAGTGTACGATTGAAGACTCAACCTCCAGTTTGTAATTGTGGTCCCCAACAAATGGAGCATCATTTCTGCATTTCTCGTTCATACGAGTCAAGAATTTGAGAGAGCGTTGAAATGCAGACTACATAGGATTAGTCGCAGTGTTAACTCAGCGTCAGAATTCAAGTTCTCAACTTGCAACTCCTACTTCAGGTTCAATACGGAGTTGACCTGCGTTTCTGTAAGAGCTTCGTACTTCCCAGGCCTGCGTGCCACCAAATAAATCAGCTTCAGATCACCTGATATAGAATCTACTATGCCAGATTCTATATTTTATTTATCTGCCAAGAAAATCATAACCCTGGATTACATGGAGCATTCAATTGCACCGTAAAATGCAGCCCATTTAGTCATAAACATAGGTTCATTTCAACATAGTCCCAGATCATAATGAAGAGAGAATCGTCAGTGAGAGTGCAGCCTAACTATCATGCAACATGGTGAAAGATTTCCAATGATGACTCCGACATACCCAAGCTTTCTTGAAAGCGTGAGACCTCCAATTCGAACCCTCTTCAACCCCAAGACCTGCCAATGACAAGAACTTAATATCAGACTAATACGTGTGGCTTGCACCACTGAGATTGTGTTGTAAAACATGGCAGTCATTGTCATTGTTCGTTAGCATCATGGAGATATACCCATCATCAAACGGAAATATGCTCAGTAAACAACGGCAATTTTTATAATCTGGCACTAGCTTTTGGAGAGAAAGACACACCTCCAAACCTGCGTTTGATACAAGCTCTCGCACTTCACGATTTCGTCCTTCACAAACCTGCACAATCCATCAATCTTAAGGATTCAACGGTGTCCACCTTCGCTAATGCACACGATTTTTAGCAATCCGTTCTAAAGAACGACAAAGGAATAAAAGTTCAGTACAATCCGGGGTAGAGACTCAGGAACATACCACAATACGAATTCTATGCCGAGAGTCACCAGATTCAACGGGTAACAGTACCACCTCAGAAGGTACAACATGGACGTTCTGCACCTTTGTGCCAGTTGCAATGACCTGCAGCTGCCGCCTAGTAACTCTCTCGGCTACTGTGGCAATGTACCTGCCAAACGTCTTCGTTAGCAACATGACCTCTATGTGAAAACACTCACTATCACAAGGAAAATGACCACGCAAAATTGGTGCAAGCTGGTTACTAGAATTACTCTTTTGTCAGTCCTGACGATGGATGTGAAACCCTTTGAGCAAAGTCACCTGCAAACAGAAGCCCCAAAATAGTTCAGCCGGAAGCGGTAGATTTAGCTTCAAGGCTAAATCTTCTTACATGGCCACAACCAAAGAAAATCTAGTAAGCCGCACACAAAATCATGCACAATTTATTTACCATCGTTCGTAATCAGCAGTAGCCCTGAAGTAGCAACATCGAGCCTTCCAACCGTAAAAAGTCGAGGTCTTTCGCCCCCAGGATTTCTCCTATCCTGAATGCCAACAAAAACCAACGACTCAAAAAAACAGTAGTTTCACCAATGGAGATACGAATTTCAGATTCAGATTGAAGACGACTAGAAAGTCATGAGGGTTACCATCAGTCATAAATGAAATAAAGATGATAACAAGATCAGAGTGCGCAAAGCTAACCCAAATTTTCCAGTATTCCTCCAACAGCGACAAAACTGGTTTAGGTGCATCTTTTGCACTCGAACAAATGTACCTGCCTCCCCACCAGATGAGTGATAAGTCGACAAGCAAATCCTATGTCAACTGAACACCTCTCTGCCATTAAAATTAAACTCGGAATGACCTTATGTGAAAATAAGCTAAAAAATCTCAATAATTAGCACGATGCTGATCGTGACCACAAAAACCGCCTCTACAACTAACTCATGAACTCATACTCACCCTTTCGGCTTGTTGAGGGCGAAGTAAAATTTCGGAGGTACCTTTTTTGGTAGGGAACGTCCATCCAGAAAAATGATATCTTTCAATGCATTAACTGGAGTCTGTAGCGCACCAATGGCAGAATCAGAACCTCATAGAATCCACTGGCAATCTGCTAAAAATACACACGACTTCTTTTTTTGCAAATGTGCTCAAAACAAATTTCTTTAGAGCTACACTTGAGCCAGATCAATATTTACTAGCTACACTTTCCTACAGTTTAAAAACTCTAATGATTATCAGCACCGATTAATGAGCTTAAACCCCACCTTTCACTAGCAACACCTAGCCATATGGTACCGTCAACAGTAAGCTTGTGTAGTGACAATGCAATTATGCACTATTCAGGAAAGAACTAGCCTTGATCAATGTAGGAACAACTATAATCCTTCAAAATCTTGTAATACTGTAAAATTCCATTCTATTCGGAAGAAAAAAACAATATTCACACCTGCGGGACGGTACAAACTTTGCCGTTCACCTTCACCCGGCCAGCGAAAATAATATCCTCACTATTCCGCCGAGACGCAACTGCATGAAAGAAACATAAGACCCCAATCTGATATTCTAGGTCCAGTAGGAGGCATCAAAATCTCGTCAATTTCGCTTGTATAAATTTCAGCTCAAATTAGCAATCATGTTCAACAAAACCCTAACACGAAATTCACATCCGAGGTGATTTCGCATTTACGTATCCGGCTCAAAATTCGAATCCTATGTCCGGCACGAAGCATGAGAATCTCTTGACTGAAGTTAATTTTAAAATTTTAAAATTCCAGCTCAAAAGCAGCCCAATCCTAACAAGGAATTTCATATCCGAATTTGATTTCGCATTAACGTATTCCAGCTCAAAACTAGCCATTATAACAGCGAAACCTAACATATGAATAGCAACTGCATGAAAACCCCAATGACAACAACAAATTTCGAATCCAATGTCCAACTCGAGTCATCCAAATCTCTTGACTGAAGTTAATCTGACAATTGTTTGAATTCTAACTCAAAGTTAGCGATCACATTCAACGAAACCCTAACGCGAATTTCAATTGGACAATGGCAATCAGTGACCAACAGTATTATTACCTCCCGCCGCGGCCAACACCTTACTCAACCTCTCCGACTCAGCCCGATACGTCTCATTGTAAAACCTACGCGCGGCTTTGGAGTACCTGGGCACCGCACCACTCTTCTTCACGCCTACACTGATTCTCGTCGGCTCGGCTTTCCGAGAGGGGCTGAGCTCCGTCGATGGCCCGCCCGCGTTCTTGAGGTAAATCTCGCCCTGCTCATTGATATCCAACACGGGTCGCGAAATTCGTGCGGGAGGAGGTCTCTTGCCCTCTCCGCAAGTGATGGCGAGAGAGACTCGAGCGAACTGGAAGGGCAGCTCGTGGTGGATAAGAGTCGGGTGAAAGCCGGCGGGTTTGAGAGAGGGAAAGAGTGCGTGAGAGCATCGCAACGGCGCTGCTACTCCGCCCATGACTACTGCGATTCCGCAATTGAAGTGGTGGCCAGTATGAAAAGATTGCGACGAGGATGGCGATGGCGATGGCGAGGAGGGAGTTCGTAAGTTCAGGAGCAAGGGAGCAAAAACAGAAATTTACCTGCAACAGCTCTTCACTCTTCAGACGAAAGATGTTGGAGTTCAATGGATGGATGCTTTCTGGACATTGGATGGATGGGTAATAACTGCTCCCTCTGTCTCAAAATCAATACCTTAAATGAGGCTGTTTGTTTGTTTTGTTTGTTTTGTTTTGTTTTGTTTTGTTTTGTTTTGTTTGTAGCGTGGACAACTTCCTGACCGTGCGTCCCCCGGTCGCATGCTTGGTACCGTCGGAAAGCTCTCGCCGAGGAGGGGTGCACCGGCTTGGTTTCGTGGCGTTTGGAGCGGTGGTGCAAAAGTTATTGAATTTCAAAGTATTTATTGATTAAAAAATTAGAAAATTACTTTTACTTTGATTTTGGTGGCGTTCTTGGTACTGGGCGTGGAACCGGGAGTAGAACTAGGAGTAGAATCGGAAGTAGAACCAGGAGTGGAACCGGGAGTAGATGAAAATTGGGCCAACGGCACAGGGTCACACTAGTAATATTGGTGTTTCCTTTGTATTTTCCAAAAAAGAAATTGATATTATTTATGTTCTTCTTTAATAATATCACATCCATAATTCTTTAACAATAAATTTAGGAAGTGACATAAGGTAGAAGCACCAAAAACCAACAATGCACCCAATGTAGGGCTTTTTTTTCATTTTTTATGGGTGATACAAGATGTTATAGTGGTGCTCTAAATTTCAACATTCATCCACATATTGATTAGAAAATATTACATTAGCACATATTACATGTCCATTGTTTTTAATTCATCCACAATGGAGCAATTTCATTCAAGCTTTTTTTAAATTTGAAGTTTTCTAGCAAAACTTTATAGTTTTTTTGCCATTTTTGAACCAAATAATATTTTCTTAGTGCAATTTGGCACTACAAAGCCCAAAAAAGAAACTCACACAATGGCATCACTTTCTGACATGGTAGTCATTTCAGAACTTACATTTAGGTAGATCATAGATAGCTTATTGTTTGTTGACCAAAATCATAAGCTATCTATGGTTTATCTAGATTTACATTCTAGAATGACTACCATCTCTAGAAAGTGACGCCATTGGATATACTCTTGGTTTTGGTTGCTTCTACCTTACTCCAAAATTAGGAGTAAATGTTCAAAATTCACTCCATAGTCCATACTCTCATTATAGAATATTATCCAAGAATAAAGGTCACTTTATACTATAGTAGAGAAGTGCACCAATTGGTCAATAAGTTTTGGCTTAGACTTGGTTATTTGAAGCAATGAGTGGAATATTGGAGAAGATGAAAAGACAATAAAGTAATGCTATAAAAAATCTTGATTGGTTGTAGTATAAACACCAAGCAGAGAAGTCTTCTAAGACAACTACAAAGAGCAGAGTTTTGCAATGTGAACAAAGAAGAAGCAAAGAGCTAGCTAATGCTGTTTGAATAAAAGAATCCTTCAATCACACAGCTAAAAAATGTCACCTCAAAAAGACAATAAATGAAGTTGGAGTTCTCTAGAGGCCAAGAGTTTCTTGTCTTTGAAGTTGAGGCCACCCAAGAAATTTGACCTCCAAAGAACTCCCCTTTCAAAAAGTGTTGCATAGGCAGCTATGTCATTTTTTTCATCCATGCTTGGAAGTTCTGCATCTGATAAGTCTTGGTGATCAATATAAACCCATTTAGGTGAAGAACAAAATTTCCTCCAATCATATTGCTCCATTTTCCTACAATTCTTGACTTGGTGCACTTCTCCACCATAGTGTAATGTGACCCTAAGTTCCTTCATTTTGTATGAGAGACACTAATTGTTACTAATTACATCTATTTTTAGATTTTTTTTTTGTGTTCTTAGTTCATTCACAAATAACGTTGGTCAATATAAATTTTTGATTCTATTTTCTCCTCATGAGATAGCCTTTTATGAAATTTGGGTGAACTATTCATACAATTACTAGACTTGCAAGGGTCTCCAAATAAAAGCATATCTTCTATTTTTTAGGTGGTTGATTTTGTATTTTATAATCATTAAATACTAAGTTGAGGTCTTTGATTCCAAATATGAACTCAAAATTTTCATCCGTAGTCAATAAAAAAATTCAACTTTTTACCAGGAGTTGAGCGTATAGATTAGTTAATTCTATCCACTTCAAGCCATCTCATTGATACAAGCTTTAAGTTGTAGCACTCACATCAAAATTGTCGGATTTGGCTTCTTATCCATTATATTAAATGCACCTTGTTACAACTCATTGTCACAATTTTACCCACTAGGAGAGGTCCAACAGTGTCATTTAACCCCTAATGACCCAAGCGATCATTTTTTGATTGTTGCCCTTATTTTTGAGTTTCTCATTATTAAATTTTTTTTTTTTCAATAATCAAATATATTTAAAAATAGACTGCAATACAAATCCAATGGCGGTAGTTTCATCAAATTCCGAGTTAAACTCTCCCTTGTGGAATTTTTGTAGTAAACTAGTGTAACTCGGAATTGGTGTACTGTAGTTTACAGCTTGTTTTTTGTGTTTGGTTTGGGTATGGACTAAAAAGTCAGCCAACTAGTGTGCTTCTTGCCCACCTCATAAAGGTTAGATCCAAGGAGTTTAAGGAAAAGATAAGTGTCCCATTCTTTTTTCTCTTGCAAACACTACTCAAATTCTAGTGACCACTGTGCATTGCAAGCTTGACCATGAATTGTAAAAATTTTGGAATGTTATGGAATTTTACGCGGACATTTTTTAACTGTCTTATCTTTTGAGCACAAAAAAGGCATCATTTCAAAACATTCTCACAAAGATATGCTCCTTTAAAGTGCACCTACCTTGTATTTCCATTGACCCAAGAAAAACTTCAAAACTAAATATCTCCTAAACCGTGAGGTCAAATAATTTGAAATTTTTTGAGGTGCTCAATTTCAATGTTAACTTCAAGATCCTATGGTTACATTCTATCCTATTTCAAGAAGAAATGAGCAAAAAAATCACTCAAGTTGTTTGCATTTTTGGCCCATTTTGAAAGAACACCCGCCTCGTGTCATTAGGGGTTAAAATTCAAAAACACTCTTAAATTTAGAAATCTAGTCATAGCAAAATTTTAATGAAAATACAAAATTTTAATGCAACATGGTGGTGTTACAAATGTTGCTATAGTTGCATTATTAGGGACACACTGAGCCATTGTCCATCCACAATGACTAAAAACGACCAGCCACAAAATGTCGAGGTTTAAGGACTCTAGTTTTTTCATTATAGCAAATAAATGCAAAAAAATTATCCCCTATTTTGTAATGGTTAATTTTTATATTTGCAAATTATTTTAAAATTATTTTTCATTTTCAATTTTTCAAATAATGAATAAAAATAAGGTTTAAGTTTTCATAAGATTATAACAAGATGAGGAATGAACCCATTCAAGTGAGTGACTTTTATCTGTTTGAAGTGATCATGTGACTTCCACTTCCTAATTTGAGGGCCTTGATCCAAATTTGAATTCAAATTTTTAAATTTTTAAATTTTATAATAAAATATTTATTTCTTGAGTGATTTTCCAAGTTTTTAAAAAATATTGGTTTCTTAATTTAGTGTAGGGTCGTTGCAAAAAACGCCGTCCACTTTTGGTCCATTTTGGCCTGTTTTCGAGTACTCATGAAATTTTGCATATGAATTTTTAAAAATAATATAAAATAAGGAAAATTAGTAAAAGACTAAAATTAGTATATTCCCAAAATTTCAGATCTAAAAAAAATCTACGTCAAAAGTTATTCACAAAAAAGAGTGAGCTGAAATTTTGAAGAAAATACATACTTTGACGTTTTAATTTGTAAAAAATAGGAAAAACAATTTTCAAAGAAAGTAAAAATAGACCATTTGGAAAGACTTCATGATGAAGAGATTTGACCAAAAAATTAATCTTGAAGTCATCTAAAATGTTCAGAACTGTGCACGCAAGAGAGCCCTCTTTGCATGGATGTAGACAACACAAAATAAAATATTTTTTAATGCCCCTTGGTAGAAACATGAGTTCCTACTATGCAAATAGACCATAGAAATTTCAGCTCTAAACTATTAAATTTGGGTACTCCTTTTTACTCAAAACCCCTAAATCGCAAAACGTGACAAATTAGCTAAATTTAAATTTAAATATAAAATGATTTTTTAAAATTTCTGAAAAATATGAGATATGATTAGCCTCAAGACTGACATCTCCAATAAAAAATTCAGCTTCATGCGAGTTATGCTTCAAAAGTTATTGCAAAAGAAAGCTTCCACAGACTCCTTGTGACAATTCAACAGGACCGGTGTTTCTTGCAACGACCCTGTAACCAATATGGGGAGTTTAAAACAAGGTTCTACACATATTTGATCATGTATGTAATTATATATCACCTTTCTTTATGCATTACAATTACTATGTCCTCTATATACTAAATAAAAAATCAAAGCGGCTATTATCCTCACATCCAAGAATTTTTTGTACTATTACTAGTCTCTTTCTTATTATAACCTTTTAAGTAATTGTATTAATCTCTTCTTAGCCATATAACCAATTGATATTAGTACCAATCTCTTCTTTGTCACAACCTTATCTTGTCACTTTCATTGCCCAATTGCACAAGGTAATTGGACAAAATAAGAGGTTTAGAGTCACAACTCCATCCATCATTCACTTCTTGAGGGAATTATAGATCTCAAAGATTTAATGGTATTAATGAAGTTTGTAGGAGAAGGTTATTTCCTCGTCATATAACCAACTGGTATTGGTATCAATCTCTTCCTTGTCATATAAACAATTGGTATTTTTATCAATCTTTTTCTTCTCATATAGCCAATTGGTACTTATATTAGTCTCTTCCTTGTCATAACCTTCTTTGGTCACTTTCATTATCCAATGGTAGCCGATTGGTATTGGTATTGGTATTGGTCTCTTCCTTGTTATATCCGTCTCTGATCAGTTCCTTGTCATATAACCAATTAATATTGGTTATCAATCTTTTTCTCTTTCTTGTTATATCCTTCTCTGATCACTTTCACTACCTAGTGGTACAAGGTAATAGTGGACATTCTCTTCCTTATCATATCCTTCTCCGGTCACTTCCTCGTCATATAACCAATTGATACTAGTTTTAGTCTTTTTCTTGTCATATAGCCAATTGGTACTAGTATTATTCTCTTCCTTGTCATAACCTTCTCTGGTCACTTTCATTATCCAATGGTAGCCAATTGGTACGGGTCTCTTGCTTGTCATATCCTTCTCGGTCACTTTTGTTGCCTAGTGGTACAAGGTAATAGTAGACACTCTCTTCCTTGTCATATCCTTCTCTGGTCACTTTCAGTGCTTAGTGGTATAAGGTAATAGTGGTATAAGGTAATAGTGGTACAAGGTAATAGTGGATAGTCTCTTCCTTGTCAAAACCTTCTCCAGTCACTTTCATTGCCTAATGGCACAAGGTAACTGGACAATCTCTTCTTTGTCATGACCTTCTTTGATCAATTTCATTTCCCAATGGCACAAAGTGAGAGGTTTAGAATCATAACCCCATCTACCATTCACTTTTTGAAGGAATTGTAGATCTCAAAGATGTGACGGTCTTAATGAAGTTTGTGGGAGAAGGTTATTTCATTATTTTGATAATAAAAACTTGTTGCTCTAGGACTAGACTCGTTATTTAGTACGTAATAAATCATCTTTCAAAACTTTCATACCATTATCCAACTGGTATATCAAAAACCTGACCTACACCCATGCCCAACACTGGTTGAAACTAAATTAAGTGTTAGGCATGGTATTGAAGAGGATATCTCTCCATTGAACATTATATTATATCTCTTTTAAAAAAAAAAACTCCCAAGGTCAGCATGAATGCAGAGAAAGAAATGTTTCTCCTAAAGAGCTGCTTCCAGTCAGTTAAAAGTACATACGTAGCAATGCACCATAAATCTCACACGAGCATTTCATATCAGACTGCAATGTCACTCCCTTCGCAGAAAACGCTTACAACACAAGCATGTGTTCAAACAAACCTTCCAAGTAGGACTGCCATGAAGCAGAACATTTGTTCATTCCTAGATGATACGAATGAAAGAATTTTTTAGGCTCTGGTGCCATGTCTTAGAACAGTACCAAGACTTCCCCGAGCTGCAGAGCACCAGACTTCTGCAGTCTGCTTGAAAAAGATTCATATTCACAATTCTCAAATCTATCAAGTGGAACTGCTATGACCAAAACGTGAAAAAGAAAAACATTCCTATCGTCGTCAACACGATTCATTGGCTGTAAGTGTAGAACTAATAACTTAACAACGTTGGCCATGGAGTTGAAAAAGCTCTGGCCAAGTCAGTGCCTCACAGGCTTAAGTCTCCTCTCAAGAACAATGTAGCACAGCTTGGTCATTAATGTAGGCATGCTCAACTTCGAAGGCGGTTTAGGGTAGAAAGCACAGAAAATTTCACCAGAGAGAATGATGAAAACCCAATCAGGTACGAAACAGAGAAGCGATTATAAAAGACTATAGAGATAGGCGAACCAGAGATTTTATTTACATGTAAATATACAAGCGTGAGGGTTTCCAGAAACCGGTAGCCGATATTTACAGACTCCAAGCGACAAAGGAATGTTCAGAGCCAGCAATAGAGCACCTATATCTACATGACTACTCTGGACTGCCAGATAAGTAATTATGTACAGGTGGATGAGAAAGAATACAAGGAGAAGTGTAAGCTAACCACGTAACTTCATTTTGCGCTGATTCCTGCATCTATGATGAGATACAGGAGCGAAGGAGAGCCTGGCCGCGGTAGAAGGCAGTGGTAGACCTGTCCATCCCACTCATCCAGAAAAGGGTAGAGGTATTTGCGTGCTTGCCTTCGCGCATGCTGGAGTCGATCATCAAAACTTACATGATCTTCCTGTCAGATAATCAAGAGCTTCTATGTGCCTACTTCTGTAAGCCTCTAATCATTGCCTAACCTCCTAATTCGATGGTAGACGAGGATAGAAATAATCCTCCTGTCTAAGAGAAGTGCTGAAACGAGAAGAGCTCTAGTCGAATTGCTGGCGATGATTCACAAGCTTCGACCGTCTGTTTGAGTAATATTACCTGGACGAAACGAACAGGTCAAGAAGGCTACTCTTCGCCGACACACATCTCTTCGATGCTGGTGAAGATCTTGCTCATAATCTGTGCTGAGATTGCAAGATAGGAAGAAATACCCTTCCGAAGGGACCCACTCGGAATCAGTGCCTTCTATATGATGATTAAGATTGCTTTGTGCTTCATTTTAGGGAACGGAGATAGCTCCTTGAGCTCTTTATGGAGTTAACTTCAGGCCCTCCAGCCAAGACCTTGCAGAATGCGCTCTGATGTTTTGATGAACTTGGAAAATGGAGACGCATCCAATTCGCGAGGGGCTTCTGAAGATTGAGGTACTGCATGAACCCCTAGAAGCGGGTTTTCTTTACGAATAGCTTCTACTGTCTTGAGATCGACAGGGCGACCGCTTACATCAGTGACGTAGAAGGTGTTCACAGCTTTGTCACCTTGAGTAGAAACATCAGCTCTAGTAACGGAGAGACCATTCTCACGAAAGATTCGCGTCACATCCGTCAAAAGCCCTGCTCGGTCGCTTGTGCTGAGTTCCAACCGCAAGCCCTGCTAATAAACAAATGCCAGTGAACACTTTACCTGTAAGCATTTAGTGAAGCAATGATCATCCAAAACCAGGACTAAGAGAAAAGTACACAAAAAGGTAAGGACTAAACCAAAGGCGAATTATTATCCATGAATGCAACTAAGTTCACAACTACTGGTCACAATCACTTCCGTTAATCCTTACTTCAGAAGATCGACGCTCAATAGCCGCCTCCAAACATTTTTTGACCTTCTCCTTCGCTTCAGCGTCCAGAGTATGGCCATCCATTTGACGAATGTGATACTCCTGCACGTACACAATATTCACAGTGAATACGGCGGAATGAACAAGGGCATTCGAACTAAGAAACGTATAAAGGTCTCAAACGATGTTGCATACAATCTTTCTTCAGAGCTTCCCAAATTTTACAACGTAGCTGAAATAGAAACCCAATGAACGAGAGGGTTGAAATTGCTGAAATACCTGGAGAGCAAATGGACCAGAGGAATCAATGGTGGCATGGAAGACTACATACTTCAAATCTGTCAAAGTGCACACGGTATCGAACAGGAGCTTCGGTCTGTCTGGACATCTCACATTGATAACCGAATAATTCTTCTCACTCCCAATGTGAATTTCAATTTTTTTATCCTTCTTTCCGTCAAGGCTCCGTGAATCTGACGGGTCAAAGTCGTGATCAGCGAGCATAAGTTGATGCAGACGTCTCTCCACGTGAGTGAAGCTCTCTGCTACAACCGACCGAGCAGCTTTTTCGTTGTCATAACCTTGCATGATAGGTTTCAGTTTCTCCAATATCCTTTCCAACTTTCTCACATTCTCAATGGGCCCTAAGGTGTCCTCGTCTGTTACATATATGACACACGCTACTCGACGATTGTGAGTCCAGACTTCTGCAGCATTCACACGACAGTACATTTCAGCCAAGACAGCTGAAACCTCAGAAAGCAAGCCAGGCCTGTCCGTCCCGGTGAGCTCTATCGCTGTGTGCTCTGCGATGGTCTGTGTACCGATGCATCTCCCAGGACACTTCTGAAATTCAGCCGTCCATTTCTTCTTCTGCAACGACAGAGCCTGCACAATATAGCAATTGGAAAAATTAAATTGGTTACAATGGAAACCTTGCGGCGGCTCATTAAAAATGATATAAGGCAGAGGTTAAGTCTCAGATCTCAGACCTTCTGAATGTTTCCAATGATTTTTTCATCACGAATCTTCCTTCCTCTTGAATCTGTCACGTGGAACACTGCAAACACAACATGTGGAGGCATCAGCATCAAAGAGCCTCTGTCAACTTACTCATTAACTGATAGTGAAACTGCAGAAGGTCACAAACTGACTTCATGATTAAACCAATGACTCACCGTCCATAAACCAGCCTCCATCAGATGAAATATAGGCCTTTGATATTGTTAGATCCATATCCATAAGCTCTTGCACAACTTCAAGCAGAGTCCCGTGTTTATTCTGACTGCTGACCTGCAACCATGTGTTCATGTCGAGTAAACAATCAGGATTTAGAAGAAGCAAACAGCACCTTCTGAAACTCATTTATCGTGAATGAGCATTTCTCAAAAAATTCATTCCGAGTGATTATGGACTACGTGAAGCTTTGGCTTGGTCAATTCAGATTCTGAGATTAAGAATGAGTGCAGATGGTCTCCACGTAAGAATTGTGAAAACTGCACGATTACGATTTTAAATCCCGACATCCATAACCACACGGACTCTAATCCACACTCCCACTGCAATAGCAGCCCGAAGCACTATAACTCGAATAAACGCGTTGTGGAGCAACCAGGATGACAACGTACCGACAGACACTAAAGTTGAAGAAATTTCAAAAGCATAAACCTCTGAGCCAAGGAACAAGGATAATTCAGCACTTTTAACTTTGAATTGTGCAATGCATGTGGCAAAAAAAACTCTCATTCCCCTGCACGTCATGAACAGACTCGGACAACCGGAATGGCTAAGTACCTTGACAAGAGTGGCATTCTTCTCAGCCTCATTGTCAATCACTACCCTGCAACAACAACAACGCGGGCGAATTTTATATTAGGGGTGACCATATAAATATACAACAACCGGACCATCTAAAGATGTCGAGACAGGACTCATGCGGCCAAAGCAAAGTCGCGTACTTACTTCGGCGGGTCAAGGATAGAGCTCATCGTGTCATATTCAGGATCGAAATAAGGCCAGCTCTTGCTGAGAGGCATCGACGGTCCATTGTTGAGGGACATCGGAGACGCCAACATATTGACAGATTCCCTGTGCTGAAAAGCAAAGAAAATAAAATAATTTAAGAAAAAGTGAATCCCGAAGCCTCGGAAGGCAATAGCACGCCACAGCCAGACGAAGAAACAAACCAAACAGAATTCTATGAACAAAGAATTAAAAGAATCTTCGAATCCATTCCCTACCAGAATAAAGAAAGTCCTATTGCGACAAACTCCGAACGACCGAGAGCCAAAACCGCTAGGGAAGGTCACGTACACCAAGATAACCACAGAATTTTCTCGCCGCTCAAACTAAGCCTTCTGAGGCCAGAGTCTTCTAGTCCGCTCCAAGTCTTGGCAGGAGAGGCAGAGTGAAACTCGCCTCCCCGAATCCTCCACAGTTCGTTAAAAGGTGTCACCACGCCTACTTCTACAACTCCGCCTCTCGACTCAACTACAAGTTACGATCAACGTATTCGCACAACCGCTTCTCCGACACACGCCATGCACTCGGAGATGAAGCAAAACTATGCAGAGACCAAAAAGAATCTGCTGCCAGCCGCCTCTCAGCCTCTAAAGTAAGCCAACACAAGAAGAATAAGAGGAGAACAAGAAACGAACCCTACAAGATCACCACGTTCTCTCTCTCTCACACTCTCTCTCCCTCTCACCGTCTCTCCCTCCCTCCCACCGTCTCCTTCTCCCTCTCCCTCTCAAAAGCGTACGGGCGACACGCGACCACTGCGCAGCGTCACAAAATGTAAAAAAACGGCACCGTAATAACTACAAATTCCTTCACTACCAAACTTCTCCCTCCTCAATATCAACAAAGCTGAGAAAATCAAATGTAACGTAGCGCAATCACTCCACAAGCCAAAATTCGTGAGCAATCGAAACAACAAGCGCCGCACGTTCGAAATGGCAACCGACGCCCGCCATTCCGATCCTCTCCAAGCATCAAGGCCACCGCACTCGGCTCGTCACTTTTTTCCAAAAATAACAGGGCACCTCTCCACCACAGGCACAACACTGAATGCGCTCTCCGGCCCGGCCCTCCGTCCAAAACTCAACTCGTCTTAAATTAAGCCTTTATTTTATTTAATACCATCAGCAGGGACCACGACCATTACCTCCGTCCCTACTACTACTACTACCCTGATTGCCCTGCTGCCAGCATGAACGCCACGCCTCTCTGACTCACCGCCCCCAGAGCCAACTCAAAACCACAACGACCTCACACACCAAAAACACAAACACAGGCGTCAGCAGCGAACCTGCCAATTTAACACACCATTTGCTCCGTCCGTCCCGTCGAGGCCCTCAGCGAATCCGATCCGTTGCAGTGAAAGCGCGAGCAAGATCCGCCATAGCCTGACCTGCAAGCCCGCCATGGCCTCACACGGTCCATGAACACTTTATACCGGGAACGGGGGCAGTTTGGGGAAAAAAGACACAAGATTCCGGGCAGGAATTCCCCTTCGCCATTCGCCAAAAACTATTAAACTAATATAAACTATTAATCCCCATTAACCTGTTAATCCCCATTAAACAATTAAATTATTGATTCCCATTAAAATATTCCTAATTGTGCTGCTAATTCTCTGTTATGCAGGAAGTCCTGGCTCATATTCCTCCTGGTCTGGGGAGCCACTCATGTGTCGGAGCATCAGGAACCGGAGCGCAGACAGGAACTGGGTTTGTTTTTTTAAGGGTATATAATATATATATTAGTGTGGAAATTTTTTATTTAGTGTGGCCGCCGGGTGGTATTTATCAGGGAATTTTGACAGTTGCAGGTCACAGTGGGAATGTGAGGTGTTTCCGGGAAGGTTGTCCCGTGGCCCGGGGAAAGCTAGGGCAGCCGCCGCGTGGGCCGGGACGGGGCTTGCAATATGTACCATCGCTTTTTGAATTGATCCTGTCTGGGGCCCCCCTTGGTGAAGGATCTACACACTTTTCATTCCCCTGCCCATGCCTAGCGGTTTCAATTTGGGGCTTGGTTTCAAAATTAGAAAGTAAAGTCAATACTTTATGCGAAAGCCCAGGGGGGGCCTGTGGCCCAGTGTTCGGGATATTTTTTTGACTTTTATCAGCTATTTTCCTTTGATTCCAATACTACTGAACCGGTTTTCCAATAAGGTACTGATGAGTGGTTATTTTCTTTTTTTTTACACTATTAGTAGTAGGGCAGGGTCGAAATATTAATATTAAAGTTTGAAAAGTAGATTCTGCACTTTAAAATTTAATTTCAAAGAAGAGAATTCAGCATTACATTCAATATAAAATCAAAATATTTAGCAATTATATATATGGAATCACCAATTTCCATTTAATTGGTGATTAGAGAGAAGAGAAGACAAGCTTTTTTATACAAGTGGGGTGGTAGGAGGTAAGAGAACCCATGAGGGATATGTAAAGTTAGGTTTGATAGGAGTTCAACCGCTTTTCGTTAAGTCAAAAGCAAGAATTTGTTAAAAATGGAATTTTAGACCTCATTTAGGCATAGTAAAATAATTTTTTTCAAAGAATGCTGAACTCAATTTAATGTGGAAAATCAACTCTATTTTCATCTCCAAAATTCCATTTGAGATTCCAAACCTCCATTATAAAGTTGTGGACCAAATTCAAAGAGGCATTGGAAGGGACATCTTCTTTGACATTTTCAAGCATCCTTTATGAATTTTGTCCATAACTTGTATTTGGAGGCTCAAAATCACAAAAGGATTTTTAGAAATGAAATTTTGCTTGATTTCCCAACTTTCCATAGTTCAAAGTTTTTTGAAAAAAAAATAATTCTACTGTACAGAAATAAGGTCTATAATTCTATTGAACACAATTCCTACATTTTGACAATGAGTGGTTACATTTTGACAATGAGTGCTTAACCCCTAAAGTTTCATGACTATGTAATCACCAAAAACGCTCCAAAACTGCCATTTCTAATTCAACTACCAAATTTTTGGGAAAAAAACAATTTTTGACACATGTAACCGCAGGATCTTGTAGTATGATATTTTGAAAACATGTGGTAAAAATTTCAGAAAGTTCCACTGTGTGGATCATAAGATATAAGCATTCAAAGTCTTGAAAACCATTTTTTCAATCCTGCGAAAAATCAGGCAGCTGCACTTTGCAAGCTCACTTTTCAATGAAAAAATGCTGATAAAGGTGGTGCTTCTTAAAATTCAGTTTTCTAAACAAGTTGTCTATATGCTCGAAAAATTTCACATCATTTGGAATTGTACAACATATAGAAAAAAAATAGTAAGTAGAGAGAAGTAGAAAATGATTCAAAATACTAAATTGTTAAAAATTTAATCATGGATTTAAAAATGCCAATCCCGATGGTTTTAATGTTGTAATAATCAATCTACATCCTAGGATTTTATTTTTTTCCAAAAATATTGAAAATTGAGTTAAATAAACGACTTTAAAGTTTTTTTTAGAGTAGAGAATCCATAACTACCCGCAATTCAAAAACCCTCATAACTTTTGACTCGTTGATTGAAATGGAATGACTCAAAGCTTTTTAAGTATATATCAATGTAGAGAACCAATTTCAAAAAAAAAATTCCAGAAAAAATGATTTATTCTGATCTGCCCAAACTGCCCAGTTACAAGAAAAAGTAACATATTAGGTCACAACTTTTGACTCGTATTTTGAAATGTCATGAAACTTGGTACACATGAAGATATTCCTCATCTTCACATTCTATTAACATTTCAACCTCAAATATGGATATCTCTAGTCACACGTACCTGCCCAAAATTTCTATACGGCCAAATAATGCATGTTGGTCCTTTAGGGGTTAAGCAATCTCTTCAAGTATTTATCTCATATCCTTTGAGAATTCATGATGGATAATGGATTTTACTATTAAAATGACCTCTCTCCTTTTCATTCTCATTGAATATCAATGAAGAACCAATAATTCCTTCATTTTGTCATAAAAAATATTCTTGATGGTAGATGGTCAAATGATAGATTGGTTTTGGAAGAATTGAATACTTATAATTGCACTAGACTTTGTACTTTATTTTGGCTCTTTTGGACTTTCCAACTAATGTAGAATGTTTTTCTTTTTTCTACAAATTGGTCATTTAATGCTTGCAAATTTCAGCATTTTTCTTGTTCATTTTTTTCGACTCTCTTTGAATAAATTATTTTCCACCAACCGCCCTATTGCTTCTATAAATATTTGCTACCATTTTTTTCCAATTCCACCGGCTAACTTTGAATTAGCAGTTGGTTTTTTCAATGTTGATGTGGACTTCGTGTGTTTTCCTAGATTATATTAGTTCTAGCAAAAGAGAATCTTCAATGGATTACATCAAACAACCCTCTTAATATGTTTCTATCTATTGATGTAAAATTAGAACTTGAGAACGCCTTGATTAGAAGCATATCAAAAATCACAATGAATAAATACAAAAATATTAGGATTTGGACTTCAAACAACCAAAATTGAATCCATTTGAAGCAAACGAAAAGACAAAAAATGTAGAGAGCTACTTCAAACATAATTAAGAAAGAAAAATCATGGAAATAAGATGTTATTTCTAATGATGCCATTCTCAAGTTCAAATTTTACATCAAGAAATATAAATATATGAACCCCAAATTGCCTTGGTTGATTCAGTATTTTGGCTTACTTGTGTGTGGGTAGTTAAACTCTTTTAATTGTTCTAAAAAAATTTACAAGCAATATTGAAGGTTAACTATTGGAAGCTTTTATTTTTTACCAAAAAAGGTAAATATTTGATTTTGAGAGGTCTTCCAAGGCATATATGTACCTTTAGTGTAAGAGTAAGTAGATAGAGATCTTTTAAAGCTTCATTTTCTTAGTTTAAATCAAATAGTAGAATGATTACATTGAAAGTTACATCAACGTTGACTAAGATGCATCTACTTTTTGGATGTGTGGACCTTTAGGCATTAATTACCACTCTATTTCATGTGCCTTTGCCTCATAAAAGGCTTTCATTTGAACCACTATTAAGCGGTTGGGGAAAGAGGTGCTAACCATTGAAAATGCTCTTAAATTTTACTTAATAGTGTTGTATAATTTTAATGCATTGGATTCTAGAATTTTTTTTTAAATAATGGTAAAATTATCTATGTTTTCCAAGTCTATTTTTCACCAAGGGATGGTAATGCATTTTTGGAGGTTGCAAGCGACAATTTTGAAATGACTTAAAGGTGATAATAGGATCTTGTACCTTTTGGGTGTAAACGGTCAGTCAATGAACAAAGCTACATTGTGGCGTCTTCAATGGATCTGGAGAAGTTGAACAATGTTGATATTTACAAGGTCAGTCAATGTTTTTGAATCAAATTTAGGGATCAAAGGATATACTATTCAACTCTCCGCATTTATGGGGTCGTATTCTTGTCTCCAAGACTAGTATCGAAATGAGTTCAAAGAGTTGGTGGTAGTGGCCCGTAAAAGCAAGGTTGTCAATGTCTGTTCCATGAGGAAGGAATCCGTCACCAAGACCAATACTACCAGCAAATAGATACTCATCCAATAGAATCATGGACAAAGACCAATACTACCATCAAATAGATACGCATCCAATAAAATCTTGGGCAAAGATCAATACTACCAACAAATAGATATTTGTCCAATAGAATCCCTGGCAAAGACCTATACTACCAGCAAGTAGATATTCATCTAATAATATCAATTTTTTCTACATTATATTCCGCAAATTTTGTCAATCAGGGTTCAAAATAGGATCGTGGCTTTGAAAATGAAATAGCATTGGAGCATGGTGACAATCCACTTAATTCACCACTTTATATTTGTAAATAATTTTTTAGGTCACTTTGTTGGATTTGATTGAGGAGTCCCTTAGAGTTTCAATGTTGAGGCATTTTAAAGATATTGTTGTGAATGGGTACAATAATTAGAGGAGTAGAATGATCAGTTATGATGTACCTTTTGTTAGTTTTGCGGTGACAATAGGGCAATACACTTTAAAAGCTCATAACAAACATAAAAATTCAAATAATTCTACATCTTTTATTTTCTATTAATTCTTGAAGTTAGAATACACCCACAAGCATGTAGTGGAAAAGAATCCTTTCTCTTTCAAGTACTTAGATATCACAAATGGTAATGAATTTGACTCTATAAATTTGTACACACACTCAATATGAAGAGAAGATCAAGATCATATAATTATAACTTTAAATAATAATAAATTTGGTTGTAAATCCTAACCCTAAAATAAATATTTGTGTTTTTAATCCTCAAAATGCAAAAGATTTTTAAGGGTTAAAATGTTTTTAAAATGCAAAATATTTTTAGGGGTTAGAATGCTTCAAAAACACTTTAAAAAGACATAAAATTGTCTTGATGTTAGAATTTGGACAATCGAATTAAAGTCCTTTGAATGTAGATTAAAAGATCAAAATTATAGAGGCCTCGACAATTCTTGGTGAAAATTCACCTGTTCTTTTAGAGGTCAATTAAAGTACCGGTAGCCTCATTACTATTTTGAAATCACTTTTTTTATGTCTTGGGAACCTAGAAAATAATTATTGGGCTTGATGACATTTACACAATGTTGTGTAAGGATTTATCCAAAAATACATCATATCCCTTCACACTAAATTTGTTTCGACCCTCTAGACTCTTGTTTATATCAGTGGTAGAAAATAGAATATAAAATACAAAGGGTATTGAGTTTGATTACATGGTCATAGGCTCCACCCTTAGAGGAGTAGAGTCTTCTTCATATTATAACAAAGATGGAATTTCCTAGAAGAAGAAGAAAATGATGATGCTTTCCTTAAAGAAAATGATTCTATTCAATTCCCAGTGAACTTTTTAGGCAAACAATACTTGAAGTGGGTTGGATAGACTTCAAAGATGCAAATTTTTTCCTTTTAAATTAAATGAATAGATATATTTTGTCATAAATTTTCAATTATAAATGTAGTTGTATAAATTTATATCTCACATGGGTTAAAGATAATGGAAGGATGAGTATTAAAGCAGTGATAATGAAACACAATTTATCATGGTCATTATTGCGAATAGCTTTTTCTCATTTTCATGGATGGAAAGATAGATTTACCAACAATATTCTCTCCTACTTTCACAGATGTAGTGAGCAGCACAAATTGCTCATTCGTCATGACTTCCAAGACTCTTGGTGCAAGAACGTTTTTTTTTGCTCCAATAGTTTTCATAGAGCCAAATGGCAAGGGAGCTGGATTGAATGTGTTCTTTGTTTTCTTGTGTTTCTTAATGCAAATAAAGGTCACCGTCTCTTAAAAAAAAAAGGATAGATTTGCTCACGCAATGAGCCTTTCTTGTAGCCAACAATGGTTTCATACTTGTATTAACCCTTAAACGACGAGGAGGCCATTCTGCGGTCAATGGATGACAGAGAATAAAATTGTATAGGACAGAAGTGCAACTCTTCATCCTCGGAATTTGTTGTGAAAAGGGGGGATCTTCTATGGTAGCTTGACTTCCAATAGATGTTTTTGGATTTTTTAATGTAGATGATGTCACACGGTAATGAAAAAGGATGATTTTCAAGGTCACCCCTGCGTCCTTTAAGGGTTAAGATGAACCTACCTATTATTACCCTCATTCCAATTGTGCCCTCATTTATAATGTACATTTATGTTTACAATGTACCCGTGGACATTGAAGGTCAAAATTGAGAAAATTGAATTGAAAGTGATATTAGGCTGGTTCACTTTAAAACATTTACACTTGTACAAGAGAATTTCAACAACGCTAGAAACATTGGAGTTGGATTTAGAATGCACTTCCCTTGTTTACCTTGTTTACTCCACTTTTGTAAGCCACTTAAATAAATGCATCTATATTTGTCACAAATAGCAATTTCATATAGATTTATTATTATTAGATATATAATACTTTTATTGAATCTTAGTTGGCAAGTGAAGGAAAAGTTTCTATGCACTTTAACATGCATTATTTGAAAATCATACAAGTAAACTATGATTTTCAAAGTATTGTCTTTAGATGTACCAAAAATCAATGTCTCATTCTCATTGTGTGCATCATTTTGTAATAAATATTTAGGATTTAGTGTCATCTTCTAATCAAATGGTGTCTTTTTTTAGCAATAATTATTGTGGGTGCATACACATTATACTAACTTCCAAACCAATTTTATTTTTTCAAATGTATAAGAATAAAATTTTACTATGATAACATACTAATTGCAAAACATAAAGTATACATAGTAGAATTGCCAATCTTTCCAAACATCTTTTATTTAGAGGAGTAGAAATAATGTGAAGGAGAATCAAACATTAATTGTAAACTTTTCTTTCAAAGTTTAGAAATGTTGAGTTTTTTCATATGCATGTGGAGATTTTCCTTAATAATATCAATTTGGCTTCCAGATGCTATAACCTAAAATTTGCTCAAGGACTCTTTATATGCCTAAATAAAAATTACTTAGCTCCTGCTCCCACTACTAATCTCACTTATTTATTGGTTGATCCTAATTGAGAGTCTTGTTGTATTTTCTTTTTAAATTGTATACAAGGAACATTTAATTTAGGGTCCTATTTCAGCCAATGTTTGTTGAAAGTCTCTTCATTTGAAGTTCCATAATAAAGACCACAAAACCATATATTTATATGTAACACAAAAGCTGCATACCTTGCCGTGTAGAGGGCAAATTCTATATTGCCTAATTATAGGCTAGATGAATGGTCTTACTTATTGTGAGGGCGTAGGTGTGTCAATATGTGACTTAAGAGTATCATTAGAGGAGTTTCGGGCCTCCTAAGAGACTGCGAGTTCCTGGACTGTGGAAACTCTGCAGGAATGCTGGAACGCTGCCAAATGGCCAGGCTAACGTGGTCATTTTTGAAAAAAAAATAAAAAATAAAAAATCGTTAAAATGATATTTTGATAATTTTTTTATTTTTTATTTTTTATTTTTTATTTTTTATTTTTTTATTTTTATTTTTTTTAAATCTGACACGCCCGTACCATCATTCCCTGAATTTGGACAGACTGGGAAACGGGCCTGAAATAGTCTTCTAAGGCCCCTGAAACTCCTCTAATGTCTTCTAACATTTTTATTGAAGGCTACCAGGTACCTTTTGCAAGAGAGAAAAAAGAAGTTGGATATTATAAAATCAATCATATATAGTAGATTGCACTTACTACAATGAAATTTTCATTTCGTCAATTAGGAAATCCGAATTGAATCATTGAAATAAATCAATAAATCAATAAAACATTAATTGCGTATTTTACCATTACAATGATAGAAAGTATTCAGGAGTATGACAATTAAGAAGAAAAAAAACTATTGGATTTTTTGTACCGCACCACCAGCATTAATAAAAGGCAAAAGATTGTTATTTCATTAAGTTCAAATTTCTATTTTCCATCTTTTTCATAGTGGGTTGTCAATCTTTCATGAGGTCATCTAACCACGTCAAGGGGGGCGTACATGAATAGAAGAAGTGTCTATTCACCTAACAGGTCCCACAACTAAGGGCCTCTTCACACTATGGCCGTCCAAGTCAAGAGGCCGGCATTTCCACCAATCATATTGCAAGGTCCATCGGTTCCACCAATCATATTGCAAAGTCCCACGGCCTCTCGACTTGGACGGCCATAGTGTGAAGAGGCCCTAAGTATCTATGTCTGGCAAAAGATTGACATTTAAGTTTAGATTCCAAGTCTTTTCATATCGAGTTCTCACTGAATTTCACGCAACCTTTGGCCATGTCACAGTGTCGCATACACGACGGGTCTTTTTCACACGATTGATTCCACGATTGATTCTAAAAAATCTCCAGACAAGTGACATTTTACGATACATGTCCAAGAGATGAAAAACACTACAATGCAAGAGTTGTGGTGTGAAGCGAATGTTTTTTTTTTCACTTTTCACTTTTCACTTTTCACTATTGGAAAAAAAAGTGGGCTTGCGGATGAGGATCATGTCACAATCTACTCAAGGTAAGGTCCTGGTGTTGGTACCATATTTTTTCGCTTGGTCGGCCATCCTTGTAGATTCATAATCATGATGAGACTGCTTGGCTCTATTGAAACTCCAAAGCCACTCCTTGAAGTAAATCTAAAATCATATCTCTGTCGGCTATTTGCTAATGGATCCAAAGATGCTGCCACCATATTCAATTCTCGTTGTGAGAATCCTGACAAGCAATTTTGCACATACGAGCCTCTTCATACAGAGTACAGACTGCCGTGCCTGGTGGGTGTGGCCACCGCAATTCAGGCTTGAGTTCTCTCACTCATTTCAACAAATACAAACAATGGACAATGGCGAAGTGGACAGCAACAGCTGTGGATGGAGTTGTCTGAGATTTTAAGTTATCACATCATTCCAGAAACACTGTCAATTGAAACTTTATTTGAATTAAAAAAAACTTTGAAAAAAAACAAAAAACAAAAAAATAAAAACTTTGAATTAAAGTCGGTTAAGCCAGGTGGAGCCACTCATAACCGGTTGTTGAGTTTTCAACACTCACGTGGCACAGTCCCATTGGCAACCCATCACCATTGCCATTACAAGTTGCAACTCATAACCTTCTCTCCTCTCAACTTCCTTCCTCCACCCTTGGATCACGGAGATCAAAGGTTGTGATTGAAAAGTGAACAACCGGTTATGTTTGATAACCTACTCGCCGCTACCGCGGCTCGTTGGTTATCTAATACATAACCGTGATCACGGAAGCGATTATGCTCATGATCTAGTGGAGCAGGATAAATGATGAAGGTGGTGCAGATTTTTGTGTGTAGAAAGATAAGAAATCATGAGGATTGCAGCTTTTCAGTAATTTTAATTCTTGGAATTGAAATTACTGTACTATGAATTTTGGGAAGCCAAAAGTTGGTCCAATTAAACCCATAATCAGTGTCTAGTGTGTTCCATAACCACTCATTGAGAGACTAAGGTAACTACATCTAAAATAGTATGGTTCCTAAGACTGCACAGTGGATATTATTTGCGTAAAATGTACTCCCACTATTCATATGACTCTATGATCGCTTTTGGGTACACCTATTTTCAACACTTTTGAAACTTGTAGTTTAATCACATGGTGTCCAAAAAATGTATTCTAAAAGAATATAGAATCCCATTGACTACCAATGGGACCCCACAATTTTTTTTTCAATTTAATAGTGAAAACCTTGCTGAATCATGCTGAATTGTTTAACAATGCGATTTAAGGTTAGTTAACTTACTTCTTGCTCACTCTGGCAATCAAAACTTAAAAACATGTGTCATGAAGC
The DNA here is from genome assembly GCA_963969595.1 of Neckera pumila. NCBI lineage: Eukaryota > Viridiplantae > Streptophyta > Bryopsida > Hypnales > Neckeraceae > Neckera > Neckera pumila. The sequence goes on along the minus strand of OZ018410.1, from coordinate 17,694,043 downwards.
AATTATGCTTATGAAATTGGTCTAGAGCAAGATGAGTTAAGGTGGTGCAAATTTATTCCGTGTAGAAAGATAGAAATCATGAGGATTGCAGATTTTCAGTAATTTTATTCTTGGAATTGAAATTACTATAAATTTTAGGAAGCCCAAAGTCGGTCCAATGAAACCCATAACTAATGTCTAGTGTGCTCCATAACCGCTCATTGAGAGACTAAGGTGGAAGCACTCAAAACCGTCACTATTAAGCATTTCAGCATAGTTGGAGGCAACTTTTCCTAAAATTAATATTTTGTAGTACTGGCGAGTAAAAATCATGAATAGTAAAAAAAAAGGAGATTTTTTTTAATGTGGTATGTAATTTCTATGATTTTTCAAAGAGACGGCTCCCTAGACCACTGAAATGGTCACATAGGTGGACCCAAACTGAAATTTTTAGTGAAAAAATGAGAATTAAATATGTGTCCTTCAAATGCGTCAACAAATCAAAACCAAGCATTCTAAGGACACATTAATGAAAAGTCTAGGGACAGATTTAGTGACAGTTTAAAATCTAAGAATGGGAGCAGGGTCGCAAAGGGTGTTTCTACCTGACTTTTCCGCTCACTTTGGCATTCAAAACTTACAAACATGTTTCATGAGGGCACTCTTAAGAATTGATGGTTGGAAAACCAAGAATTGATGGTTAGAAATCAATCAGAGCCTCTCTTGAATTTCTAGTACTTATAAATTGTTGATGGGGTCCTAGTTGATAGTGGGTGGCTTCTTCTTTCCATTTTGAATACGGTATGCAATCAAAAAATGAAACAACTCACTTGTGGAAAACATGATGTTTGGAGATCCAAAGGGAAATAGTGCACAAAAAGATGCACAGATAGTTTACTTGTTTGTGTGTTTATTCTCATGGATCATTGCTTTGGTTTACCTAGAATATGTTGTTTTCATGTAGAGGAATACATGGCAATAAAAACAACTTGGCAAAGTTATAAAACCTATAGCAGTAATTTCAATCAATGATTATTTTTTGGATTTCTGAGTCATGCAAAAATTGATTTCAAAATAGTAAGGAAGCTATTGACTTCTAGAAGAATAGGCAAATTTTCACCTAGGCCTCTATAATTTTGATCTTGTAATCTACATTCAAAAGGCTTTATTTTGATTGCCTATTATGGTCAATCTTTCTCCAATAATATCTTTAACCCCTAAAGGACTGGTTGTCCCCTTGGGGGACAATTTGGGTCCGGGCAGGTTCCTACGATCTCAATTTTTAGTAATATTTTTTGGGATTTTTTGAGGTTGTATATTTTTGCAAGATCTTTGCAAATATATAATTTTTATTTGATGCCCGGGAGCAAAAGTTATGGCACAATAAGTAAAATTGGAATTTTGCGGGCAACACAAAAAAAATCACAAAAAGTCAAAATAATTTTTTTTCAAATTTTTTCCTCAAAGATTATATTTTTGTTTACATGTAAAGCTTTGTTTCATTCAATTTGGACTAATAATGAGAAAGTTATGGACAATCTTAGTTTTTCGATCAATCTAAGCATCTTCTTGAAAAAATAAGTTGTAGAATTCATTTTTGAATGCAATTTTGAGAATTTTGAGAATTTTTTTGTTAGATAGGGTTAGACTTTCTTGTTAGAACAATTTCACCATTGGGATTATTGTGATTCAATTCCATCTAAAATCTATTAACAATTTAGTTTTTCCTTCAATCTTGTACCCACCTCTACTTAACAAATTTTTAATGAGTAAAAATTAAGTGTTTTTTTTCTTAAATTTTTTTGGTAGATTTTCAACTCAACTACTTAACATAAATAAGTAGAAAATTGAAATCAACAGTGCAAAAAATTGGAACTAAAAAGATTCAAAGCCAAAAAATCTAGTCAAGCAAGGTGGAAAAAAACTTGTACTTTTCACTTTAAATGCATATATATTGCAATCTACGTGGTCAAAGTTTTTGAAATTTCTTCCACATATTCATATTGTAGTCAAGGATAAGATCTTACGGTTGGACATGCAAAAAAAACAGTTTTTTAAGCTCTTTTCTCTTTGCAATAGAAATGACAGTTTTGAATGGTTTTTGGTAGGAAAATTACCTCGGTCCTTTAGGGGTTAAAATGCTAGACCCAGAGGGACTCAATCAAAGCCAATATTGTGACCGAACAAAGTTACCTACTTGAACCAAGTGGCAAGTCAAAGTGGATTGTCCCCATGTCCCCATGCCATTATAAAAATATGAGGCCTCAAGAAGGCCGCTAAGCCTAGCCCCCCCGTGGTGATATTATGGGGGGGGGAAATGAAAATTTGAAATGTGCCGTGGTCGCATTTCGCCCACGTTAGCTTTGTCAGCGCCACGTCATATTTTTAATGTTTTTAATATATATTTTTTGAAAAAAATTATTATTATTATTTTTCAATTACTATTTTTATTTTTTTATTTTTATTGTTATTTTCGTAAGTGCACCCTACGGGTGCCAAAAATCATGCACTCGCAGTCTTGTTGAAGCCTGAAATTTTTTGTAATGTTATTCTATTTTCAAAGCCATGGTCCTATCTTGCTCTTTGATTTGTGGAATTTGCGGAATATAAAGTAGAAAAAATTGACATTATTAGATGAATATCTACTTGTTTGTAGTATTGGTTGTAGTCACGGATCCCCCATTCATGGAATTGTCACTAACAACTTTGCTTTTATCGGCCACTACTACAAGCTCTTTGAACTCATCTCTATGCTAGCCTTGAAAACAAGATCACAACCCCATAAGTGTGCAAAATTGAATAGCATATCCTTTGAGACCCTAAATTTGATTCAAAAACAACGACTTGGCCTTGTAAAGATCACTATTACTCAACTTTTTCTATATCCATTGAAAACGCCATAATGTGGCTTTTTTCATTGATTTTTTACACCCAAATCCTATTATTGCCTCTAAGTTTTATCAAAAATATTGCTTGCAAACTCTTCAAAATGCATTACCATTCCTTTTTTAAGAAACAAAATACCAAGAAATATAGAAAACTTCACCATTACTAGTGTACATTGTGCCGTTGCTACAACCAAAATAACAATAAATATAAAATTATAATTTTTTTAATTCATTATTACTTTGAACTTCAATAACTTTTATACCATAGTATGAGAGGTTGCGTTCTTGATATGAATAGAATAGTTGTGCATAAAGGAGTGAAAGGGCTTTGTCTTGTGGCGTTTGGATATGCAATGTAAAATTTATGTTTTTTCCAAAATAAAAGATGATTTCATTTTTAATTTAGAAATATCCATCACTTTCACACCATAAGTCCAAACACCACAAAGTTGGCACAAATAAATGGCTTTATGTACAAAAGAGTCCAAGGGTTCTGTTTAAATCTAAAAACTAACAAATTGAAGGTGTATAATACTATTAAGTAAAATTCACAAACATTTTCATTGGTCAATACCTTGCCACCCAACAACTTCATGGCAAATTAAAAAAAACCCTTAGAGGCCAATATAATACTATTGCTAGGATTATGCAATGTGTTCTTGAAAACCACCCACCATAAATATGAGTGAGAATAAACAAACAAATAACAACCCAAAATGAGACATTGTTCATTGATTTGTCTATTTGCAGATGGAAGATGGAAGCTCTTCATGCGGGTTCTTCTCCTCTAGGCTTGTAGACTACTCCTTGAATAGATTTACAAATTATATACTATGGATCATTACTATAGATTTATAGATTGTATAGTAGTTGCAATACAATATGCTTCAAAAAAGTGGTGCTATTGTGATTTGAATATTTTTTAAATTAATAGTTCCAACATTTAAAATGTACAAGAGTACCATATAGTAGGCCTCACGTTGTTTCTAAAACAACCTCTAGTAAAGTATCCAAGTCATTTCCATACTAGCCTTAGGAACAAGAATACGCCCCCATGAATGTGCAATTGAACTAAACACTGTATCTTTTGAACTCAATTTGATTAAGAAACAATGACCATTTTTGTGAATACTATAATTTTTCAACTTCGCCATTTCCATTCAAGACACCATAATGTAGCCTTGTTCATTGATTGTTTTGCACCCAAAAGGTATAAGACCCTATTATCTTTTCTTTTTTTTGAACAAATGGGAGACCCATTGCATTAAAAAGAAAAAACCAAGACCCTATTATCACCTATAATAAGACCCTATTATCACCTTCAAATCATTTGAAACTTATTGCTTGCAAATCCTCCCAAATGCATACCATCCCTTTGTAAAACACAAATGCTATCTAAGGTTAAGATTTTAGGACCAAAAAATTAGTGTTTTAAATTATAACTATATAATCTCAATCTTCTCTTCATATACAATGTGTATACAAATTTTCAAAGTCAAATTCTATATCACTTGTGAGATCTAAATGGTCAGAATTTTTTTTTCCCTACACCTTGCCTATGATTTGGTGAATTCCAACTTCAAGAATTAATAGAAAATAGAGGATGTAGAATTTATTTCCTATATATGTTATAAGCTTTTGAAGTGTATTTTCCTATTGTCACAAGGTCACTTCCAAACTAACAAAAGGTACATCTGTTATGGTCATTATGTTCCCCTCATAATATAATCTTATCTTTTCACAACAATATCTTTAAAATGCCTCAACATTGAGACCCTTAGGGTCTCTACAATCAAGACCAATATAGTGACCTGACCAATATGGGCCAAGTGGCGAGTCAAGTGGATTGTTCTAATACCCCCAATTGTATTCTATTTTCAATACTACGGTCCCATCTTGATCTGTAACTTGCGAAATTCGTGGGATATATTGTAGAAAAAGTTGATATTATTGGATGAATATCTGCTTGATTGTAGGGTTGATTTTTGTTAAGGATTCTATTGGATGAATATCTACTTGATTGTAGTCTTGGTCTTGGTCACGGATTACTTCTTTACAGAGTTGTCACTGACAACCTTGCTTTTACAAGTCAGTACCACAAGCTCTTTGAATTCATTTCCATACCAACCTCGCGGACAAGATTATGATCCCATAAGTGTGTAGAGTTGAATAGCATATCTTTTGAGATCCAAATTTGATTCCAAAACAACAACCGTCCTTGTGAAGATCGCTGCTATTCAACTTTTCCACATCCATTGAAGACGCCATAATGTGGCCTTGTTCCATGATTGTATTATCCCCAAGAGGTATAAGACCCTATTACAACCTTTAAGTCATTTCAAAAATAGTCGCTTGCACCTCCAAGCAATGTAGTACTATCCCTTTGTGAAACACAATATACCAAAAACTATAGATAATTACTTTATTATTTTAAACAAAGATATAAAATCCAATGGATTGAAGATGTACAATACTTTGCAGTAAGACTCACGAGTATTTTCAATGGTTCATCCCTTGCCACCCAAACACTTTATGGCGATTTCAATATAAGCCTTATATGGGTGGCCCTTAGTCTCTAAAGGTTTATACATTCAAAAGTAGATGCACCTTGGTCAACCCTGATTGTAAATTTTCATATACCCATTTTGGTATTTGATTTAAACTACAAAAACGAAGCTTGAAATGCTTAGTTATTTCATTCATGTTTTCTCCTTTAAAACATGTTTCAATTTCAGTTACAAAATTAAAATTTTCATTCTATCCTTCATATATGGTAAAAACTGTGTAGATTATTTGACCTTTACATCATTTTTTTTGAAAAAAAAATAGGAATATAAATACATTCTTCCACTAACAAAAAATATCAAAATTTTGTAAAAAAAATAAAAAATAAGGATGAATTTGGTTTTATATCTGAATTTGACTTCATGATCTTTGTTGTGGCTATTTTGGGTGTTAAATAATAAAACAGCCATTTGAGAAACTTTTCACCTAATCTCCATTGCTACTACTAGTACCTCTTGAGAAAATTTCAAGTAATTTGGATATTTTTGGTAAATTCACTTTTTTATTATTTTCAATTTTTACATCACTGAAGATAACAATTAAATTTTTTTGCAAAACAAATTGAAATTTCTCACCAATGATGTACAATTCACAGTGCCAGGTAATAAAATTACAGGATTGATATTCGGAACACAATCTAATAGACATGGTGTTTGACTAGTTGTTACGGTGCAAATCTGTTGCGCTATGCATTTGTATGTATTGAGTCAGTTGTTCACTTCTCAAGTTGCCTCAACAGAAGGTATATAATCATCATTCTTGCACTGTCAAGTTTCTCGTCAACGAAGGAGTGACATGATTCTTTGTCTATCGATCTCTCCTGCAGGAAATGAAAGAAGCAGACTGCATTTATGAAAAAAACTTGTCAAAATTAATGATACTTGGAGCTTATATCGTGGATTGCGTTCAAGAGAAGCTAGTCTCATCGATCAGGACGGGGCAAGGACGACGGGACTTTCGAATTGGGTAGGTAGTAAATCCTTAAGATTTGCAAAATGGAATCTGCTTTACCATATGCAGATTACGACCTAAAGATGCCTGAATATATTACCTGGGAATTGCAGCTTCAAAAGCTGTGCATACGCAGGCCATTACGATTGCATCCATTGTTCGGGAGAAAACTAGTTGGCTAATGCAGGCAGGAACCATGTCGAGCACCGACAGGGAAACTCTACGAAGGTTGCAGGAGTCCAACGCGCCCATTTTCGGAAAGACGCTAACGCGCTCCATGCTGATGAAAATCGAGCGACTGGTGAGCACCGAATTTCCTAGCTTCCAATTCGATCCTTCGAGGTTGTGTTCATCCTTTCCGCGATTCAGTAACTTCCCAGTGTCTCGATGTTTTCTACCGTGTGAGCGCAGGAGATACCTTTGTGGTTCCTCCGAGAACACGGTGACAAGTTTCACAAGGTGCTCTCCTTGACGGGACCAAATGGCAAGTCACGGTCTGTGCCGCTTACAGTGAGGACCTGTGTCACTCGACCCCACGAGACTTCCAGAGCTTATCTGGGTCGAGCATGGAATGCTTTTGCCAAGGAGAATGGCTTTCAGGTGGGCGACGAGGTCTTCTTCTGGCTGAGTGCCAGTTCAACTTTTCGTGTCCTCCTTCGCAGTCCGGCATTCCACCAGAGAACGACAACCGAAACAATTCAGGGACCTGAAGAAGATCATAGAGCGAGCGACGGTGCCGTAACGTCAGAATTTGCACCGCAGGCTCATTCAAAAGCAACTACAAACCACGAAGAAATCCAAGTTCCTCCTTGTCATGACGTCAATTCCAACACTGTTGAATCACAGGTACCGACAGGCTCTGTCGAAGCGGTGCCACCGCAGAAGCTGACTTCTAATGTTCTCGAAGAAGAGTATGTCAAGTATCCAGGGCTCCATTCTGCCGTCAGTGCACATTCCAAGTTTCCACAATTTGTGAAGAGGCTCACACCAAGCCACCTCAATGGCAAACACGGCAATGGGCTGGTATTTGGTCCATCCTCTCCCCTGTGGCTACGTCAGCACTCCATGACCTTGGCTATGATTACAGTGTGGATGAATCTCGTTTGTGAATTTTCTTTACAAGTAATTTGACAACACTGCGAACGAAACAAGAAATTCTAATTACTTTGATGACCAATGGTTGCAGGAGCTACCGTTTTCTTTTGTGAAGGAACACGGGGATAAGTTGCAGGGGCATGTGACTCTGCTTGGAGCAAGTGATCATTTACGAGTGGTGGATGTCCGAGTTACGACATTCTTGGGGCAAGGCAGGGTGCATCTGGGCAAAGGGTGGAAAGATTTCTCGCGTGAGAATGGTTTCAGCGAAGGTTGCGTGCTGCTCTTCTCTCTTGTGGGAGTCTCCACGTTTGTCGTCAAGATGTTCAGACGTTCAGACGATTAGGGCCTCCAGTTTGTAATTTTTTCTTGCCAATAGAGTTTGTGCAGGAGATCGCACATTTGAGAAAAGCTCGGTTTGTTTTTGGATAGTGATGAAGCAGAAACTTGAATAGTTGAATGTCTTTATGCAAGAGATTCTGACAAAAAAAAATACTGCGCTCACAACTAGCTTAAGTAGATTTACTTATCAATGCGAACAGGACACGGAATTTTACACTGCTAACAGATGTGGATTCTGCTCTCAAGACAGACCTTTCTTTAATGGCTAGGACTGTTGGCATAGCAGTGTTTGAATCAGAATGCTTGTAACTTCTTCATGCTGAACTTTTTTTTCATGGCTAAGATTATTGGCATAGTAGTGTTTGCATCAATTTGCTTGTACTCATGCTGAGCTTTTTTTTCATGACTAAGATTATTGGACTCCGCTTAAACAACACGCTTAGCTCTGATTGCTCCCCGAACACTCCAGGAAAGACTGAAGGCCTCAGGCTTTGATGCCAAGCTTTGGTTCTGGTGTTGGCTTACAAGATTTGCAAATTCTGATGCATCACATCTTGAATTTGGCAGGGGATAAAAAGCAATCTTGTTTTGTAATTATGTAAGCTTCCGTGAAGAATGTGGCTACAGCGCACTGTCTTTATATTAAACATTGTATAGTTTGCGTGTGTTTTCTATGTTACTTTGAAAGATGTACAGAAAAATGACATTCAGGAAAAGCATAAAAACTTTTCATTCTTGTAATATATGGAGTAAAATTTGATTTTGCCTGTCTTCATCGTGATATATATACTATTTTAACGCATTTAATAGTTAAGTAGAACCAGCCAAGGAACCATTCTAAATCCTTCTTAGAACGTAATTCATGTCAAATCTACATGAAACGCTTCTATTCTAAGAAGTTTGAGATGTTGAAATATCCCGCAATCTGAAGCTTGTCCGAGCTAACTTCAACACTAATTAATTAAATTACTTTTCCCTCTCCCCAACTAACTAATTAACCGCATTAATTCTATATTTACTCAAATTTGCAAGGTGCACTAATATGGTAGTTCAATGTATTTCATATGAGTTCAATGTAGTGTGGTCCACACTACTTTGTAATAGCTCAAATAATATGGTTTTCCATCAATTTCCTAATTTGCAAGGTGCACTAATATGGTAGTTCAATGTATTTCATATGAGTTCAATGTAGTGTGGTCCACACTACTTTGTAATAGCTCAAATAATATGGTTTTCCATCAATTTCCTATTTGGAATTTAGTTGCACAACAAACATCTGATAAATCTAAGATTTAACCCCTAATTAAATGCCCAAGGCCATTTTTGAGCTTCTTGCAACTTGCTCTACATTGAATTAAAAGCCAACATTTTGGTAAGTTTTATCAATTATTTTTGAATTGTAACCATACAAAATCAAATAAGAATGATGTAGTAGAGATCATATGGAAAAAGAAAACTTAATAATGTCACCTATAAATTGAAAGATTAGAATGTTTGATCATGAGGGTGTTAAAACTATGAAACTAGTTTGAAAGTGGGTCTTCCAATCTTTTTTTCACATGTTGAATTAAAAAAATTGGTCACCAAAAAAATTTGAGGTTAAAAGGTTAAAGCAAGTATAACTCCAATCAATTTACGGCTTCATAAAATCTACTATTTTTTTTAAATGAATTTTTCATGTGATTTTTTCTTGAAGAGTTTATTAGTGTGTTTGATGCTCACTTCTAAGAGCCTTCAATGCTAAAAAGTCAAGATTTGCAATGGACACCCTTGCACAAAATCTTGAATAGAAAAATCATAATCATTCATTCTCATAATCAGATTCTTAATACTAAAATGAAACTTCAAAAGAATTTGTCAAGAATATAAGTGATTAAAAATGGTAACTTGATTATTTTTTATTTAACTTCAAAGTATTGTCGACACCAAACTTTGGTGTCTCGGGCATAAGAAATCTCTTGAATGACAGGCCAATCTTCGTACTTGCAGGGTGCGGAGCAAATGAATTGGCAAAACGAAGAGTGCGAGTTGGAGGCACCGAATGACTTTGCATCTCTGTGAAAATTTTTGGGTTGATTTTTTTTGCATTTGCACATTTGCATGCAGTCAAAAGGCCCTCCAAAGGGATGAAACTTTTCCTAATGTCATGCCCTTGTGTAAGTCACTCAAAAACCCTCCTAGGATTTATTCAAAGGTGACCAAGTTTGTTGAACAAATCCTTGAAGCAAACATGAATGATAGGAAGATCTCCCAAAATTGTTGTGGATGGATTTGTTTGGCAATTAACCCCTAAAGGACTGAGGCCGTTTTTCTGCCAAAAACCACAAAAAATTGCCATTTCTATAGCAAAGAGTAATAAAAAAAAATTTAATGTATTTTTTTTCACATCCAACTATGGTATCTTACACCTAATTGGTATAAAGAAGTGTGGAAAAATTTCACGATTTTTGATTGCACGGATTGCAAGATATTTGCGTGTAAAGTGGAATAAACAAGTTTTTCAGCATATTGTGGACTGGATTTTTTGACTTTGAACATTTTTAATTGAAAATTTTTGCACTACAGAGTTTTGAGCTTTAAATCTTTATAGTGGAGAATTGAGTAGAGAGTCTAGGAAAAAAAATGCTACATTTTGCTACTGTATCTAGTTACTATTATTAGATTCATGAAATTTTCATACTTTCTTGTTGACAAGTGAAAGGAGGTTCCAACACACTAAAGAATGCAACATTTAGATACCGTATGAAAAAGTTACAAAGAATTAAAGTTCTTTTTGGTAGATGTTCTGAAATTGTTTCTTCCACATAGGTCTATTTCATTTAGGAGATGTACATAATCATGGTGGTATTGGGTGAGTGGCGCATTTGGAGTACCTTCCTTATCATACCACAAAAACACTGTCAAAGTGTTAAGGTGCTTCTTCTTTTTATTAATTGATTTGAAATGTATTCAATTGAAAACAAAACAACTCACTTGTGGAAAATATAGTGTGGGTAGATAAAGGGAAATGGCTTACAAAAAGATCCACAAATAGTCCACATGGTCGTGTGCAATTTCTTGTGGATCATTCTTTTGTATATGTAGAGCATGTTTTTTTCATGTTGAGGAAATCAAGGCAGTAAAAACTTCTTGGCAAGATCATCAAATCTATGAAAATACTTTCACCTAGTGATTCTTTTTTAGATTTTCAAGTAATTCAAAAAGTGATTTCAAAATAGTAGAGAAGCTAGTGACTTCTAGAAGAATAGGCAAATTTTCACCTAGGCCTCTATAATATTGATCTTTTAATCTACATTGAAAGGATTATATTTTGATTGTCCACATCAAGACATTTTTATACCTATTTTAACTGATTTTGCAAAAATTTTAATCTCTATAAATCCTTTGCATTTTGAATGTAAAAAGACAAAATGTTCACTTTAGGATTAAGATTTTAGGACCAAAAAAAAATTAACATTAAAAATTATAACTATATAATCTTTGTCTTTTCTTCCTATAGAATGTGTGTACAATATATTCAAAGTCAACTTCTTTACTATTTACAAGCTTTAAGTGCTTGAAGAAAAAAGTTTTTTTTTCTATGATGTGTATGTGAATGTATTAGAACTTCAAGAATCAATATAAAAGATACAGAATTTATTTTCTACATTTGTAATGAGCTTTTGAAGTGTATTGCCCTATTGTCACTACTCACTGTCTAGGTCACCTCCAAACTAACAGAAGGTAAATCCATTATGGCATTCTATTCCCTTAAGAATATCATCTTACATGTTTACAATAATATTTTCAAAATGCCTCAACATTGAGACCCTAAGGGACTTCTCAATCAAGGCCAACATATTGACCTGACAAAATTACCCACGTGGGCTAGGTGGCAAGTCAAGTGGATTGTTCCCATGCTTCAGTGCTATTCCGTTTTTCAAAGCCACGATTGTATTTTGCTCCTTGAATTGCGGAATTTGCAGAGTAGAAAGTAGAAATAATGGATATGTTTTGATGAGTATACTTAATTGTAGTATTGGTCATGGTCATAGATTTCCTTGTCACCAAGTAATGATCTTGATCTTTCAAGCCACGACTTTGAACTTTTTCAAAATCATTTCCACGTTGACTTTGGGGACAAGAATACAACCGCATCAATGTGTACAATTAATTACCGTATCCTTTGGGCCCTAAATTTGATTAAAAAACAATGACCATTATTGTGAATACCATTACTTTTCAACTTCTCTATTTCCATTGAAGCATGAAGATACTATAATGTGGCCTTGTTCATTGATTATTTTACATCCAAAAGGTACAAGATTCTATTAACACCTTCAACTCACTTCAAAATTGTCCCTTGCAAACCCTCCAAAATGCACTGCCATCCCTTTATGAAACTCAAAACATTAGCTAGCATTAAGATTTTAGGCCCAAAAAAAGATTAGTATTTAAAATAAAAGTTTTATTATTTTGATCTTCTCTGCATATACAATGTGTATACAAATTTTCAAAGTCAAATTCTTTACCACTTGTGAGATCTAAGTGAAAGAATTTTGAAGAAGAAAACAAATTTCCAACTATGTACGAGCCCGTGGGTGAATTCCAACTTCAAAATCAATAGAAAGTAGAAGATATAGAATTTATTTTCTAAAGTTGTTATGAGCTTTTGAAGTGTATTGCCCTATTGTCACTACGTCACTTCCAAACTAATAAAAAATACATCCATTATGGTCATTCTATTCCCCTAATAATATCATCTACCTCGTTTTCAACAATATCTTTAAATTGCCTCAACATTGAGATCCTAAGTGACTTCTCAATCAAGGCCAACATAGTGACCCAATTAAATTACCTACATGGGCCAAGTGGCAAGTCAAGTGGATTGTCTCCATGCCCCAATGCTATTTCACTTTCAAAGCCATAGTCCTATTTTGATCCCTTATTTACGGAATTTGTAGAATATAACGTAAAAAATGTTGATACTATTGGATGAGTATCTACTTGATTGTGGTATTGGTCTTAGTCATGGATTGTATTGGATGAGTATCTACCTGATTGTAGTGTTGGTCTTAGTCATGGATTGTATTAGATGAATATCTACCTGATCATTAGATGATATTTGGAGGTCTTGGAGGGCCGTTTCAGGCTTGTTCCTTGATCTGCCCAGATTCAGTGAATGCCGGTACGGGTGTGTCAGAAATTTTTTTTTTCAAAAAAAAAGAAAAAAAAATAAATTTACCAAAATATCATTTTAAGCAATTTTTTTTTTTTTTTTTTTTCAAAAAATGACGTGGCAGTCACTTGACTACTTTAGCCAGCTGCTGCTACTGCGTTTCCGCAGTCTGGGAATGCAACAGATAGCAGGGGAACTTGGAGCCCTCCAAGACCCCCGAATCTCATCTAATGTGTAGTGTTGGTCTTGGTTACGGATTCCCTCTTCACGCAACTGTCACTGACAACCTTGCTTGTACAAGCCACTACTACAAGCTCTTTGAATACATCTCTATATTGGTCTTAGAGACAAAAATATGACCCCATAGGTGTGCAAAGTTGAATAGCATATCCTTTGAGACCTAAATTTGATGAAAAACAATGACCGATCTTGTGAAGATTGCTACTATTCAACTTTTCCAAATCCAGTGAAGACGCCATAATGTGGCCTTATTCACTTGATTGTTTTGCATCCAAAAGGTAAAAGACCCTATTATTGCCTTTGAATCATTTCAAAATTGTCATGTATAGTATATAGTGGTCTTGGATTAGTGGTGCATTTGGAGCACTCACCTTATCATACTATAGAAACACTGTCAAAGCGTTATTATTTTCATTATATTGTATTGTATTCATTCGAAAAATGAAACAACTCACTTGTGGAAAATATAGTGTGTATAGATAAAGGGAAATGGCTTACAAAAAGATTCACAAACAATCCACTTGGTCATGTGCAATTTCTCATGGATCAATCTTCAATTGACCTAGAACATTTTGTATTCAAGTAGTCAAAAGAATTCATGGCAATAAATTTTCTTGGCAATATCATCAAATCTATGATGATACTTTCATCTAGTGATTCTTTCTTAGATTCCAAGTCATTCAAAAAGTGATTTCAGAATAGTAGTGTAGCTAGTGACTTCTAGATGAATAGGCAAATTTTCAACAAGACCTCTATAATTTTGATCTTGTAATCTACAATCAAAGCCTGACTTTATTTTGATTGTCCAAAATTGACATCTAGACAATTTTATGTTTATTTAAGGTGTTTTTAAATTATTTTAACCCCTAAAAATCCTTTGCATTTTGAGCGTAAAAAAGCACATTATATTCACTATAGGTTAAAATTTTAGGACCAAAAAAAATTAGTCTTTAAAATTATAACTATATGACCTCAATCTTCTCTTTGTATACAATATGTATAAAAATTTATTCAAAGTCAAAGTCAAATTCATTATCATTTTTGAGATCTAACTGCTTGAAGAAGAAACTATTTTTTTTCTACAATGTGCTCGTGGGTGATGTCCAACTTCAAAAATCAATGAAAAATAGAAGATGTACAATTTATTTTCTATATTTGTTATAAGCTTTGAAGTGTTGCCCTCCTGTCACTCAATGACCCTCCAACTAACAAAAGGTATATTCATCATGGTTATTTCTTTTCCTCTAATCATCTTACTCGTTTACAATAATATCTTTAAAATGCTTCAACATTGAGACCCTAAAGGACTCCACAATCAAGGCCAATGTGGTGACCTAATAATGATAAAGTTATTTGCGCGGACCAAATGGCGAGTCAAATGGATTGTCACCATGCCCCAACGCCATTCCATTTTCAAAGCCATGGTCCTATCTTCATCCTTGATTTTTGGATTACATAGGATATAATGTTGAAAGAATTGATATTATTTACTGGATGGTTACGTACTTGAGTTTTATATATTGGTCTTGGTCATGGATTCCCTCATTGACAACCTTGCTTTTGTAACCGGCCACTACCACAAGCTCTTTGAACACATCTCTATGCTAGCCTTGGAGACAAGAATACAATCCTATAAGTATGCAAAGTTGAATAGCATATCCTTTGAGTCCTAAACTTCATTCCAAAACAATGATTGACCTTGTGGATACCACTACTATTCAACTTTTTCAGATCCATTGAAGATGCTGTAATGTGGCCTTCTTCATTGATTGTTTTACACCCAAAAGGTATCAAACCCTATTATCACCTTCAAGTCTTTTCAAAATTGACACTTGCAAATGCTCTCAAGTGCTTTACCATCCCTTTTTGAAATGCAAAACACTAGCTAGGATTAAGAATTTAGGACCAAAAGAAATTATTATTCAAAATTATAACTATATGATTTTGATTTTCTTTGCAAGTACAATGAGTGTACAAATTTTCAAAGTCAAATTTTTTACCACTTGTGAGATCTAAGTGCTTGAAGATGAAGGGATTTTTTTTTCTACAACATGCCTGTAGAAGATGTAGAATTTATTTTCTAAAGTTGTTATGAGCTTTTGAAGCGTATTGCCCTATTGTCATTAGGTCACCCCCAAACTAACAAAAGGTACATCCATTATGGTCATTCTATTCCCCAAATAATATCATTCTACCCGTTTACAACAATATCTTTACATTGCCTCAACATTGATATCCTAAAGGACTCCACAATCAAGGCCAATATAGTGACCTAATAAAGTTATTTGTGTAGACCAAGTGGCAAATCAAGTAGATCGTCCCATGGCCCCAATGCTATTCTCCTTTTGAAAGCCACAATCCTATCTTGTTCCTTGATTTGTAGAATTTGTAGAGTACAGCAGTAGAAATAATGGATATTATTGGATGAATAAGTAATTGATTTTAGTATTGGCCTTGATCATGGATTCTATTGGATGAATATCTACTTGATTGTGGTATTGGTCTTGGTCATAGATTCCCTCCTCATGGAACTGTCACTGACAACCTTGCTTTTACGGATCACTATGACAAGCTCTTTGAATTCATCTGCATGCTGGCCTTGGAGATAAGAATACAACCCTATAAGTGCATAGAGTTGAATAGCATATCCGACCTTGTGGACATTGCTACTATTCAACTTTTAAAGATCCATTGAAGACGCCGTAATGTGCCTTGTTCATTCATTGTTTTACATCCAAAAGGTACAAGATCCTATTATTGCCTTTAAATCATTTGAAAATTGTCGCTTGCACTTTCTAACAATGCTGTATCATTCCTTGTAAAACAAAAAATATTAAAAAATATAGATGATGTCTTCATTATTTTAAACAAAAATCTAAAATCCAATCGATTGAAGGTGCACAACTACGAAGTATAATTTCCAAGCATTTTAAGTGGTGAGCACATTGCCACCCAAATGCTTCATGGCGAATTTTAGTAAAAGCCCTGTAACCATTTTTGGTATTTGATTTAAACAAAAAAAATGAAGCTTGACAAGATATCTTTCTACTTCAATTTAAAATTATGAAAATAATCTAGAAGTTGAAAGAACTATTGCAATTGCAAGTCCATGTGTTAGAATCCAAATACATTAGATGTTATTTGGAGGTAGTAAAGGATTGTCTTGGGCCCGTTCTCCAATCTGTTCCCAATGCAGGGAAGGAACGTTGGGCTATGGTCATAACCCTAATTACCCCCCCCCAAAAAAATTACTTCTGAAATCAAAAAAAAATTTAAGGAAAAAAAAAAAAGTCCAAAAAAAAAAAGTAACATGGCCGAACTTTGGCCACGCCACATTGTAGTACAGCATGTTCCCTGCAGTTGGAAACTTGCAGCCCTTTGGGAGGGCCAAACCCCCTTTAATGTATGATTGCAATCTGTACTGTATTTTTCATAATTCATGTTTTTTCATTTTAAAACAAATTTCAGTTTCAATTACAATATTAAAATTTTCATTCTAACCTTCATTTACGGAAAAAAAAATTAGATTATTTTTAAATATATTATAATTGAAATAATTTTATTATCACCTTTAACTTTAAAAAATCACAATGAATGATTTTTCCATCAATGTTTTTGAAAAAAAATAGGAATAGAAAATACATGCTTCCACCACCAAAAAATATTAGAATTTTATAAATCAATAAAATTAAAGGATGAATTTGGTTTGATAGCCAAATTTGACTTTAAGGTCTTTGTTGTGGCTATATTGGGTGTTAAATAATAAAATGACCAATTGAAAAATTCTTCACCTTAATCTCCATTGCTACTTATACCTCTTGAGAAAATTTTGAATAATCCAAACTTTTTTTGCTAATTTTATTCATTTTTTTTCATTTTTTGCAATACAAATGATAACAATATTTTACATAAGTTTTTACAAAACAAATTGAAATTTCTCACAATGATATACAATTCATAGTTTCAAATAATAAAAATATAGGATTGATATTCAAATATAATCTAATAGGCTACATTAAGATCAGACATGATGTTTGACTAATTGGCAATGGAACTCGTCTTTAAGCTGGGATTAATTATCCATAAGGTCAATGCAAGAGAGTTTTGCCGTCATGGCATGTTTTCATTGGCTTAGAAGAGACAAATTAAGACTGTAATGATCATTGCTTGCCTTGTGCAAATTTTCAACAAAGTGGGTATGAAGCAAAAATTTCACTAGTGTAACAGTGAGAGAAATTTAAGAGAAATCTCTACTACTACCAACTAATATTAACTTAGTGAGTGCTAACACAATCTAAATGCAAGAGACTTTTGCCATTGTGGCATGTTTTAATTGGTTCACCCCTAAAGTCCTATTGTGCCCTCGGGGGACAAATTGGATTTCGGGCAAGTACCTGTGGCCTCAACTTTATATGAATTTTCTTGAAAATTTCTCATAATATAGGAAAACTGATTAGCTATGTGGAAATATAATTTTTATTTCAATTGGTGACTGAAAGCAAAAGTTATACCACAAAAAGCTTAGAACTAAACTCGGCGGGCAGCACAAAAAAATTGCAAAAAGTCAAAATAATTTTTTAAAATGTTTTTACTAAAATATTATGTTTTTGTATATATATGAATCTTTGCTTCTTTCTATTTGGACTAATAATGAAAAAGTTATGGACAATCTTGTTTTCTAGGCAGTTCGAGCATCTTCTTGAAAAAATAACTTGTAGAATTCATTTTTGAATGCAATTTTCACAAAATTAAAAAAAAAAATGTTTGACAAGGTTGTGTTTGCTTGCTCAAACAATCTCACCTTTGGTATTATTGTGTTTCAATCCCATCTTAGAGCTATTAACGATTTAGTTCTTTTTTCAATCTTGGACCTACTTCTATTTAACAATTTTTTTAAGAATGAAAATCAAATATTTTTTTTTGGAATTTTTTTTAAAGACTTTCAACTCAATCCTTCAACATAAAAAATCTTAAATTCAAAGTCTGTAGTGCCAAAATTTTCCACAAATGGCGGTCAAAGTCATCTGAAATTGCAGGTCAATGTTCAAAAAAACTTTCTTTTTCAACTTTGAATGCTAATAACTTCCAATCTATACGGTCAAACTTCAAGAAACTTTTACTACATGATCTTTGACAAGTGAAGTACAAGATTCTAAAAAAATGTTTATTTTTGTGTTCTTGGGTGAACGCAGTAAAAATGGTTGTTTTGAGTGGTTTTTGATAGAAAAATGGCCTTGGGACATTAGAGGTTAAGCAATCAAAGAAGCCAAACGGTTCAACTCTTCTACATTGACATTATGTCGAGGAATTGCAAACAAGTCTAAGTCATAAAAAATAATCGCATGATAGTAACAACCTTGCCACCTGTGGCTCAGTAAGATAGGAGGTCCATAAATTGCTCATTTAAGAGCTGAAACTAAATTTTGGGGATTTAAAGTGTCTCAAAATATTTTTCAATAAATTTTTCTTGAAAGAAAAGAGGCATTGGCATCTAACCCAAGTCGTTTCATATTTTTTGAAGCTTTGTGGAATTCGTTATGAAAATTTGAAGTTGAAGCGGCATAGGGCTCTAAAATCGTCCCCCTAAAATTTACAAAGTTTGTACATTGCTAAAGGCTATGAAAAAGCAACATGTACAAGACATGTACATTTGAATAGGGTGGGCGATTTTTGAGCCTATGCAATTTAAGAACCTTATGATTTTATTAGAAATAATTTTTTTGCAATTTTGGAAATATTCTCAAATTTTTTATACAAAGATCTTTAGGAATTAATAAAGAAAACTAGCCAATGCTATAGATACTTGCTTTCAGTGATGAACATTTGCTTTAAGATGAAAATTGTATCATTTTAAGAAGTCTAATGAATAGTATTCTTTAGATGCTTTTATGCCATGGCCGAAAAAAGAGACCATTTTTATCTTATGTTAACTTCAGTATTAGTTTTGAGAGCATTTTCAAAATATTTTGATATATAAAAGATAACCTAGAAATACGTATTTCATAAATGAGTTTTATGAAGGGTTGGATATTTTTTTGATTAATTTGGAGCCAAAGATGAGCTCAATTGTTAATTTTGGAAAGTGTCTTCGAAAGCAAGGAAACTTGCTCAAATTGTTTCTCCACTTTTTGAACCCTCTTTATACACCTATTGGCCTACTAAATTCATATCTCTAATGTAACCAACTTTATTTTTGCCATGTGAATATTTGTGACACTCTATAGAAGACCTATTTATGAGTATGCAAGAAGTCCAAATGTGCTCCTTTTGAGAAAGTGAGCTTACGGGCATTGTTGGGGTTGTACAAACAACAATTTTGAAATGATTTAAAGGCGATAATAGAATCTTGTACCTTTTGGTTGTAAAACAAACCAAATAAACTAGGCCACATTTTGGCTTTCTCAAAGGATCTAGAAAAATTGAATAGTATCCATATTTACAAATTGGTCATTTTTTTTTAATCAAATTTAGGGTTCAAAGGATATGTTATTAAATTATGCACACACATATAGGATTGTTTTCTTGTCTTCATGGCTAGTACAAAAATGAGTTGTAAAGAACCCATTGTAGTGGCCTACAAGAGCAAAGTTGTCAATCTCAATCAATTTCGTAAAGAGGGAATCCATGACCACGACCAATGCTATAGCCAAATAGATACTTATCCAATAATATTAATTCTTTCTAAGCTATATTCTACAAATTCCACAAATTGGGGGTGAAAATAGGATCGTGGCCATAAAAAAGGAATAGCATTGGAGCGTAGTGACAACCCACTTGCCTTGCTATTTGGCCCGCATGGATAACTTTGTTAGGTCACTATGTTGGTCTTGATTGAAGAGTCCCTCAGGGCCCTAATAGTGAGGCATTTTCAAGATATTACTATGAACTAATAAGATAATTAGGGGACTAGAATGACCATAATTATGGATATTATGAATTGACCTTAGTTTTGGAGTGACTTAGTAACAACAAGGCAACACACTTCTTGAAAAGTTTATAACAAATTTGGTATTGCATTCACTCATATATTTCCATCTGTGAAGGAAAAAAATTAAATTTTGTTTCCACCAC
Organism: Neckera pumila; assembly: GCA_963969595.1. NCBI lineage: Eukaryota > Viridiplantae > Streptophyta > Bryopsida > Hypnales > Neckeraceae > Neckera > Neckera pumila. The sequence goes on along the minus strand of OZ018410.1, from coordinate 17,673,754 downwards.
CTCAAGGGGGTAGATCCACAATTGAGTGACAAACAAGGTCAATTAGCTTAACCCCTAAATGCCTAAAGCCTTTTTTGAGCTTCTTGAAATTTGCTCTAAATTGAACAAAAAGTCAACATTATGATATGTATTATCACTTTTTTTTGAATTGTAACAATACAAATTCAAACTAGACATGTTAGAGATCACATGGGAAAACTAAACACAACAATATCACTTTATGGCTTCTCAAAATCTACTCTGTAATCTTTTTAAATGAATTTCTAATGTGATTTTTGCTCCAAGATCTAATATATTTGATGCTCATTTCCAAAAGCCTTCAACACTAGAAAACTGAAATTTGCAATGGACACCGTTGCATAAAATCTTGAATAGAATAATCATAATCCTTTATTTTCAAAATCAGATTTTTGATGCTAAAACTAGACTTCAAAAAACAAAATTCAAACATATAAACTACTAAAAATAGTAATAACTTGGTTAGGCTTTATTTAACTTCAAAGTATTGTCCACAACAGAATTTGGTGGCTCAGGCATTTAGGGGTTAAATGAAAGAGGAATGTGAAACAATATGAACAATTGCAGATCTCATACAATTCACAAAAACTGACAGTTTAATATTTCTAAAACCACATGCTACTGAAGCCAATCTCCAAGCATCTCAAGCCAGATGCTAGGACTGCCATGGATTCACTTCAAGAAAATTCATGAGCAACAAAAACATCATCACTTTCAAAATCGATTGAAGATGTCTGTATGTATGTAAGAGGTTATCCTCAGTTTAAAGAGATGTTCCTTATTTCTCAGAAATGACGGTTCTGAACCTGCTTTCAAAGAAGGGTCACAGGACTGAATCAAACAATACAATTGCGACAGGATACTAAAATAGAATATAGAGATCCCTGGTTCACTTCCATCTAAATATCAAAGTCCTTCCTGCCAAGCCTGCACAATCTGAAATGACGGTGAGAAAGGAATTTAATTACAATTGCAACGGAATTGGACAACGCAGTGTACTGGCTTTACTTGCGGTTTGCACCACCGTCATTTGACTTATCCCAACTTACCAATTCCACGGATGTCATCTGAATCAACCAAGGCAAGTTGGAGGATTAGTGACCTGGTCCCATTTCCTGTGCCGATCTCTGTTACTAACAGCAAATCATCTAGGATACCCAGACACTTGGTTGACTTATAACCCACTAATGTATACATCACCCAACGATACATCCACAGGTCTCTAGAGACCCTAAAAATCACATTACTACAGATGATAAAAAGCTTAAAATGATGCAATAGTATACGTTTAAAATGATGCAAATTGACTTAATGAGGAAGGAAAATCTTTGCAGTAATTGTAAAACACCCCATTGCCACATTCTGATAAACACTTCAACAAACGATCATACAGGTCCAACACACTGGGTATCAAACAGGGACAGACATATGAAGCGTGCATGACGATATTGCATTTCCAATTTTCATTTGCACAGGGCTGTAATTTGCTTACTTTCAGTCCCATGGCAGCTAAAAGGACAGCTGACTCAAGCCTCGTGGGACTTGAGCTGTTGAAACAAAGTGAGGGTAAGACTGTAGTCTGTATGTTCCCACACTTGCTTTGAGATCTCAACGTAGAAAAGCATTAGAAAATTTCAACATCCTTGCTAATCACCGTCAACTGCTGCGAAGAAAAAACCTGGTGACCCAGTCAACACTAGTCTTCCCATGCGTCATCTGCTGCCCCTTCGCCTTTTTTAGTGTCTGTTGAAGAAGTGAGCATATGCTTGTACTTATCATCCACACGAACTGTCGTGGCACCGACTTGAGCCACTCCAAGGGGGGTAAGCCTCCCCTCTCTAAAAGCTGCTGCTTGTTCCCTCTCCTTCCTCCTGGCAGCTTTACCTGTGGCAAAGGCCATTGTGTTCCCTGATTCGGCTTCAGTGATTGCCCTTCGGATTTGAGCGACAAGGAAAACATCTCGTTCAGTGTAAAATGAGGTTGCTCGTCCAGAGGCCCCTGCACGACCCGTCCGCCCAATCCGGTGTACGTAATCCTCCATAGTTTTTGGAAGATCCAAGTTGATCACATGTGCGACACCTATAACCCAAGTTTAACAATTTGATTAGGGCATGGAGTTCTCCAAAAAGAACAATCAACTTCAGTGCAGTCTATTGAAAAAGATGACGCTCAATCATGAATCATTACGAATAGATGATAATCAGGGCTTCAAACTCAACGAGCAAGGTTCAAATAATGATAGCAATGATAATAATTGAAGTAATAAAAGCCGCAACAATCGGAACAACGTAGTCGATCAGAATCGTCTCAAAATCAATGCAAAATCATGTTCAGCATTGATAATCCCTCGCCAATTCCGTCTACCAATAAGATGACCACTTATGACAAGATTTAAGGGATAAGAAAAAAAAGCAACCATATTTGTACCAAATTCTTTCTGAGATGATGAGCCTGTTTCGTTATCACATTGACACGAGATGACCACTTACTTCCTAGCACGGTAGGATATAGGTTAAGCTGAACCAACAGAGAAAATCACCAACAGGGTGTACATCTAAAACCCCTAGACATACTGAGCTTCGATCTCACCACACTGCTCAACAAAAAGAGCCTGCTGAAATATCAAAACAATTTCAAGGCAAGTGCACATAGCCACTCTCACCATACCCCAAATCTTCACTGCAATACATACGTCCATCTCTTATGATATCATAACCTACAAGTTGCCATTCAGGTTAAAACGAGATACCTGTAACGTCCAATCCACGCGATGCAACATCAGTAGCCACAAGAATATTCGTTGTGCCCTTTCGAAAGTCCCTGAGAGCAGCTTCTCGTTCGTTCTGGCTCCTTCCCCCGTGAAGAGCAGTAGCTTTCAACCCTTGCTCAACCAAGGCGTCAGTCACCTCATCGCAACGCGCTTTGCGTTCCACGAAAACAATGGTAAGAGGAGGTGGTTGATTCGAGTCAAGCGACTGTGAGTGCTCATCAACAAGTAGCGCCAGCAAACTGTCGATCTTCTCTTTCTCGGTAATCTTTTCTAGGTTCTGCGTAACATTAGCAGTGGGGCTGCTCACTCGACCCACTTTCACCCGAATAGGGTTTGACAAATACTCCTGAGCCAGCGCTTCAATCTCTTCCGGCATGGTGGCGCTAAACAGTAGCGTTTGGTGCTTCTTCGGAAGGCTTCTCATCACCTCCCTAATCTGAGGCTCAAAACCCATGTCCAGCATCCTGTCCGCCTCGTCCAGCACAACATAAGAAACTCTCGAAAGGGAGCTGTTTCCCTGCTGCAAATGATCGATAAACCTCCCAGGAGTGGCCACCACTATCTCCACACCAGCACGAAGCTCCGACCGCTGCTCGTAAATGTTAGTCCCGCCCACCACGATCGACGTCTTGAACCCCTCCGAGGAGCGACTGAACGCTTTCACCTCTTTCTCAATCTGCTGCGCGAGCTCCCGAGTAGGAGCCAAAACTAAGGCCAAGGGACCATCGCCTCGCCGAATCGCAGGCTGCGCGAGACAATGCTGAATCATAGGCAGGGAAAAAGCAGCCGTCTTACCGGAGCCCGTCTCAGCACAGCCGAGCAAATCTCGTCCCTCGAGCGCGACCGGGAGCGCTTGCGCTTGAATAGGAGTCGGGGTCGTGTAATTGTGAAAAGTCACATCTTTCATAATGCTTAAGTGAAGGCACATATCTTCAAAGGACTCGATAGGAGCTGGTGCGGGTTCGGTATCCGGCGTAATTTCGACGTCCACGTTGAGGCGAGCTCGCACTTCGGCAATCTGCTCGGGTTGCAGCTTCCGCACGCGCTCCGAGGGTTGCCATGCGGGCCACACAACCTCCGGATGCCCTACGCCCCCGCGCACCGTCGAGGAACTCTCCCGTTGCCCGTATCCGTTGCCATAGCTGCCACTGCCGTTCCCGGACACCACTTCCGATCTCTTACTCGCGCCAAAGCTGCTGCTGCTGCCATAACCTCCTCGGCCTCCGTCTCTGCCTGCTACGCCTGACGCCGCGGCTCCTATAGGGGCGGCTCCCGCCCTAAGATGCGGAGGGACATAAGGCATGGCTGTGGTCGCTGCTTCACAATTCGTCGCCCGCTACACCAAACCAAAACTACACCAAACTGCGCCTCCGTCTGCAAAGCTCATCTACAATGCCCGCACGCTGACCTAGATCTAAACAACCTAAAGCGAAAAACAGCAGAAATGTCTCCAACCAGAAAAAAACAACCCTAAAGGTGCAGAATAGGATGCCTGCAGTCCTAGGTTAGGGTTTGAGAGGTCTCCTTCGCTACTGCACCAAATGCTGCAAAATTGGGCTTGAAATTGGGCTGTAGAGGTCCGCTTCGCAATTCTGCGATGGCGATCGGAGTTCTCGATGAGTTGTGAGCAATCCAAGTCCCGGAATCCTCGAATGATGCTGCTAAGTTACAGGGAGATTGTCTTGTGTCTTCGTTGATATGGGGCCGGCCGTTGGGCGTGGTCTACTGAGTTCTTCTTCAGCCGCACTCTGGAGCTGGATCTTGGATGAATGTTGGATGACATTCGTTGATTCGAGCAAGGAAAAGACGATTCACCGAGGTATCATGACCTAATGGCACCTCATGCAGAGAATTGAATCTTTTAAAAGGCTGGGCTACACTGGCACTTAACAAAAGGTTGTCAAAAAACAAGTGGCAAGTTTTATTTGTTTTGTTTAACCCCTAAAGGACCAAGGCCTTTTTTTTGCCAAAAAACACTCAAAACTACCATTTCTATAGCAAAGAGTAAAAAAAATTGAATTTTATTTTATTTTTTTTCACATCTAACCGCAGGATCTTATACATAACTAATATGACAATGTGTGGGAAAAATCTCAGAATTTTTGACCTCACAAATTGCAAGATATCTGTGTTTAAAGTGAAAAAACAAGTTTTTCAGCACATTGCGGGATTAGATTTTTTGACTTTGAACATTTTTAACTTTAAATTTTTGCACTACAAAGTTTTGAGCTTTTAATCCTTATAGTGGAGAATTGAGTTGAGAGTCTAGGAAAAAAAAAGAAATCCAAAAAACTTCATTTTTCATAATTAACAAAATTGTTAAGTAGAAGTAGATACAAGATAGAAGGAAAATCTAAAATATTAACATCTTTTATATGGTATTAAAAAACACTGATTCCAATGGTGAGATTGTTCTAGCAAAAAAACTAGACCTTGTAGAACTTTTTTTCTTAAAAAATTGTAAAATTGCATTCAAAAATGAATCCTACAAATTAATTTTTTCAAGAAGATGCTCTAAGTGCCCCCAAAACAAGATTGTCCATAATTTTCTCATAACAAATCCAAATGAAATGAGTCAAAGCTTCCTAGATAGACAAAAATTTAATCTATAAGAAAAAAAAAAATTTCAAATTTCAAATTTTAAAATTTTTTTGGCTGCCCGACGTCCCCTGTTTTGAGCTTATTTGGGCATAACTCTTCTTCCTGGGCACCGATTGAAAAAAATTTATATTCCCATGAAGCTTAGCAGTTTTCCTATCTTCAAAAAAAGTTTCAAAAAATCACGACAAAAATTCAGCCCGTAGGTACCTGCCCGAAATCCCATTTGTCCCTCGAAGGGACAATGGTCTTTCAGGGGTTAACCTCTAAATGCCCAAGGCATTTTTTGAGCTTCTAGGAATTTGCTTTAAATTGAATAAAAAGCCAACATTTTGATAAGTTGTATCAATTTTTCTAAAATCGTAACCATATAATTCAAACTAGACATGTTTGAGGAAAAGAAAATACAACAATATATCAATGGATTGAAAGATTATAATGTTTGATCATGAGGGTGTTAAAAGTGCAAAAGTGATTTGAAGTCTTTCAATCCTATTATTGCATGTCAAATTAAAAAGGTTGGTCACCAAAAAAATATGAGGTTAAAGGGCCTAACATGCATAATTATAATTAATTCATAGCTTCTCAAAATCTATCCTACAATTTTCTTACATAAATTTTTAATGTGACTTATTCTCCAAGATCTAGTGTATTTGAGACTCATTTCCAAGAGGCCTCAACATTGTAGAAAAGTCAAGATTGCAATAGACACCCTTGCACAAAATCTTGAATTAAAAAATTATAATCAATCATTTTCAAAATTAGATTTTTGATGCTAAAACTAGACTTCAAAAGGAGTTTTTCAAAAATATAAACTACTAAAAATAGTAATTTTGTTAGATCTTATTTAACTTCAAAATATTGTTGACCCCAAAATTTGGTGCCTTGGGCATTTTGGGTTTAAACCCTAAAGGTCCTTACATCCATCCCAAAAAAACCTTGAAAACAATCAACTTTAGGAATATCCATTTTTGCTGTTTGATTTGATCTAAGAAAATAGAATTTTTCTAGTTTTGATTTAATTTTGGAAAATTTGAAAAATCATTTATTAAAAGAAGTTTATATTGAAACCAAAGCAAAGGACCATTTAAATTAAATGATATTTCATTTTGTACAATGAGATTGTGGAAAGTGCAGGCCCAAAAGACAAAAATGTAATAAAATATTAAGTTGCCTATCTTTGGTTTAGATCCAAAAGAGACCTTAGTAGGGCCAATATTTATTTACAAATTCAGCAATGTGAATCTCAAGTTCAACTAAATAGGCAAAATCTACGATAAGTTATTAGATTTAAGATGTAGGCCATAACAATGTGGGCTAGTACTCTCTACACCTTTAACCCCTAAAGGACTGGACTGTGTTTTTTGGACTTATAACTTTTTTGGGCAGGTGCATGTGAGCAGAGATTTGCACATTTGGGGCTGAAATTTTAACAAAATGTGGGGACGAGGAATATCTTTCATATGCTCAAATTTCATGACATTTGGAAATACAAGTAAAAAGTTATTACACAATATGTTGTTTATTTCTCAACTCGGGCAGTCCAGGCAGATCTGGAAAAAACACTTTTCTAAAAAATGAAAATTTGAAATTTGTTCTTCAGATTTATATGTACTCAAAAAGCTTTGAATCATTGCATTTCAATAGTTGAGACAAAAGTTATGAGGCTTTTTAGTTTGCGGGCAGTTATGGAATCCCTACACCAAAAAAAACTTTGAAGTCCTTTATTTTCCTGAAATTTCAATATTTTTGAAAAAAAATAATGCTATTGGATGTATATTGTTTATAACAACAATTCAACCATTTGGATTGTAATTTTGTAATTTTGTAAATTATTTATTAACAATTTAGTATTTTGAATCATTCTCTACTTCTTTCTACTTACTATTTTTTTCCTATATGTTGCACAACTCCAAATGATCTGAAAAATTTCATGTATGTAGCCAACTTGCCCTGAAGAATGCATCCAAAGAAGCACAACCCTTTTGGACATTTTTTCATAATGATTTGACCTTGTGAAGTGCAGCTGCCCGGTTTTTTGCAGTGGTCAAAACAGGATTTTTGCCACTTCAAATGCTAATATCTTGCAATCTACATGGTGGAAATTTCTGAAATTTTTTCGACATATTCTCAAACTAGAGTACGACAAGATCCCATGGTTACATGTGTCAAAAAATGATATTTTTCAAAAATTTGGTACTTGGACTAGAAATGGCAGTTTTGGAGCATTTTTGGTGAGAACATAGTCAAGGAACTTTAGGGGTTAACTTAAAGAAAGAACAAGATAACTAATCAATCCTCCCTATTTCATTCTGAAGCTCATTCTTTTGCTTGCAAACAATGATTTTTAGCCTTCCAAATTGTCCTGGGCCATCTATAATAAGTTGTTAGATCTAAGATATCATGGTTCATAGTCTGCAAATATTTTATATACTCCTTTAATTTGAAAAAGAATAAGATATCCATGACAAAGTATCTTAAGGTGTCCATTCCTCTCTGTCTTACTTTAAGGTTAATTTTCTTGTTTTCATCCAATGTTTGTGGGCCTTCTACATTGTCTTGAGCCATCTATAGTATGTTGTTAGATCTAAGATGTCATGGTCCACAGTCTACCAATATTCTATTCTCCCTTTAACTTGAATAAAGAATAAGTTATCCAGAACAAAATGTCTTGAGGTGACAAAGCCTCCTTGTCTCACTCTAAGGTTAATTCTTAGATTGCCTTCATCCAATTCTCTTGGGCTTGCTATAGTGCTTGGAAGATTGTATGCCCTATCTTTTTGGAATTCCATTAGATCTTCCTCACATACATGTTGGAAGAAGAGTATTCTTAAAAATTGAAAAAACATTGTCTACTTCAATCATATATGATTCCAAATGGACTTCTCATCAAGTGGTGTCTTAGAAATTTAGGAATCATAATGAAAAATAATTTCAAATTTTTTAATTCAAAAAATATATGGTCATAGTTTTATTGCGTAAAATTTGGACTTTTGATGTCAATATATTTTATCAACTTCAGTATTCTATTATTATAGTAAATAAAATATTAAAAATGATACAATAATTTCCCATGGCATTATCTTTGAATATTTGTAGACACAATACTATTGTTTGAATTATATTAGTAGAATTTGAATGAATTAGAATCATTTAAATACAAACTCATCTATTACCTAAAATATTTTATCACTAAAATATTGGAATGATGGAATTTGTTTAAATATAATATATAAATACTATTAAAAATTTAATAATATACTAAAATATAAAAATATAATATAATATAAAAAGTATCAAAATTTTAATAGCACAATAGAATATAAAAGAACTGTTAAGGTATATTTTTTATTCTAATGATGACCTTTTGGTCAAAACTAGTTTTAGTGATTTTTTTGGTGTGATAAGGAAGGTGCTTATATTTTTTCTATTGACAAATATGGGGTGAATTTGTAAAAAATTGCAAAAAAAACATAGTATTTTGATGCAATCACATGAGTCTAATTGACTAAAATCATAGAATTTTGATGTCACCCAATTGAAGCTGGGAGTGCTAGCATTCGAGCATAAAATCTATGATCCTATAAGCCTAGAATCTTGTAGTATGCTGACTTGAAAATATAGTGGTAAAAACTTCAAAAATTTCCACCACATAGATTGCAAGATATAAGCTTTCAAATTCATTAAAATCATTTTTTGGCCCTGCAAAAAATAGGGCAACTGCACTTCACAAGATCACTTTTCTATGAAAAACTATCCAAAATGGTGGTGCTTCTTTAAATTCTTTTTCCTAGACAAGTTGGCTACATGCTTGAAAATTTTTAGATTATTTGAAATTGTATAACCTATAGGAAAAAATAGTAAGTAGACAGTAGTAGATAATGATTCAAAGTACTAAATTGTTAAAAATTTAATTACACTATAAGAAACCCATATTTTAGGTGACAAGCCTTGAGTTTTCTTGATGGATTTTAGTGGACATCCAATACAAAAAATTCTTGTTTTTTGTCGACAAAAACGTCCAATGTAACATCAATGTTGATATAAAAACATGGGTTTGTTGCATTGAACGTCCACTAAAATCCGTCAAAAAAAATCAGGGCTTGTCACCTGAAATGCAAGTTTCTTATAGTGTTATGAAATAAAAAATGCCAATCTCAATGGTTGCAATGTTTATAATAAACAATCGACATCCTATGATTTTTTATTTTTTTTATAAATACTGAAATTTGACTAAGATAAAGGATTTCAAAAAAAGATTTAGAGCAAAGAATCTAGAACTGCCCGCAAACAAAAAATCCTCATAACTTTTGACTCACTAATCAAAATGGAATAATTTAAAGCTTTCCACGTATATATAACTATAGAGAATCAATTTCAAATTTTTGTTTCTAAAGAAAGTGATTATTTTTTATCTACCTGGACTGCCCTTTTATAAAAATAAAAAAAATATTAGGCCATAACTTTTGGCTCATATTTCCAAATGTCATGAACTTTAGTGCATATGAAAGATATTTCTTTTTCCCACCTTCTATTAAAATCTGGGCCAAAAATATGGAAATTTCTAGTCACACTTACCTGCCTAAGATTGCTATGTAGCCAAAAAATGCATGCCGGTCCTTTAAGGGTTAAAATAGAATAATTAAAAGGTTTTTGAACAAACATCAATCTATCTAGTATAATAGAAAAATTAGTACATTTTTGCAAGTGAATTTACCTAAAAAGATGCCCATGTTGAGATGAAAATTAAAAGAATCTTATGGCTTTTGCACTAACTATTGGAATGGCATGAAGCAAATTCTTACGTGTTAAATATAATGATTAGAATACATTCAAAAAATCATACATTAAATTTAGGACTCTATTACTCTTCATGCTACTAATGATGCCTGATTGAAAGTAAAAGTTTCTTTCATCCTCTTTGTCTACTTGTAGAGACTTTTAGACCATCATTTTCCTATGGATATTGGAAAATGGAAAGAAGTCTTGTCATGCCTAGCTTAGAAAAAGGCATAAACCTCTTGTCCTTGATGCAATTTCACATGTGTGCTTTTGTCATTGAGATGATGTAGACCAACGAGTTTAAGGTAGCCAACCCATTTTTGATCAACCCCTCCATTTCCAATTTGTAGATTGTTTTCTTTCCTTGAGGTTATAACTTAGTTTCCAGAGTTGCAGTTGTGGAATATTATGATTGGCTGCAAGGCTCTCAATTGCGACTAGCTCTTGTTCGATTTTGCAACCAGCCTATGATCAAAAATTAAAAGGTCTATATCACCAATATAGATCAAAGAGAATCTTCCACTAAAAAATGAATAATAATTATATTTTGTTTAAAAAATATTTAGAAAAATATTTAATCCTTCCAAGCTACACGGGAAAAGTTACATACTCAAAAAACTTGCGCTTTAAATATGCGTAATTGCTTAAGTAGTTGGAAATGGGTCGGATACCTTAGTAGAATGTTGAACTCAATGTTGTTGGTGTAGACTATCATGAAGAGCTTGCGCAAAGTTTCATTAAATTGTTGCATGATGTCAGTATACCAGTATAAGAGGCCATCATGGGTAAGCAATAGATCCCTCAATTTAGCCCATGACAACCCATTTCAAAATCATGAAATTAAACTTAAAATATTTTTTGAATTATTCTATAGAAGCAAGGAGGTCTCAGAGTTGCTTATATTGAAGTGTTCAATCTGAACTACATTAAGGAGAAAGAATGCTTGTATACACCAACAATAGCCCTCAAAATATTCCAAATTTTAGTTGTAAAGCCTCAAAATTATAAAATTCCATGCTTCAATTAATTAGCTTCAAAGAAAGTCAATGACCACCTAATTGTATCCTATATTTGTCATGTAGAAATTCCTAAACATCATTACATCATTTAAATATTGGCTAAACTAGTTCCAACTAAGAAGTAGTCATCAGAAATTAAAAAACTAAAATTCATATATGAAATTCATGGGTTTTTTTGAAAATTTTAAATATGAAACAAATTCTTGGAATTTGAAATTTATAAAAGATTTTTTTAATTAAAATTTTACATTTATTCTTGAAGATTTGAGATAAGTAAGATTTCTACCATTGAATGATTTGAATTGCTATTGTTTCATAGAATTTTTGAGGCACAACTATATATATAAAACAAACCCAAAAGACAAACCTCATAGTCACATACGCATAGGAAAGGAGGAGCTGCAGCATAGAAGACAAGAATGGGCAAGAGATTGCAAAAGAAATGTGTGCATGACAAATCACAAGAATGATTGTTGTGCTTTAGGTTTTCATAGAAAACGTTGGATGAAAGAATTGAATGATCAATATTTCTTTGGTTTGAAAATGTGACAAATTTTGTACTATGAGTCATGACACTGTGTGTTTAATTATTATGTACAAAACATTAAAATTTTAAACTTCAAACGTCATAAATGGTTAATAATTTAACTTAAAATTTATACATTAAAATGCAAAAATAATTTTTTTAAATAAGTAAAATGAACTGATTATTTTTAGAAATTAAAAAATTAAATTAAAAAATATAATAGTCTAAGAAAAATAATATGGAGTAAAGGATTACAAGATTAAAATTTATAAGATCCTTAAATTCTTCAAATGGCAAAGCTGGACTGTTGGAAGAAAATTTTAAAAATATGATAAAACTATAATAGTTTAGGTCTTTAGGACATTTGGCAGATTTTAATTTTAAGATTTATAAGATATTTAAATAAAATATTTTTTAATTTTAATTTTAAAATATTAAAATCTAATAAAATTGAGGTTTTAGAATTATATATATATTTGTAGCTTTCAAGAATTTAAAATGTTGAAGTTTCAACTTAAGTTTATAAAATTGTAAAATCTTTAATTGTATAACTTGCAAAAGAACATGTCCTAAATGACTATCGACAATGACTAAAATGTGTCGACAATGATTCATTTTCATTCATTGTCATTTTCAGTCATTTGGGAGAGTCATTTACAACATATATTTAATTAGTGTAATTAAAACAAAGACCTAATTTGCTATAAGTGCAATTTGCTCTAGGAGTTTGTGCTGGAAATGTTGATTGTTGACCACTACCCTTTCATGATTCTAATTTATAAATAGATCCTAATTCTCTAATTTACACTATCTAATATTTTTAACAATAATGTATCATTTCTATCAAAAAAAATACATATGTAGCAATGGTATGAGACTCTCAATCTACCCAATTTAATAACCCCGGCTTTTAAATTTTTTTCAAAATTCTTCAAATAGATACTCAATACCTACCTTAGTCCACTGCGACATGACAAGTCAATATAATACATACATGAAATAAAAAACTTTAGAATCTTTTGGCTCCATCTTCTTTCCTTTAGAATTTAAGGTTTGGATGTCTATTGAATATCCACCTAAAGAATTTGGATTTGAAATTTTGAAGAAATAGTCTTCTAATAGATTAGTAGCTACTACATAGAGAAAATTCAAAAATAGGTAATTTTATATTCTGTGGAAGTCATCAAATTAAGCTTGTCTTTGCATATATCAATAACTTAAATGAGGCTGTTTGTTTGTTTGTTTGTTTGTTTGTTTGTTTGTTTGTTTGTTTGTTTTTTTGTTTGTTTTTTTGTTTTTTTGTTTTTGTTTTTGTTTTTTTGTTTGTTTTTTTGTTTGTTTTTTTGTTTGTTTTTTGTTTTTTTGTTTTTTTGTTTTTTTGTTTGTTTTTTTGTTTGTTTTTTTGTTTGTTTTTTTGTTTTTGTTTGTTTTTGTTTGTTTTTGTTTTGTTTTGTTTTGTTTTGTTTTGTTTTGTTTTGTTTTTGTTTTGTTTTGTTTTTGTTTTGTTTTTGTTTTGTTTTGTTTTTGTTTTGTTTTTGTTTTGTTTTGTTTTGTTTTGTTTTGTTTTTGTTTTGTTTTGTTTTATTTTGTTTTGTTTTGTTTTGTTTGTAGCGTGGACAACTTCCTGACCGTGCGTCCCCCGGCCGCGTGCTTGGTACTGTCGGAAAGCTCTCGCCGAGGAGGGGTGCACTGGCTTGGTTTCGTGGCGTTTGGAGTGGTGGTGCAAAAGTTATTGAATTTCAAAGTATTTATTGATTAAAAAATTAGAAAATTACTTTTACTTTGATTTTGGTGGCGTTCTTGGTACTGGGAGTGGAACCGGGAGTAGAACTGGGAGTAGAATCGGAAATAGAACCAGAGTGGAACCGAGAGTAGATGAAAATTGGGCCAACAGCACAAGGTCACACTAGTATATTTTGAAATAAAGAAAAAACCCATTTTGGTGGTTCTTTAATGAATGACCATCTCGAGGTCATTGAAATCTTAGAAATGACAATTTTTTTACATTTAAATCTTATTTCCAATTATTAAAAATTAATACATCAAAATATTGTTTTTTTAACATTTTTTAATTCTTCCATCAACTAATTCTCCCAATTCTCCTAGAAAATTATTCTATGTTTGATCCTCCTAAAGTAAAATCTTCCAAAAGCCTTTAGTAATAAATCATCTTAAAGGTCTATCAATATTCCAAATTTTTAAATATTTTTCTAAATTTTAGATACTCTACATAAAACAAATATCGCAGTAAAGGCAACAAACAATACAAGCGTTTCTTACAATCACTTATACTAAAGTTAATAGAAAACAATTTAAATTTCAAACAAAAATTGACTATTTGTGACAACTCAACGGACTCAAGGTGGGTATTTAGTAAAAGGACCACCAAAATAACAAAAAAAATGGTACAAAATGCATACAAGAAGAAGCTCCCTTCTAGACAATACAAAATTATTTTCCTGCTAATGATGGTCAAACTCAAGTTGAGGTACACCAGCTTTGCGCAATCCACGGTGTCTTCAGGGAAATTTCTGCTCAAACTCGTGTTTCCCACATTCAAGGTTGGAAGCGGTTTGTCAAACTCAAGTTGAGGTACACCAGCTTTGAGCAATCCACGATGTCTTCAGGGAAATTTCTGCTCAAACTTGTGTTTCCCACATTCAAGGTTGGAAGCGGTTTGACAAACTTTGCTGCATGCTAACACACTCAACATCCATTAAGCTAACCTCACCCATGTCCCAAGCCAAACGCTGTCTATTCGGTGTATCACATCAAAAGACACACGATCTGAAATAACAAATCCACGACACTACAAAGTCACTTACAAGGAGTGAGGGCGTGCATATCCCCATCTAGATTGCCGAAAGGGAGAGGGAAGAAGTCCAGCACAGTTACGGAACCCTGGGTGCATTTTACACCATTCCAGAAACAAGGAGTGTTGTCCAAGGCATTCCAGTTGCTCAAACTGTTGTCTACATCCTCCAAAAAATCTTTGCTTCCACTTGAAGCACAGCTGGCCTTCTTCATTGAGACACAACACACATCCAGACAACACACTTGTGCATGCCATGACCCACAAGACATCAACGTTCCACTTCTCCATCTCCGCAAATGTTTCTAGTACAAACATCCGCTGCGACAATTCCTCAAGCCCCTAATGTGCCCCATTACTCAGAGTGGTCGTCAAATATGATTCGAAGCATTCCGATTTCAACAAGGAATCCTTCTGGTAAATTGTGCAAAAAATCAGGTCAAACACTTCGTGGTTGCTTCGTCCAACAGGTCCCCTTCGCCAACCTGCATGCAGAACCGATCGATCGATTACTCCCATGATACCAGGCTTTCGGTCTTCACTGGACGGAACTCACAAATAAACGAGTGACAGAAACCTGTAAAGGTCGGGCCAAGAGAGAGACTTAACAGTCTGTGGTCTCCATTCCCCTGTTGTTGCAACTAATCATTCTCCTATCTACCCATCTCTGCGCAACAAGAGCTCTTACTAAACTCACCCATACTCAAAATCCAAAGAACCGCTTCAACAACACCGACGGCCTGAAAATTATGTGAAACATATCGAGGTAATTAATGATCGGATTTACCCAGCGCCACTGCTGGCTCCCGTAACTGATCTTCAGCGCAGCTCACTAGTTCCGCAGTAAAAGACGGTTCAAGAATTCTAACAAATGCTGATGGACTATGCAACAATTTAATGGGAGCTAGCATTATATTCTTCACACCAGAATACGTACTTGGGCACTAATCGATCGGTTCCTATGCAGCATGTCAGAGAATTGCTTATAAAGAAGCAAAGTGACGTCTAGAGCAGGGGGGAATTAATGGCCAGACCTTCATGCACTCACTCGAGAAGAGGACGCGATCAAAGCACTTGATTCAAGAACTCGGCTTGCAATGCACTTGCTTCGGCAAGACGTCCTCTTCATTGACATTGATCGACTTTCATGCAGAACCTCCTCAGCTTCCGATCCTCGGTATTGAGCTCTGCAAAGTCCACATCCTGCTCGCCAATTCGCAATGGTCACCACAACATTACAACGGTGATCGCCATTGCGCCAATGTGCAATTCGGTACAGAACTGGTATTCCATGGAGATCAGTTCACAGGGGAAACCAGCAGGAGATTCTGGAATAATCGTCATTGCGTCAGTTCAGTTCAGGACTGACCTTGCAATATTCCAGGTTGACTTCAAATTTTTAACAGTACAGAAGTGACTTTTGCAGGTGCAAGCCAGTGGTAACTGATTCCTACTGGAGAATATTCACGGTGAGGGGAAAGTCAGCCATCTCCACCGAATTCTTCCGGCTGCCACCTCAACTATATTTAGGAGATATTTAAACGGAAAATGTGAAGACTAAAATACAGAGCTGTTTTTGCGCGTTAAATATGTCAACAAGCAGCTGTGCTGCGAGAGGCTCTGTCCCTGTGGCACTAGAAGCTCGAACAAAAACGAAATAATGTCTCTCATTTCATATTTTTGTTCTTTAACAGAGACTCGGTTATGAGTAATGTCTCTCTTTTCATACTTTTATTCTTTTAAAGTGACTCGGTTATCAGTAAGATAGCTACTCAAACTTCCTCACACTAGCTTCTGTAGATGCAAAGCCTCCTCCCTTTCGGTCCAGGGCCAACAAATCAAACTCTCCATTCCATCAACTCCATCACAATCTTTCGACAACGCCATCTAAAGTGATCTCAAATTTGCCTGAATTGTAGTGTGGTCCAAACCTCCAATCTGTCAGCAGTCAGCAGCATGGAGCAAACACAAATAAATTAAATTTCGGGTCTTGGAAGTCTGAAACTATCCAACCAGCTCGAGAGTCCCGGCCCAGAGGCCTAGCAACTGCACAACCACACAATCGTAATAAAAAAAACATTTCTCTGCAGGACACTCCTGGATCTTGCCTGAATACCGGCAAAGAAACCACATCTCACGTCTCCAGAGTAGCGGAAAGTCACAGCCTGTGACAGCCAGACAAGTAAGCAATGAAACAGAACTCAATTTGGCGAAATCTATGACAGGCGTTGCTTCTGAAAATTTGCATTTATAAGGAAGACAGCCGCAAGTAACTCTACACCTAGCCTAAATTATTAAAACTGCTTATCCTTTCTGCCGTGCACCGTCTTAAATTTTATTGTGAAAGCGCTAAGCAAAAGCAACCATAAGCTTGTAAACCACATTCTGCATCACGGCATCAACACTGCTGTAATAAAGCCGTGCAAATGTGAATTCCCTTAAATCCATCCAAGAAAACTAGCTCACTCCCAATGCACATCCTCACTGTTCAACATAGCCATGGAAATCTGAGAAATCTAGTACTAGCTCAGCTGCCTGCCCCTTGGCCTTCGGAGACATCAATCAGATTTGGCAGCCTCGGGATCTCCAAAGTTCTTGCACCACATTTGAGACGGTATAGGTCTAACAGGCATCAAAGGCCGTTGCTGCACAAACCAAGTAGAGCATTCAGACAGCAATACATGTTCATCAAGATTCGTAAGCGGACACCTAGAGTTTTTTTGGAAAGTGAAGGACGTAAGCACAAATCCTGCCACTCATGTAACCTGGAACGGCGGGTATGAAAGGTCCTGGTAACCAAAGATGACATAATCAACGATTTGACTCCAAACTTCAAACTTAGAATTCATGCTCAATTCTCAACCAAATCTTTTGAGTGATAACTCGTTGGACCACTACTGAAAATGCGCTTCTAATGCGCTCTAAAACACATCCAAATTTGGAGTGTTCAGATCACAGCAAGCAATCAAACTTTTGCAGTGATTATGAAATCCGACGACACAAAGAGCCAACAAGCAGTTCAACTATTTCAGCTCCTGCCTCATTACCGGGCCAAATCCTGCAAGTAATAGCTTGTTGGAAACCCATGAAAAATGCATTTCTAGAAAATGAGCACCCATGCTCTGATTCTGAGTATTCAGATCACATCGACTGATTGAAATTTCCAGACTAGTGTTTGAAATGGCTTTCATATCCTCTGTTCCAATTTAAAAAATACGCCTATCGACTCAATCTCATACTCTCAAAACCTTGAAAGTCCACTACTTTCCCTCGCAAACTCCACTAACATTATACAGAAACCAAACCCTAATTAACCGAGAGTAACCAGCGCACATCCCCACACAGACCCCGTCCAATCGAGCAACCACTCTTACCTCCAATTGCGCCGACTTCATGGCAATCGGAACACACACAGCGAAAATTCCAATGAAGGCGAAGACCGTGTTCCGACGCCAGTGCTTGGGGTGGCACCACCACCCTCCCGTGGGACTCCACACTTGCGTCGGGTAGCCGGGGTAATGGCCATCGGGGGGAGCCCCGCCCATCGCTGCTTCTTCTGCTGCTGCAAGGGGATTACAAACAAATGGAGAGCTGTTCGCGAACGGATGCGTGCACGTCGAAGTGGTCACTTCTCTAGCTTGGCTCTGCGATTCTGGCTATGGCGGAGGAAATTAGGGTTGAAGGGAGGAAGAGAACGGAAGCACTGCGACGAACGGAATCGTTCATCAGAGTGGGCAGGGGACTGGAGGCGTTGCCCAAGCAACCAGGCAGCCTCGAATGTGGGGGTCCTTCAGATGCATCCACGGTGGAGATGGAAGGGCGAGGCCTGGTTGGGTGGCTCGAGTTTCGAGATGGCAAGGGCATTCAGGTTCTGCCTAGTTGCCTGCCCAAGCAAAATTTTTGCCTCCGCCCGAATTTAATTTTGCCTCCTCGAAAATGAAATGTTATAATTATATTGTACTACGTAGTATCTAATCCCCATGTAGCGAAGCGCTATTAGGCGCCGAGCTTCAATAACAAGGCTCGTAACGTTGTTTAGGGTAAATATGAAGGCATAACTTCTATTTCTAGCTAAGATCTTTTGGTTTTATAAAAAAATCATAAAACAATTGACATTACAACTAGGACCCCAAATGCAAAGAATTCTTTTTTAGTATTTTCCCCATACAATGAGAAGGGTGGGCAGCCAAGTGAAACCTTGAATGCCCTTGGGACTTTGGGCCAAGGGGAGCACACCCTTCTATCTCCAACGTACATCCATCTGAACGGCTTAGATGGAAGGAGACCTCCCTCAAATTCAAGGGTGCCTAGAGACAAGGTTGGTAACAAGGCAAGAAAAAATCAAGAACATTGTGACTGTGAAGTTCTGTCCTAGGTAAAAGCCAATATTAGTTTATTGATACGGTAGTGGGAAAATTTAACAAATAAAACATTGAATTAATGATACACAAGAAATTTTTAAAATTTTAATTTAATTTAAAAATTACAAAAAAAAACGGCCCCCCCTTTAGCAAGTCAGACAAGGAGGGAAGGTCTAGGTAGTTGAAACCACCCTCTGACCAAATTTTAACCACATTTCAAATGAAGCTTGAGGTTGTTTTGGAAAATTTAAACCTACTAGATCCACTTTTATAGTAATAAAAGCTTGTCGAGCTGTGCATTTAGGTTGCAAAGTCAAAGTTTTGTTCATTGATCAATTTTACATGCCTTAAACTGTACAAAACCTTGGGCAAGGAATAAAAACCATGCCTTGATTTGAGGAGATTTTTCATCCCCCCTTGAATTGCCTACTAGGCTAAGAAAGGTTGTTCAAGGGTTATTAAAGGTAATTTTGGATATTCTAATTTTGTCCATTTTTATCCAAAAGTAAGAGTTGACACTCTAGGAGCTACAATTTTAAGTTTCTTAATTCTATCTTATTATCTACTAAAATAGTAGCAAAAATCTTTTGTAAACACATGGTCATTATAATAAGTACCAATCATATATCAAAAGTACTAGTGTGACCCTGTGCCGTTGGCCCAATTTTCATCTACTCTCGGTTCCACTCCCAGTACCAAGAACGCCACCAAAATCAAAGTAAAAGTAATTTTCTAATTTTTTAATCAATAAATACTTTGAAATTCAATAACTTTTGCACCACCGCTCCAAACGCCATGAAACCAAGCCGGTGCACCCCTTCTCGGCGAGAGCTTTCCGACGGTACCAAGCACGCGGCCGGGGGACGCATGGTCAGGAAGTTGTCCACGCTACAAACAAAACAAACAAAACAAACAAAACAAACAAAACAAACAAAACAAAACAAAACAAAACAAAACAAACAAACAAACAAACAAACAAACAAACAAACAAACAAACAAACAAACAAACAAACAAACAAACAAACAAACAAACAAACAAACAAACAAACAAACAAACAAACAAACAAACAAACAAACAAACAAACAAACAAACAAACAAACAAACAAACAAACAAACAAACAAACAAACAAACAAACAAACTCATTTAAGGTATTGATAATTTTTCCTTCAAAATTGTAAAAACTACAAAAAGTGCTTATAGATGTCTTTATATTTGGAATTATTTAAATAATATTTGTCAATATTTAAAAGGTCAAATTGAACTTGGAAATGATATTTTAGTATTTGATTATGGTCGAAAATATTTTTTGGTTACATGATTAAATTTGTAATCGTGCAAAATTCAAGTTCATCCCTTTCAATCAACACCAAAAATATTGTGGTTAATATTAGAATGTGATTTCAGAGTTTGGCACATTCATGAACAATATTTTGGAACACATTTGAGTTTTGATATTTCACATAGGAATGATATTTTTTTGCAATTAATTGTCTATTTTAGAAGCCTAAAATATGTATTACAAAAAATCCAGGCCTTTAGAGGGCCATTAGACTTTTGGCAAATGTGCAAACACAGTGAAGTAAATAAAATTTAAAATTTTAATTTAAAATCTGATGGGACATACAAGATGATTGCTCGTTAACAAGATTCTCTGAAGGCCAACATTAGAAAAGTTTTTAGCCCTCTCTAGGTCTAAATAGATGCATGAAAATGTACATTAAGAAAAAACATTAGCCTAGAAAGGCTGTTAGGCAATCTATAAGGTGAGCAGTCAGCCTGGAAATTCTAATTAAAAAATTATTATTATTTATTTAAAAACAAATAAAATTATAATAAACTATATATATATATATATATGTAAATATTTATTTTCACTGTAATTGCACATTTATTGAAACCCTAACAATCCTCCACAGGGTCCATATTTTTTGTAATGTTCGGATCAATTTATTTTGCAATTGCAGATTTTTATGCAGGAAAACAATCCTCCTATAGCCTGAAGTTTTCTTTAACCCCTAAAGGACCGGTTGTCCCCTCAAGGGACAAAATGGGTCCGGGCAGGTACCTATGGTCTCAATATGAAGTCAAATTTTTTGGGATGTTTAGAGGTTGTGTATTTTTGCGAGAGCTTCGTGGATATGTAATTTTTATTTCAATTGGATTCTAGAAAAAAAAGTTATGAGTCTTTTTCAATTTAAAGGCAGACCGGGTTGTCACATTTTTGTTGACTTCAGGGTGGGCAGAACTTTGGACTGCCAGGACCAAGCCGGGGTGGGCAGCAGGTGAAGCCCCTGCCCCGTGCCTGGTTGGTGCCCATTGGACGGCGGAGGTAGTGGGGGAGTTTAGGTGAGTGCCGACCCCTGGTTGGAGAGGGGGGCCGGGCGCCTGCGAGGCCGCGCCTCTGCAAGGCTGCGCCTGTAGGGCTCCGCTGCAGGCCGCGCCTCCGCACCCTTGCTTCAATTTCACGACAATTCTTCAATTTGGATTTGTGGGTGTTTAATTTGTCAATTCTACATCGTTGAATCATGATTTAGGGTGAAATTTGAAACAAAAGTAGGTCAAATTTGGTAATGAGAAGAATCTCCAAAGTCCAAAATTTGCATTCAAAATCGACTTCATGAGCACCAAGAAGCCGTGAATCGACTTTGTGGCACCTAAATTGAAGCGTGTGCAATTAATTTCACTCACATTTGAGAAATTACATCACTCTATGTACACAATTATAACCAAAAACAATTTCCACTTCCTCACTCGTGACACCACTTCTTCAATGAATACAAATTCAGGTCAAATTTGTTGACAATTCACAGTTCCCTGACACAACAAGCAAAGCACGAAGAAAAATTAGGCTCCATTCAATGTTCACTCTACGTGATTGACGTCATTCCCAAATTAGTCACATTAGTCACATTAGTCACATAGCCACAACTTTGTCTTTGGTGGGTGGAACGTTCTAAAAACTTGTGTACATGTGGCTTACTACATTAGGCACCTCCATGTCAAATTGTAGAAGCATTGGACACTTTTTGAATTTTTCACAATTTTTTGATTGTTTTAATTCCAAATTAAAATTAAAAATGGATTTGGCATTCACTTTTCTAATTTTATATGTTGGGGTGCTTGTTTAGGATTAGTTGAAACTATTGGAAAGTTTTGGGACCGTTTTCATACTTTGAAGGCATGCATTTTAGGAGATTGGTTCAACTGTGACTAATGTGACTAATACCCCTTGGGGTGGAACGTTAGTCACAGTTGAGTAAACATAGCCACAACTTTGTTTTTGGTGGGTGGAACGTTCTAAGAACTTGTATACATGTGGCTTACTACATTAGGCACCTCCATGTCAAATTGTAGAAGCATTGGACACTTTTTGAATTTTTCACAATTTTTTGATTGCATTCACGTCCACAAAAAGTTTCAAAAAATCAGGAGAAAATGTCAACCCGTAGGTACATGCCCGAAGACGCATTTGTCCCCCAAAGGGACAATGGTCCTTCATGGGCTAATCCAAGTCGTTTCATATTTTTTGGACCTTTGTGGAATTAATTATGAATTTTTGAAGTTCATAGAGAAGGGAGTATGCTGTTTTCAAGGGCTGATTGCCTTTTAGGGGAAGATGGAGTGCTTGAAATAATTTTCAGTGAATTTTCAGAGGAAGAAACATGAAAGTGACATCTAACCCAAGTCGTTTCATATTTTTTGGACATTTGTGGAATTAATTATAAATTTTTGAAGTTCATAGAGAAGGAAGTATGCTGTTTTTGAGGGCTGATTGCCTTTTAGAGGAAGATGGAGTGCTTGAAATAATTTCCAATAAATTCTCAAAGGAAGAAAAATGAACGTGGCATCTAACCCAAGCCGTTTCATATTTTTTGGACATTTGTGGAATTAGTTATGAATTTTTGAATTTTATAGAGAAGTAGTTGGATAGAAACATTTGATGGATGGAGTACATTGTAGATGGATGATGTACTGAGTTGGAGGTCCCATGCAATGGAACGCTGTAGGAAACATATCGGGAACACAGGGGAACAAACCGGGACCCACTTTTTGTCATTGCCCACAAGACTTTGGCTCACCAAAGCATTCTAATTTCAATAGAAATTAGAGTTTTATTTTTATTTTTTTATTTTTTTGGGAGTTTGTTAAAGGAAAATAAATCTTTCAATCCACCGTTGGGATTTTTCATATATTGAATTTATGAAGTAGAAAACTTGCTAGCAAGAAAAGATAGTGTATTGTCAATTTTCTAGGCATTGTGTCATTTCAAATTTTATTTGGATGTGTTCCACACATTTTTTTGAAGTGATTTTTGGTGGACATATATATAACATTATCCTCAATACATTAGATTTTTTTATTCAAAGTCCTTAGTGCAAAAATTCTCCAAAAATGGCGGTCAAAGGCAGCTGGAGCTGTCGGACCGAGTTCAAAAAAACTTTTTTCTAAACTTTGAATAGTCATATCTTTCAATCCGTACGGTCAAATTCGATGAAATTTTTACCACATGATCTTAGACAAGTGAAATACAAGATCCTATAGTTATATTTTAAGAAAATGTTTTTTTAAGGGTTTCCTAAGTGAACGCAGCAAAAATGGCAGTTTTCAGTGTTTTTTGACAGAAAACACCCTTGGGGCTTTAGGGGTTAATGGCAAACATAGTACTCCGTAAATTTTAGAAAAATGACGTTTATTATATTTGATGATTTATGTTTTATGCATAAAAATATTGAAATAGATTAGTGAATCATATTGTATTATAGATAGATTAGGTGTATTTTATTGTATTTTATGTACCTTAGTATATATAATACTGTACACTTAATACAAGAGAGTAAAATGAGAAGTGTAGTAGTTAATTTTATGAAAAGTCAAATACCTTCTATCCCCCTCAATGATTTTGGAACAACACTTTCACTTGGAAATACACTTGAAATCAACACAAGGAACACTCAAACAACTTAATTCTAAGACATTTTTTTGTCATCTAAAGTTTATTTATAAATACATGTTATTTAAAGCTTTGTCTATGAGCCTTCTTTTGTCCTCAAAAGTTCAATAAAAACAATATTATTGAAGCGGCATTCCAACCCTTCCCAAATCCTAGTACTAAGATAAAAACACTTGAATTCATCCATATAAGGATTTGAGAATGGTTCCTATTAACAAATTGTAAAGACTTTTGTTAGGTTTGTTAATAGTAGTTAAAAGAAGATCCTGGGTCGTTGCAAGAATGACCTTTTGTTTTTGTTCCATTTTTGGCTAGTATTCCTAGTACTATGAGCTTTTGCATACAAATTTTCAAAAATAAAATAAAATATGGATAATTAATGAGACACTGAAAATAGCATATCACCAAAATTTCAGACCTAAGAAAATCTAGGTCAAAAGTTATTCACAAAAAAGATGAATTGAGAATTTGAAGAAAATACATACCTTGAAGTTTTAATTTGTAAAAAATAGGGAATTTTTTTTAAAAAACAACTAAAAAACTCCATTTGGGAAGACTTTATGATAATGAGATTTCACCAAAAAAATAATGTGGAAACCATCTTCAATGCTCAAAATTGCGCGCAAGGGAGCCCTCTTTGCATGGACATAGAGGATATAAAATAAAATATTTTTTAATGCGCCTTGGTAGAAACATGACTTCCTACTATGGAAATAGACCATAGAAATTTCAGCTCCATATCATTAAATTTAGGGACTCTTTACATAGTAAAAACCCCTAAAATTCAAAATGCGATATATTAGTTTATATGATTTTTAAATATAAAATGATTTTTGAAAATTTCTGAAAAGTATGAGATATAATTAAGTTCATGAGAAGAATCTCAAATAAAAATTTCAAGTTCATGCGAGTCATGCTTCAAAAGTTATTGCAAAAGGAAGCTTTGGCACTACTTTTGTGACAATGTTTCAATACCAGTCTTTCTTGCAATCACCCTCCTAGACTTTTTTAGAATACACTAGCGGCTGGCGCTTGCTATGCTACGCATTCATCATTAGAATTTTATTACTACGTAGAATTCTTATGTATTAGATAAAATGCAAAACAAAAATTTCAATAAATCTTCAAATAAAAATTACTAAACTCTTTGTATAATTTTGTTTATAAGTAAGCATATATTGAAATGTACAATAGAAATTTATTGAATGATGAATGAAATATATGCAATGGTGAATATTGTAAAAGATACAAATTTATTGTAATGCATTCAAAAGTTGACTCAATTGTTACGAACAATGGCAATCCAAAAACTTGGTGAATTGAAAAGAAAAACTTGTAAATTTCAAAAACTTCATAAACAACTTAATTGTTGTGAAATCCAAAATCGCTTCAATTGAATAAATTTCTCAAATCATTTGGTAGTAGCAATAGAATTTTGAAATCATAAAAGCTGTAAAAGTGATACTACTACTCTATTTCTATAATATAACATTGTGTGAAAATATTATTTTTATGTATGTATGATTGAAAATATTTTTACGGAATATTAAAATTAATTATTTCAAAGACTTATTGAAATCATGATCATGCATTCTATTCAAATATATCAAAATTTTACTAATATGTGATACAATGAATGCGTAGCATAGCAAGCATGAGCCCCTATTATTAATGGTAGCATTTGTGATATTACAGAGGAAGTTATGATTTTAGTAGTATGATTATTGGCATTCGATATGAATAAACTATATATTTTATAATGCTAAAAATAGGTGTTTCTAAATCAATCTTTGGCACCCATATACAAATGTTGAACATTTTTAGTCAAAAATCTAGATGGAATGGTTTTGTAAACAAGTCCCAAATAGGTGCACCATGTATATGTATCTTCAAGTCATGTGTGTTGCATCGACAAAACATTTAATTTTCTCACAAGTCAAAACTTCAAGAAGAAGCCTACAAAATATGCTCAAAGTGGATACACCCAAACTTGCACTTTGCTTCAAACTATAGTACCACCATCACTTTGTGTACATCTCTAAAATCAATATATACTTATGTTGAAAAACAATTTTAGAACACTAACCAAAAAACCTTTGACCCTTTATAACTTTTGCATACAATATCCAAATGTCATGTTCTTTGATGTATTGGAACCTCTTTTCTCTTGCCAACAAGAAAATATGAAGATTTGGCCATTAATATGTAATAATAGAGACTAGGTACAGTAGCAAAAAGTGGCGGTTTGGTGGTACCCACCTTACTATGTATAAACCGTCTGTCACATTCTACTACAGCAATGATTACACATACATGGAAACAATAGAGATGCAAAAAGATTTATTGCCTTGGAAATTTGCATGTTATTGCAATCATATAGTACCAATGACATACAATGACACAATGACAATGAGCAACGAGGCAAAAAGAAACACACACAGCCTTTTGATTAATACAAGCTTGGCCACTCCCATCAAAATTCCATAGCCGTCAGATTAGGGAGGGAAAATTCAGTTTACAACCCAAACGATTGATTAAGTTTTTTTGTGGAAAACATGAGCCATCAATGTTGAAGTGGAAAAATTTTAAAAACCCTTCTATGCCATCAATCTTGATATGGATACTTATACAAATACAATTATGATACGGATACAATTATAGAATACAAGCATAAATATATAGAAATACAGATATAAAAATATAAAAATATAAATATGGACATACAAATACAACATGCACATATATATATATATATATATATATATATATATATATATATATATATATATATATATATATATATATATATATATATATATCACACGTATATGTATACACCCCACATATCCCATATTGAATGGAGTCCCTTCTGCAATCTGAAAAATACAAGTAAGCTTATAGGGAGTGGGAGATGGAAGGGGGACTGTTAATTTCATTTTCGTTTTAATTTAATTTTGGACTCGATTGTAGGCTCATTGTCATTGTGTCTCTCACAATCCCATTGTGTAGTTGATTTTTTTCCATTTTTGGATACACTTTCATTCAAATTAGTCCATGTCATTGAGTCTAAAAGGTTGTTTGATGATTCAAGGTGTCTATTTTTTGTTTTTTGTACAGCTCAATTGCTTGTTTATTCTTCATATGGCAAGAACCTCAAAGCTCTTTGAGATTGCATTATTTAGACTTGTGTTTTATATTGAATTCAGACTAGTTTTTCCATCAAGGTGATGGGATTGAGATTGCCAAGACGAGTACTCACATGATATAGACTCATCTAAAATGTTACAATTATGGTTATTTGACCTTCCAGGTCCTTTCCATCTGTGGGCTTTGGAATACTGCCTTGGCACTTCCTAATGACCAAGAATTCATAGCACTTGAAGTATTGCCCTTCCTCCTTTCTTTTGTCATGTGTTGTCATTCAAGTTGGATCACTTGCTTCTACTTTATCTTGGATTTTCATCTTGAATGCAAGTATATAGGCTATTGGTTGATATTACTAGCGTTTTCTTGTAGAAGATTCTTTTGGTGTGTGATATTTTGGCCAGTGTCCAGTTTAGACTTTAAGCTTTGGCCTCATATAGATTTAAGATTCTAGCTTTGTACTGCATTTTTTAGTTTTGGAGGCCTTGCAAAACTCAATTTAGGTCAATGTTGCCACTTTGGAATTTGTGATACTATTTATGTATATGATCTTTCTATAAAATTGTAATGCCTTGTCTTACCATAGGAGAAGCAAATGATTGTAGCATTAGGAATTGTTAGCAATGACATCTAAATCAAGTGTATTTTCCCCTTCCCATCACCCCAACAACTTGGAGTGCATCTCATAGTTGCAACAATGGGTGCATCATGCTCATGTTTGAGCAATAGATTCAAGCCTACAATCCCCACTTTTTCATCACCATTATCTATTTGTGGTCATATTGTCATGGAGTCTTTGAAAGGTGTGAAATCCATGCAAACTATTGAGGAGCAAATTGAGCACTCTAAAACTCATTGGAGCGAAGTGTCCAAGTTTGAACTAGATGTGGACAAAGTGGCGGAAGTGAGCAATGTGCAAGTCTTCCAGACTTTGCAATCACATCCTAAGTGGGGGACTTTCTTTGAGACCTTTGGTAAAGATGGAGTTGGTGAGTTGGTAATGGGCCCCAAGTTTGATGACGGTGGGCAAGCTGAGCTTTTTGATGTAAAAATCCATTGGAATGAATCATGGATGAATGAGGACGACTTGCAACATGGAGACAAGTGGGTGTTGAAGGTATTCAAGAAGGGAACTTCCTTACAACAGTTGCGGTTACAATGACCCCTTGGAATGTTGCAGGATCATATGGATAGAATGGAATCAAAACGTCATGGTAATCTTTCCCTAGCTAGGGTTTTGAATGATGTGTATTGAGGAATATTGTTGGAAGATGGCTGGTTTGCCTTTTTGATTGTGAAGGAAGATGAAGATTTGCAACATCAAATTGATCGTCTCATGTTGACAATGAGCAAAAATTATTGTCAATATTCTAAAGAAAATGCGGTATCCATTATATATCTGGTGGTTGTGGGAGTGGAGTGGTTGCACAGTCATGGTATTATTCATTGGGACCTCAAAGCATCCAACAGTCTCTATAGAGAATTGGAAGATGTTTCGACATGTCCCGTGGTTGATTATGAATGCTCCATTGGAGTTATCGGAACATGGTCTTTTAGAGCTCTTGAAATATTGCAAGCATGCAAGGATTATAGTATCAATGACAAGTCTGAGTTGTTTACAAAAGAAGTAGATGTCTATAGTTGTGGATGGTGTATTATGAGATTTTCACTAGAAGGCTTCCATTTGACGACTATAGACAAAATGACTTTGATCATGTGTTGGTAGGAAAAAGGCCTAAATTACCAGACTATGTTGATGGATGGATGCGAGAGTTGTTAAGAATATGTTGGCAAGCCAATCCTATTGATAGACCGTCTTTTTGTGTAATATTGGAGATTCTTTTAGCTAATTGTATAGAATATAGAGAACTCCAAGCTTGCAAACAAGTTTGAGGCAGACAAAGCAATGGAAAGAAGTGTTCCAATAGGAAGAAGGGTAGTCTTAAAGAAGTGATAACAAAAATACCATTAGAAGTCGAGATCGTTGTGTGAGTCTTTTAATGGGTCATTTTCCTAGTCAACCATGTCGTTGTTTTTACTAGTGGTAGTTTTTATGCTTTTTTTCTTTTTATGCTTTTATGCTTTTTTTCTCTTCTTTGAAGCCGTGGCTTTGTATATTTATTTATATTAGAATTGTGTTTCCATTTTTTATTCTTGACTATGTTGGTAAAAGAAACCTATTTTCCTACATGTCAATTATGAAATATGTGTATTTTTGTTCTAACGCATCATGGAGGTTAACTCCACTCATCATAAGAACTAAGCAATTGTGTAATAGAAATTTCTTCATCATATTGGGAATGAGCTGGTGTTTGAACAAACTTAGGTGGAGTTGCCTCACGGCATCTACGGGAGCATAATCTAAAAGAGACTCTTTCTGTTCTTTGATACCTATCCCATAGTACAACGTACTATTCCATATTTGTGATAATACTTGAAAGGCAGACATAGGTTTTCTAGCCACAAGTGCAAGATTTTTATCATCTTTATAGCATTTTCTAAACAAAGAAATATAAAATACAAGATGTCAATTTGTGCCCAGACTAATCTCATTGTCTAGTACGTAGACATCACGATGGATGATCTTCTTCAAAAGTAAGGGACCAATCCACTATGCTAACCACTTGGTAGAGACTTTTTCTTGGTAGTTCCAAGTTCTTTGCATCTAGTCAAATTTTTGGTCCCACTTCAAAGCATTCATTCCAATGCCATTTGTTCATTGCATTGGCCTAATGGTCTTGGGCCTTTGTTAAAGCTAACTTTGCATTCTTCAAAAATATACATTTTGATGTTCAATGCAAGCATGCAGACCACTCTCATTAGAAAAGTAAAAAATGCACATAAGCAAATTGATAGAAGCCTTTAGTTTATCACAAAGTTACTAAGTTGTGCTCTAAGTGAATGCTTTTTAAATGTAGACTTTTGAGTTAAAACTAATCAAAATCATCATTTTGGGTCAAATAAAATTAAGAATTAAAGTAAATAATAGACAAATATCGGCTACAAGCTGTACATTTTCAATTACAAAGAATGTCCATAATTCGTAGATTTGTCCATAACTAGTTAAATAGCGATCAAGAATATTGTGGATTAACACAATAATTTGATTTCAAAGTTTGACATTCAACATTTAGAACAATATTTTGGAACACGTTTGAGTTTCATATGGGAGCAATATTTAATTGCAATTATTTGTCTATTTTTAGAAGCCTAAATCATATAAATATATAGTTTTTAGAAAAGAAAGGAACTCATTGTATTTGATGCTTTTTGCCCAATTATGTTTTGATACTTAAAAGTATAGAAACTCTAGACTTTGAATTATGCAAGACATTGTACAATACATTTAACACAAGAGAGTATAATGCAAAGTATAGTATTTAACTTCATAATAAGTTGAATACCTTCTATTTCTTTCAATGATTTTGGAACAATACATTGATTTAGGATCATAATTGACATTACAAAAAAATTCAGCCCTCCGCAGGGTTACTCCAAAGTGATAATCCAAGCTATTTCAAAGCTTGGTCTGTCAATCTAAAAAAGTGCTATAGTGAGTAGTCAGAGTGTATGATTGCTCGCTGAAACAGTCACATTTTGCAAATCCATTTTTGTTTTTTGTTTTTGATTTAACATTTTTTAAAGATTTAATTAATTAATTTTCTTATTTTATTAACAAATTTTAAACTCTTGAAACTTGGTTTTGACGCCACTGCCAATTTGCCACTACAATTTTAGGTGGGCGAGAACAGGGAAAAAATGATTTTTTCAACTCCAAAAAATCAAATCTTGGGGTACCTTGAAGGGCTGTGGAGCACCCTCCAGAGGCCTGAAATTTTCTATAATGGATTAGCAAAAAGAACATTCAAACATTTTGATTCTAAAACATTTCTTATGTCATCTAAAGTGTTTTTACAAACACAAAACTTTATTTAAAAACCTTGTCTACAAGTCCTATTTCCTACTTTTCTTCCTCAAAAGTTCAACAAAAAAAATATTATTGAAGAGCATTTCAATCCTTTCCAAATCCTAGCATGGTAACAATGCTTGAATACATCCAAATAAGGGTTTGAAAATGGTTTCTATCATTGAATTGTAAAAACTCTTATTAGGTTTGGCCATCTGGGTGATAATTGAAAGGAGATCCTAGATTTTCTTAGAATACATAATTTGAATTCAATATGAATAAACAAAGAATTTTATAATCAAAAAATAGATGTGCCTAAAATCAATATGTAGCTCTCATGTCTGGATGTTGTGTATTTTTAGTCAAGAATCTATATGGAATGGTTTTGCAATTAGGTCACTAATAGATGCACTATATGTATCTTTGCTTAACCCCTAAAGGACCGGTTGTCCCCTCGGGGGACAATTTGGGTCCGGGCAGGTTCCTACGATCTCAATTTTTAGTAATATTTTTTGGGATTTTTTGAGGTTGTGTGTTTTTGCAAGATCTTTGCAAATATATAATTTTTATTTTAATTGATGCCCAGAAGCAAAAGTTATGGCACAATAAGTAAAAATGGAATTTTGCGGGCAGCCCAAAAAAAATCACAAAAAGTCAAAATAATTTTTTTCAAATTTTTTCCTCAAAGATTATATTTTTTTCTACATGTGAAGCTTTGTTTCATTCAATTTGGACTAATAATGAGAAAGTTATGGACAATCTTAGTTTTTGGGCAATCTAAGCATCTTCTTGAAAAAATAACTTGTAGAATTCATTTTTGAATGCAATTTTTAGAATTTTTCAAAAACATTTGTTAGACAGGGTTAAATTTTCTTGCTAGAACAATCTCACCATTGGGATTATTGTGATTCAATTCCATCTAAAAGCTATTAACAATTTAATTTTTTCTTCAATCTTGAACCCACTTCTACTTAACAATTTTTTAGTGAGTGAAAATTAAGTGATTTTTTTCCTAAATTTTTTTAGTAGATTCTCAACTCAACTATTTAACATAAATAAGTAGAAAATCGAAATCAATAGTGCAAAAAATTTGAACTAAAAAGATTCAAAGCCAAAAAATCTAGTGAAGCAAGGTGGAAAAAAAGTTGTTTTCTTCACTTTAAATGCATATATCTTGCAATCTACGTGGTCAAAGTTTCTGAAATTTCTTCCACATATTCATATACTAATCAAGTATAAGATCTTATGGTTGGATATGCAAAAAAAAAACAATTTCTTAAACTCTTTTCTCTTTGCAATAGAAATGATAGTTTTGAATGGGTTTTGGTAGGAAAATCAACTCGGTCCTTTAGGGGTTAAGTCATGTATGTTGCATTCACAAACCATTTGATTTTCTCACAAGTCAAGACTTCATTAGAAGTTGTACAAAATATGCTTAAGCCTTTAAGTAGGCCCATCCAAAATCGCATCTTACCTAAAACCGTCATCATCACTTTGTGTACATCTCAAAAATCAATATGTACAAATGTTGAAGAAAAGATTTAAAAACATCTACCAAAAATCTTTGACCCTTCATAACTATTGCTTATGGCATCCAAATGCCACGTTCTATGGAGTATTGGAACCTTCTTTCCCTTGTCAACAAGAAAATATGAAAATTTGACCAGCCTAATTAATAACAATAATTAGGCACAATAGCACTTTTGTCATCTAAAGTGTTTTTAGTAACACAAAACTTTATCTATGAGCCTTTTTTTCTTCCTCAAAAGTTCAACAAAAAGAATATTATTGAAGAGCTTTCCAATCTTTTCCAAATCCTAGTAAATTAACAACACTTGAATATACCCAAATAAAGGTTTGAACTTTGAAAATGAATCCCATCATTGAATTGTAAGTTTTTTGTTCCCATCATTGTTAAATCTTATTGATAGTTGAAAGGAGATCCTAAATTCTCTTAGAGTACATTATTGGGACCCAATATGAATAAATTATAAATTTTTTTAGTACAAAAAAAAAGGGTAATTAAAATCAACCCTTGGCTCTTATATATAAACATTGTACATTTCTAGTCAAGAATCTAGATGGGATGGTTTTGTAAACAAGTCACAATTAGGTGCACCATATGTATCTTCAAATCCTAAATATATGTTGTATTCAAACCATTTGATTTTCTCTGAAGTCAAGACTTCACAAGAAGCCATACAAAATACACTTAAAGTGTGTACATTCAAAATTGTAGCTTGCCTAAAACCACTATCATCACTCTGCGTACATCTCCAAAATCAATATGTACAATTGTTGAAGAAATGATTTTCAAGCATCTACCAAAAAAATCTTTGACCCTTCATAACTTTTGCATATAGTATCCAAATGTCATGTTCTTTGGTGCATTGGAACTTCCTTTCCCTTGCCAACAATAAAATATGAAAACTAAAAGAGTCTAATAATAGTAACTAACTAGGCAAAGTAGCAAAAAGTTGCAGTTTGGGTGGTATCAGTGAACTCTGCAACATTGAACTTACTCTATGAACTTTGCAACATTGAACTTAAGGTAACTACACCTAAAATCGCACGGTTCCTAAAAGCGCACAATGGATATTCTTGCCTAAAACGTACTTCCACTATTCATATGACTCTATGATTGCTTTTAGGTACATCTATTCTCAACACTTTGGAAATTCGTAGTTTATTCACATGGTGTCCAAAAATTGCATTCTAAGAGAATCTAGAATCCCCTTTTGACTACCAATGGGATCCCACAGAAAAGAATTTAATATAATAGTAAAAACCATGCCGAATCAGGCTGAATTGCTTAACTGTGCGATTTAAGGTGCAGTTACCTTACTATGAACTCTGCAGCATTGAACTTACTATGAACTCTGCAACATTGAACTAAAGCAATGATCACACACACATGGGAAGCAATTTCTTTTTATTTCTTTGGCAACTTGCGCGTGACTGCAACCATACCAATGACACACAGCTACCTACAGTAGCATCCACTCGACTTGTTCCTCCTCTTTGGATGTTTTTCACACTGACAATTTGCCTGGCTTACTGGCTAGCTACACCCAAGTAATTTCTGGAACTTATTGCTGCCGACCTTCACTACTGAGAATGGAACAAACACCAAGTCTTGTGCAGGCCCAAGCCATTTCTGCTACCAAAGCACTCACGAACAGTCCTCCTCGTTGTCCACAAACAGTAATTCTCCAACACTTTCGATGAGTTCATGCCCGAAGAATTTTGTTCATTTGACCTCACTGTTCAAGCATGCCTGCCATCACAATATCATTGGGTGTCACAGAAGGTTCAGCAAAACTGGTTTCTTTCTAAAACTGTATGTCAGGATCCGGATATTGATAATTCCTCTTTGCTGATTCAAGAGCATTGCTACGTGTATAATATTATTATAGTACCAAGGTAAGCTCTGTGGACTTGTGGAGTGTCCCTTGGAATTGGCCGTGATGCTCTAAGCTGTATGCTCATGGTTCCCATTTTCCCATTCTAAGTGAACAAAGTAGCAAGAAGGTTGAGAAATGTATAAACAGGGATACGCTTAGTTGGTTGCACATCAGTGCCTCAGTGGCTACGGAACCAAGCAAGAATGACACTTTGACAGTGCAATATCTTAACATTTGAAATTAAGGAAAGGATGCAATGATTCGACAGCTGAAGAACATTTGTGGAGGTGATTAGATGCTTACAATTCCAATGGATTTTAGGGACCGCCGCCACCGCCTCCACCGCCTCCACCGCCTCCACCCCCACGTCTACCTCCTCCGCCACCGCCGCCACCGCCTCCACCACCGCCGCCACCGCCACCTCGACGTCCACGTCTACGTCTACGTCCAGGTTTACGTTTACGTCCCCCACCAAAACCTTGGGTGCTGACCGACTTCTGAGAGCCAGTGGTCTGTGAAAACAAATGGGACACCAGCAAGTCAGAACATCAATCAGCTAGCATCAATTGTCTTACAAAAAGATGAAAACATATTTATAATGACATTTATCATTCGGCCCAAAGTACAAGCTCAATGACTTCATCATCGACAGGCCACGTTTATTGCTCCGTATTCGTTTTCCAGTTCCAAAAAGATGTTCAGCTTGCATTGGAAGAAGAAGAACTCCACTACAAAGACGAACAATTGCAAAAACGAGTGGTCTGCCCGAGACATATAGTTCCTCAAAGTACACCACATTTTAACTGCTACTCTCTATGCATCCATTCAGAGGAAGCTAAGCTCAATGACGTACACACGAAAACAAATACAGAGAAGTGAATACATCCCATGAAGTTTCGCTACATGCAGCGACAAGTTGCAAATCCAATGAAAATGGACAATCATGGGCAAGTGATTCACCTGAGCAGCAACCAGTTGCTTCTGCTCTGCGAGAGTCCTGGTGGCCTCAGTGGACAGAACTAAGGCTTGGCACACCAGGAGCGCCACGAGAAGGGCCGCGATGCAGCATCGAGAAAGCCTCAAGGATCCCATTGCATCTGCTCCTGATCGAGCTCGTGCAACAAGCTTCGTACGTACTCACTGTATGTCTAGAACCGCTGTGGTGACTGATGAGCTTGAAAGTTGGATAGCCTCCCCATGATTTATATGCAGCGGATCGAAAACGTGGGTGACGGAAAACATGGGATCAGACACCGGGAGTGCTTGTGTCAGGCACTGGCAGGGTTGAGATTGTGCACACTGTACTACGGACTCTGAAAAAGATCAAGATGCAGCGGTGCGGACGTCGACAGCTTTATTAATTTCACTGTGGCGTATGGATTGGGAGTCAAAACTCCAGAGGATTGTCGGTATTCTCAGTTTCTCACAAGGCAAATTGAATAGGGGAGGCAACCCATTCCCGATCGACGACCCATTTCCGATCACTTCAAGAACTACAGGCACGTAAGAGGACGCTTTCTTTGGTGAAATTTTTTTTTTTGTGTGCAGCAATAGTGTTTGGACCCTTCTTAGAGTTTTCAGATGTTTGGGTATCAAAACGAAATTGCTATGAATTAATGAGTTCCAGATTTTGTAATTCCTTAAGTGATCGAGAATGGATTGCCTCCCCTACTAGAGTTACTCATCCGAGACAGCGACGGATCCATAAATTGGTTAGAATTTGATGAGTTTCTACCAAAAAATCCTTTGCGCTACTAGTATGTTGTAAAAAAAAAAGGCCTTTAACCCTTAAAGGACAGACTTATGACCACTGATTTCAAGCTTCACTACCTATCTTTCAATTTTCTATTATTTTGCAATTAGATATGAATGAAAATTTTTATATTTATTTTTTAGAGATGGAACTACATGTCTTCTATACTTCATAAAAAATTCAGATTTTTTAGTGAAAAATGGGTTTTTTTGAGAATTTTTGAAGAAAAAGTGAAGAAAAATCATATCAAACAGAAAAAAATTTCAAAAAATCTGAAAATTTTACCATGTGTGTATATTACAGTGAAAAACATCATAGTGTAAATTCAATTTTCATATCATTCTATAATTAGAAAATAATAGACATTGAAAATGCATTCAAAGTTCAAATTGCAATAAAATATTCAATATTAGAATTTTTTTCAAAATTCAAATTGGAGTAGAAACTAGAGTAAATGACCTTCATTTTGTTAGTTCAGCTCAAACTCAAAAAATATCTTTTTTATGAAGAAATTTAAGATTCAAAGCAAGGAGCAACAACTTCCAAAAATATAATAAAATAGCATTTTTTGGGATCCGTTTTTTTACTAACTTCTCATTCACTTGAAGACAAATACTTGGAAGACTACAAACACAATTGAAGATTCTTTATATTACCCACCATGGAAGGTCAAAGAAATGAAAGTAATGAAAAAATGTTCCTGATCTTTGTGTAGACTACAAAAGAGTCATCCAAATGCCATGAAATGGTATTGTCGTTGCTTCTGAGTTAGTGGAGACATTTTAGCCAAAACTGCAATAAACAATCAAATTGGATAGTCAATTTGCAACTTCCTGCTCATTGGAATTAGCATTTGTTTAGACAGTTTTGTGTTATAGTATTCCCAATAATCCTTCACAATTTGCAGAATCCTTTCTTTTCTATTTTTTTCTTTGATACTACTCACTCTCAAGATAGCCAAAGCCCAAAGGTGATGCCTCTCTTACTTGAACATAACATATTGCAATAAATTCTATAAACTAGTTCTAGGATTGTTGATCCAAGATGATCCTAAACTACCGGGTGATGGTAGAAAGCGGTACTCAAACCAAATGGTGTGGTTGCGGGTTTGATACCTAACGGCGACAAGATTTTTTTACGTGATGTGAAGCAACCTTTTTACTTGACAAAACCCTTGCAGTGTGTTATTCAACACTTCAACACACTTGTGTAAGAAAAAAAGCAACGGAGTAGATCGGTGATTCAATTTAGAACCAAATGTGCCATATTCTTCATAACTTCTGATAGGTTTAAACATTCAAAAAAGCTGATCTGGCATGAGAAATTATCATAGTTTGACAGCCATCAAATTCAAAGTAGGCCACCAAGTACGGAGTATCGGTAATGCAGAAGAACCATGGTTGAAATGTAAAATTTCAGTCCACCCCCGCTTAATCCTTAAAGGATCTTGCAATTTTATGGGGCATTTTCAAAGTCAAACCTCCATTTTCACATGGCTCTTGATTTTAAATGTTTAAAAAGCTTAACTAAGAAAATAAAGCTCTAATGATTTTCTATTCATTTCATGTCTTTTTTTTTTTAAATTGTTAAAATTGTATTTATGACCAATTTCATTAAAATGACGCCATTCCATTTTTAACAATTCAAATTGTGCGGACTGAAATCTATATCTATCTTAGATTTATTGAAATCTATGTCAATCTTAGATACTTAAAATCTATACCAATTCTAGATTTTTTAGATTGCGCAATTTGAAATCTATATCATTTTCAAATTTTTGAAATCTATAAATATCCTAGATATTTAAAATCTATACCAATTCTAGATTTTTTAGATTGCGTAGTCTGAAATTTGTATCACTCCCAAATTTTTGAAATCTATAAAAATCCTAGATGTTTGTAATCTATACCAGCCCTAGATGTCACTTTTGCAGTTCAGACCGTGCATTCTAAAAATGGCACATGAAATACCGTCATTTTAATGAAATTTGTCATATTTTTTGAGACACTTTGAAGTCGTGGCATCTTGATTGGTACAAACTCATCAATTTTGAACGTTTTCTATCAAATTCTTCTTGGTATGAAATGAGAAATACATGTATTAAACCATGTTGCTTGTCACTATGATCTCCATTTTTTTCAAAATTTCTTATTATTTCAAAAAAATTATAATTATTATAATTTTATAGAAAAATCATGTTAAAATATAATATAAATTTTATTATAATATTTTAATTATACAAAAAAATTTCAAATATATAATATGACATGAGAAATATCAAATTTTAGAAATGTGTATTTTAATATTAAAAAAACAATGAAGCAATTTGACTAAATGCAAACATAAAATGCCATTTAAGGATTAATCAATTTAATGAAGAAAATCCATCATTGAAGACCCATATCTTGGGGGATTGTTGCCATTTAGTATTAAAGTTTGTAATTGGTATTATGTTGAAGGGATCAATTGCAAAAATGTTATTATAAAAATGTATTATGAATAGACATAGACAACCCTCTACTATTAGAATATTCATGATCACTGTCCAAATCAAGAGGGAAAGCAAAAATCATAAGTTGAATAGAATAGTTGATATGGATATTTTGGTTCAAACAATAATCAATACTTTTGTGTGGATTTTGTTTTGGATTTGGTCAAATTCAAAAAAAAATTATTCCTCGAAGATTATTATTATTCCTCAAAGATTGCTACGTAGGCAATACTTGCTTCGTAGAAAAGACTACCATCTAGGCAAATATGCCACGCAAGTAAGCGCTCTGGTGGGATTTGAATCCACAACCACATATGTGAGAAAATAGAGCTTCAATTGTTACATCAAGGATTCAAGGTAAGAGCTTCAGGTGGTTTGTATTTATTTATTCTTATTTTTATTTTATTGATTTTATATAAAATTATTATTTGAAATCTTGTTTTGGAGGGTCAAATCAACAAATTTATGTTGATTGATGTTTAGAAGATTGCCGAATCAATTGGAATTTTTTTTTGGTCAAATCAATAAACTTATGTTGATTGATATTTAGAAGATTGCCAAATCAACAGAGTCCTAATTTTCTTTTTGTAATCAACGTAAATGCATCAATCTTCTATTAATTAGGATCCCTCTTTCTTGTAGTGATTGGCACCATCACTAGAAGTGTCATTGCACCTCACAATAGTCCCCTCCATTAATGGATATTCTCTTATGTGAATTCATTTTGGACCAGTGCCGCAATTCTTCATCAAAAATAGTAGGAATGGCTATGACTATAACCATGATAGATCATTTTTTGGTATTCCCCTAATGTTGGATAACCCATCTTTGAGGTATCCTCATCAATAGAATTTGTAAAACTAATATAACTAAGGCTTTGCGCTGCTACACACAATTGTCAGTGATTTGGCTTATGAAGTGTAAAACATTGAATTTTGATGAGATTACTTGAAAAAAAAACAACTTATTTAAATTCTTTACAGATTGGAAATTTTTTTGTTTGTAAAACAATACATTTACTAGAGTCAAAAAATGTAATTAAACCCCAAAAGGTTTGAAGATGTTTTCTAAGAGAAATGATCAAAATTACTATTTTTGGTGCATTGATCACAAATGAAAATTAATAAAATTTAACTTCAACTTTACAAAAATTTAATATACCATTATGGATATGTGTGGAAAATTTTTCAATCCATTTCACCTCATGGATTGCAAGATAATAACATCAATGTGCAATAATTTCTTGCTAGCCCTTCTGAAAAAGGACAACAAATTTGAGCCTTCTCAAAGTGTGATTTTGATTTATTTTCAATTGAGACTACACTATTGAATAGTGCATCTTGTTAGGGACTCAAAAAGAAATTAGACGTAAAACACCTCATATTACTAAGAAGTAATATAGACCAACATCACACTTGTAGCCACCTTTTGATGATTTCAGTGGAGTGTCAAGGAATTTTTTTTCCATAGATCTAAACATTTTAGAATACCTGGATGATTTTTCTAATTTGTTGGTTGCCTAGATATAGGAATGTAATGCTTGGAATTAGATGTTATTGTATTGATCTTACCCACTCTAATAAGATGAAGATTGCCTATTATATCATGTTTATTACATACATTTAGGGGTTAATGAACGGTCTTAATGTTGTAAACAAGGTCTCCTACCAAAATCACCATGTCTATTTCACCAAGTAAAGTTCATCTTATGTCAAAAATTAGAACCTTAGCCCTTAAATATGTTTGACTATGTTTTCACCAAGAACACTCCAAAACTACCATTTCTTGTAAAAAACAAATGTTTTGGAGAAAAAAATTTTTGGACATATATAACCATAGAATCTTATAGTAAATTGGTTTGAAAAGATGTGGAAAAAATTTCAGAAATTTCCCCCATGTGGATTGCAAGATATTAGCGTTGAATTGACAAAAATCCATTTTTCCTCCCTGCAAAATATTGGGCAGCTGCACTTCACAAGGCCATATTTGTTTGAAAAAATGTCTAAAATGGTGGTTACTCTTGAATTCATTCTTTAAGGCAAGTTGGCTACATGCTTGAAATTTTAGATTATTTGGAATTGTACAACATATAGGAAAAAAATAATAAGTAGAAAGAAGTAGAGAATGATTCAAAATACCAAATTGTCAAGAATTTAGTTATAGAATTAAAAAATGCCAAATGAATTCCAACGGTTGTAATGTTGTAATAAACAGTCTACATTCTATGATTTTATTTTTTTCAATTAAATATTGAAAATTGAGTTAATGAAGGACTTCAAAGTTTATGTTAGAGTAGAAATTCCATAACTCCTCATACTTTCATCTCATTAATCAAAATGGAGTGATTCAAAACTTTTCATGTATATATAAATCTATGAAACCAATTTCAAAGTTTTACTTTTTGAAAAGTGATTTTAAAAGAATTCTTTTGAACTGCCTAGGCTGCAAAAAATTATATACCATACAATAATTTTTTAATCATGTAGTTAAAAGTTGTGAAATTGTTGGGCCTTAGAGCTATTCCTAGGGCACATCTTGTGTGAAAATTTTAAAGAAAAAAATAAAACTTCCATTTGTAATGAGCTGCCTAAGATCGCTATATTGCCAAAAAAACATTTTTTGGACATTTAAGGGATTAGTCCAAAACACTTCCATATATCTAATAACAAAAAAAATTTGCAAATGGAGAATCAATAGAGAAATATATTAAATTGAAAAGAAGGTCTGCACTCAATTTTTTCAAAAATACAGTCACTATTCCTTTCATTAATCCCTAAATGCCCAAGGCTTGTTTTGGCTTCTTGGAGTTTGCTCTAAATTGAACAAAATGCCAACATTTTGATAAGTTATATCATTTTTTTTTAATTGTAACCGTACAAACTCAAACTAGACATATTAGAGATCTCATAGGAAAAGAAAACACAATAATATCACTTATGGAGTGAAAGATTATAATGTGTCACCATTTCATGTTCTAAAGAAAAT
Organism: Neckera pumila; assembly: GCA_963969595.1. Lineage (NCBI taxonomy): Eukaryota > Viridiplantae > Streptophyta > Bryopsida > Hypnales > Neckeraceae > Neckera > Neckera pumila. The sequence goes on along the minus strand of OZ018410.1, from coordinate 17,632,231 downwards.
GCGGTTCCATGATGTATTTGGTGGCTATGGGAGTGGAGTGGGTGCACAATCATGGTATTATTCATAGAGACCTCAAAGCATCGAACATTTTCTATAGATATTGGAAGATGTTTTGACATGTTGCATGGCTGATTATGAATGCTCCATTGGAGTTTCTGGAACAGGGTTCTTTAGAGCTCCTAAAACATTGCAAGCATGCAAGGATTTTAGTATCAATGACAAGCCTGATTGTTTATGAAAGAAGCAGATGTCTATAGATTTGGGATGGTGTGTTATGAGATTTTCACTAGGAGTCTTCTATTTGATGACTATAGACAGAATGACTTAGGCAAATAAAGCAATGGGAAGAAGTATTCCTGTAAAAAGAAGGGCTATTTTAAAGAAGTGATTACAAGAAATACAAACGGAAGTCAAGATCGTTGTGTGGTTCTTTTAATGGATCATTTTCCTAGTCAACCATGTAGTTGTTTCTACTAGTGGTAGTTTTTATGCCATTTTTGGTATTCTTTGAAGCTGTAGCTTTGTATATTTATTTATATTAGAATTGTGTTTCCATTTTTATTCTTGACTATGTTGTTAAATGAAACCTATTTTCCTACATGTCAATTATGAAATATGTGTATTTTTGTTCCAAGGCATCATGGGGAGTTAACACCACTCATCATAAGAATTGAGCAATTGTACAATAGAAATTTCTTCATCATATTGGGAATGAGCTGGTGTTTGAACGCATTAGGTGGAGTTGCCTCAAGGCATCTACGGGAGCATAGTCTAAAAGAGACTCTTTCTGTTCTTTGATACCTATCCCATAAAACAACGTACTATTCCATCTTTGTGATAATACTTGAAAGGCAGACACAGGTTTTCTAGCCACAAGTGCAAGATTTTTACCATCTTTATAGCATTTTCTAAACAAAGAAATATAAAATACAAGATGTCAATTTGTGCCCAGACTAATCTCATTGTCTAACACGTAGACATCACAATGGATGATCTTCTCCAAAAGTAAGGGACCAATCCACTATGCTAACCACTTGGTAGAGACTTTTTCTTGGTAGTTCCAAGTTCTTTGCATCTAGTCAAATTTTGGGTCCCACTTCAAAGCATTCATTCCAATGCCATTTGTTCATTGCATTGGCCTAATGGTCTTGGGCCTTTGTTAAAGCTAACTTTGCATTCTTCAAAAATATACATTTTGATGTTCAATGCAAGCATGCACACCACTCTCATTAGAAAAGTAAAAAATGGACATAAGCAAACTGATAGAACCCTTCAGTTTATCACAAAGTTACTAAGTTGTGCTCTAAGTGAATGCTTTTTAAATGTAGACTTTTGAGTTAAAACTAATCAAAATCATCATTTTGCGTCAAATAAAATTAAGAATTAAAGTAAATAATAGACAAATATCGGCTACAATCTGTACATTTTCAATTACAAAGAATGTCCATAATTTGTAGATTTGTCCATAATTAGTTAAATAGAGATCAAGAATATTGTGGATAACACAATAATTTGATTTCAAAGTTTGACATTCAACATTTAGAACAATATTTTGGAACACGTTTGAGTTTCATATGGGAGCAATATTTAATTGCAATTATTTGTCTATTTTTAGAAGCCTAAATCATATAAATATATAGTTTTTAGAAAAGAAAGGAACTCATTGTATTTGATGTTTTTCGCCCAATTATATTTTGTACTTAAAAATATAGAAACTCTAGACTTTGAATTATACAATACATTATACAATGCATTTAACACAAGAAAATATAATGTGAAGTATAGTATTGAACTTTATAATAAGTTGTTTTCCTTCTATCTCCTTCAATCACTAGTAGAAAACAGGGTGAAATATAACCACTGGCTAAATGACTGGTCACTAGGAACCAACTAAACAATGACTCCCAATCGTGAAACAATGTAAAACGCTGACATGCCGCAAATTGCAATCATAAATTTATTCATTTTTTGCAATAGTAGATGACGCCCAGATGAGAGCAACGATGAGAGTTGGTATCATCTATGGTTCTATTTGGCTTCTCTGGCAAATTTATTGATGTGAACTATGCAGAGTCATACTCAAGTTATTAAGTCATATGTTGAGCATAGTGTGTGACTACTATACAACAAAAGAATGATTGACAATGGGACACCGTGGAAATTTGACTTATTCATTTTTGTTTTTTACATTCAATAAAGGAATAATTGTGTTGTGGTCATTTGTTGGGTTCTGAAATGACTGCTTTCTCTGACTATGGAAAGACTAAGGAATGACTTCCTTAGGCTCTGGAGTTGTTGTGGAGTCATTTTTAAGTCACAAACTAATTGCTAGATGGACGATTTAGTTGGACGGTTTAGATCAATGGATCATATGGACGGCTCAGATAGATGGATTAGATGAGTGGCCTAGATGGCTTAGATGGATGGCTTGGATGGATGGATCAATGAATGGCTTAGATGGATGGATTAGATGGATGGCTCAAATTGTATCTTGACAACAAATATGGGGCTTAGATTTTAGGTTAGCCGCTAGATTTTAGGTCAGCAAGCTGACATGAGGTATGTTGTAATTGCGTTTCATTTGTTAGTCATTGAGTAGTTTTTGTTTAGTCATTGCGTAGTCATTATCAAGTCATAGAACACATTGTGATGTAGCAATTGCAGACTGCAGCTACAACTGCTGAAGATGAATGATGGAGATTTTGTGTCTCTCATTTATAGTTAGGTTTAGGTTAGCCGCCACTGCCTCCTTAGTATATCTTCTTCTTCTTCTTCCTTCTTTGCTCCTATTTTCCTAAGTGAAGGTTAGTCTACAATCTTCTTTTTGTTGTATTATTTTGTTGTGTTGTTCTTTTGTTGTATTGTTATATTATTGTTGTATTGTTGTGCTATATTATTGATTTGTTGTGTTGCTGTTTTGCTTTGTTGCTTTGCTATTTTATTGTTATGTTGTTTTGTTGCTTTGTTTTGTTGTTATGTTGTTTTGTTTCTTTGTTGTTTTGTTATTTTGCTGTTTTGTTGTTGTGTTGTTTTGTTTCTTTACTATTTTGCTATTTTGCTGATTTGTGTTTTTGTTGATAGCTGTTTCAATTGATAGTTGGAACAAGTTTTCAATGGACCAAAAAACAAGAAAAGATTATGGCGTGGAAAAATGAAGAAGTTTGAGGCAAAGTGTAGTCCTAATTTAGTTGTACAGTAGTCCTAATGTACTTATATATAGTTTAGTCAAAGTGCAGTTATAGTGCAATCCTAATGCAATTATATATAGTTTATCCATAGTGTAGTAGCAGTGCAGTAATAGCGCAATCATAAATAATATAGTCATAGTGTAGGAACAATATTGCAATCATAAATAATATAGTCATAGTGCATGAACAATATTGCAGTCATAAATAATATAGTCATAGTGTAGGAACAGTGCAATCATAACTGCTTTATAAATAATATAGTCATAGTGCAGGAACATTATTGCAGTCATGATTGCATTATAAATAGTTTAGTCATAGTGTAGTAATAGTGTAGTTATAAAAATGTAGTCATATAATAGATGTACAAAATGATTCATTAACAAGAATTTTGATTCCTTTTATTTCTTGTTTCTTTGTTTGCAACTACAAAATAACTTATTGAATGACTACACTAGTCATCTATTCAACAATGGCGTAACCAACATATAAATGACTAAACAATGACTGCCATCATTATCAATGACTATCATATGACTTTGTGAATGACTGCACCCAACTCAGAAATCACTGGCAAATGACTATCGCCGCCTAAACAATGATTACAAAGCAACCAAGCATTTTTTATGTCAGCTTAGAATTCTTTTGATGTGAACAGGGTCACTCCAAGATCAACCAATAGGAAATTGACACCTCAACATGCCTTCACCATGGCCACGTGTTTGGGCGCCATTGGAGAGGCCCCATATTATCACACTCTAATGAAGTTCAACATCAGCATTGGATGAAAACATTGCTAAGGCAAAAAATGACTACTTTGTCCGTAATTACGTGTCTTCTAAGACTCTAAGCTTAAAGTCTTGCAGTCATACCATTGTTGTGAAACTGTCATATTCATCTTGTATGACTGGTTAGGCAATCATAAATCACAGTCATTGATACCTATTTTCTACTAGTGAATGATTTTGGAACAATACTTTGGTTGAGGAACACAGTTGACAACACCAAAAATTTCAGCCCTCCAAAGGGCTGTTCCAATGTGACAATTGACAGACCAAGCTGTTTCAAAGCTTGGTCTGCCATTCTAGAAAAGTGCCATAGTAAGTAGTCTAAGTGTATGATTGCTCGCCAAAACAGTTGGGTTTTGCAATTTTTTTTTTTTTTTTTGACAAATTTCAAACTCTTAAAACTCGGTTCTTGCGCCACTACCATTGCAATTTCAAGTGGACAAGGATAGGAGAAAAATGATTTTTTTATCTCCAAAAAAATCAAATTTTAAGGTACCTTAGAGTGCTATGGGGTAGCCCTTCAGAGGGCTGAAATTTTTTGTAATGGATCAGCAAAAAGAACATTCAAACATTTTGATTCTAAGACATTTTTTATGTCATTCAAGGGATTTTTACAAACACAACTTTATATAAGAACCTTGTCTATGAGCCTTGTTTTCTACTTCAAAAGTTCAATAAAAAAAACATTATTTAAAAGCGTTCCAATTCTTCCCAAATCCTAGCATGGTAACAATGCTTGAATACATCCAAACAAGGGTTTGAAAATGGTTTCTATCATTGAATTGTAAAAACTCTTATTAGGTTTTGGTGATAGTTGAAAGGTTATCCTAAATTTTCTTTAAATACATAATTTGGATTCAGTATGAATAAACAGTGAATTTTATTATCTAAAAATAGATGTGCCTAAAATCAATCCGTAGCTCTCATGTATGGATGTTGTACATGTTTAGTTAAGGATCTATATAGAATGGTTTTGCAATTAGGTCACAAATAGATGTATTATATGTATCTTTGCTTAAGTTATGTATGTTGCATTCACAAAGTAACCATTTGATTTTCTCACAAGTCAAGACTTCATTAGAAGTTGTATAAAATATGCTTAAGTCTTAAGGTAGGCCCACCCAAAATTACATCTTACCTAAAACCGTCATCATCACTTTGTGTACATCTCCAAAATCAATATGTATTTATGTTGAAGAAAAGATTTTAAAACGTCTACCAAAAATCTTTGACCCTTCATAACTATTGCTTATGACATCCAAATGCCACGTTCTATGGAGTGTTGGAACCTTCTTTCCCTTGTCAACAAGAAAATATAAAAATTTGACCAGCCTAATAATAGTAACTAGGAACACTAGCAAAAAGTGGCGGTTTGGGGGTACCCACCTTACATGACCCTTGCAACATTCTACTAAAGCGATGATCAGACACACATGGGAATCAATAGAGTAACAGAATTTTTTTATTTCTTTGGCAATTTGCACGTGACTGCAATCATACCAATGACACACAGCTAGCTAAGTTACAGTAGCACCACTCAACTTAATTGTTCCTCCTCTTGGATGTTTCTCACACTGACAATTTGCCTGGCTACACCCAAGTAATTTCTGGAACTAAATTATTGTTGCACCTTCACTACTGAGATTCAAACAAACACCAAGTCTTGTGCAGGCCAAGCCATTTCGATCTGCTACCCAAAGCACGCACTCACGAACAGCCCTCCTCCTCGTTGTCCACAAACAGAAATTCTCCAACACTTTCGAGGATTCATGCCCGAAGAATTTTGTTCATTTGACCTGTTCAAGCATGTGTATCCTGCATAAGTTTCAGCAAATTAAACTCCTTTCTTAATAAAACTGTATGTTAGGATATTGATACGGATCTCTTTGCTGCTTCAAGAGCATGACTGTGCGCATCATATTACTATGGTACTATAGTGTCCCTTGGAGTTGGCCGTAATGCTCTAACCTGTACTGTATGTTGGGTGTTCATGGTTCCCATTTTCCCAGTCTAAGTGAAAAAAGTAGCAAGAAAGTTGAGCGATGTACAATTAGAATGTGATAAAAACAGGGATACGCTTACTTGGTTGCAATTCAGTGGCTATGGAACCAAGCAAGAATGACACTTTGTCAATGCAACATCTTAACTTTTGTAAGGAGAAAGGATGCAATGATTCGACAGCTGAAGAACATTTGTAGAGGTGAATAGATGCTTACAATTCCAATGGATTTTAGTGACCGCCGCCACCGCCTCCACCCCCACCTCCACCTCCTCCGCCACCGCCTCCGCCTCCACCACCACCTCCACCACCGCCTCCGCCTCCACCTCCACCTCCACCGCCACCTCCACGGTTACGTCCCCCACCAAACCAACCTTGGGTGCTGACCGACTTCTGAGAGCCAGTGGTCTGTGAAAACGATTGGGACACCAGCAAGTCAGAACATCAATCAGCTAGCATCGTCTTTCCAATCCAATGCAAGAAGTTCAGCTTGCATTGGAAGAAGAAGCACTCCACTCCAAAGACGAACAATTGCAAAAACGAGTGGTCTGCCCGAAATATATAGTTCCTCAAAGTACACCACATTGTAACAGCTACTCTCTATGCATCCATTCAGAGGAAGCTAAGCTCAATGACGAACACACGAAAACAAATACAGAGAAGTGAAAACATCCCATGAACTTCCAGTACATGCAGCGACAAGTTGCAAATCCAATGAAAACGGACAATCATGGGCAAGTGATTCACCTGAGCAGCAACCACGTGCTTCTGCTCCGCGAGACTCCTGCCGGCCTCAGTGGGCAGAACGAAGGCTTGGCACACGAGGAGTGCCACGAGAAGGGCCGCGATGCAACATCGAGAACTCCTCAGGGATCCCATTGCAGCTGCTGCAGCAGGACCTGAGCGCGCAACAAGCTTCGCACTAACTGTATGTCTAGAACCTGCTGAGTGCTGCACTGACTGACTGATGAGCTTGAAAGTTGGATGGCCTTCCCTTGATTTATATGCAGCGGAGCGAAAACACGTGGGTGACGGGGCTCCAACTACCTTGTCAGCTGGATTTTGAAGCACATGGACTCACCAGGAGTGATTGAGGCACTGACAGGGTTGACAATTGTGCACACTGTACCAGCGTTCGGGAAGATTTTGGAGCTCTACCAGTAGATATCCTCCTTCTACAATAATGGTCCGGTTTTTTTTAGAGGGGCACCGGTTTCATCCTTTTAACTCTGAACTTTTCCGTTTTTTTGCCCCCCATATCAGTTTGTAACCGGCCTATTTCCTTCCAAGTGAAAATTTGAAAAGTGAAAATCCTCTAATGTCAAAAGATTGCCGGTTTACAATCTAAAAAAGACATTACATTCTTGGCAGGAATTGAACCTGGCATAGCCTTTCACCAACTGAAAGCCAAGAATCCTCCCAACCCATGCAATATGGAGTTAAGGATGGTCATTGAAAAGGTTGCAGAAATCAAAGTTTAGGATTCAAAATTTTCACCTTCTTCAAAAGGATCCTCTGTTGCCCTTGTTAAATACTTCTCAGGATTAGTAAATAAATATCTAAACTTTCTAGCATTCTTCCATAAGATGATGGCATCTATTAAAATGGGCTCAAAGTCTTGGGCTGGTCCTTCCATGTTCACACGCATGACACTATCCAAATGTGTTGTTGTCATGCGATTTTGAAATTTCTGCTTGATGCCATTTTGCACAAAAAATGCTCTCTCACACGTTGTTGTATTCCCAAATTGACATCTTGCAATTTCAGCAAGTGTCAAAAGGTTAGGATACTTTAGTTTCAAAGATGCACTCCAAGCAATAGAAGCCCACAAATCCCCAAAAGTCCTTTCTATCCATTCAGTGGTTCTTTGCAGCTTGAAAGCAAAGAATTCTTGTTTACAAGCTGCAGCATTCACCAAGGGAGGGAAAATTGTCCCTCCCCTGCGTTTTTTTTCTCCATATTGCTTCAAAAGCAAATCTAACTGTACCACCCCCCAAGATGCTAAACCAAATTGCCTTTGAGGCATATGAATTGGATTCAAAATTTTAAAAGCATCAATAATGTCATTATCAACAAATCTGGCCTCTAAGGCTACACAAACAGATTCAGCATACATTTTTTGGAAAGAAAGGACTGCCTCTAAATCCAAACCACTAGGATCTCTAACCATGTCTATGCTATGGAATTTGGACCCTCTAATTTCGCTTGACAAGCGACAAAGATAACCACTAGGGGGGCCAAATTTTGGAATGATGTGAAATCCTGTGGTAGGATTGAAGGTATCCTAATTCAGATCACAAGAGTCAATAAGAAAGCACATTCTTATAGTGGCAATTTCAGTTTTGACTATAGACCCTATATAAGATATATCCACAAGTTTGTTTTGAAAAATCTTTGACAAATTTGCAAGCATTTGGAGGATATCAACCAAGAAATAGAGGATGTAGATGAATTTAAATTCCCTCAATTTGGCATACAAAAAAGATGCTGATCTATCATCTCTTGATGCCAAAGTATCACACATATAAGCTAGGATAGATTCTAAAGAATCACAAAGACAACTTATTGCTTGGAACCTAGAGAGCCAACGGACTTTGTGATACCTTTTTAGTGTTTTCTGGGCATCATTCAATTCATTTTGAAGTGCTTGTAAAGTTGCCTTACTTTTGATGATTTCTTGAAATGACCAGCCAATGAATTGACCACAAAATCAACATCAACAAAGATTTCTTTGCAAGATTCAATTTTAGCAGCCTTTAATGTAGCCAAATTCATCCTATGTGCAACACAATGAGTAGAGGTAAGAAAAGGGTTCACCTTTTTAAGAAGAGCTGCAACTCCTAAGTTCTTTCCAACCATAGTGGCTGTCCCATCTGACCCAAAACCTACACATTTATTCATATCCAGCCCCCAAATCTTCACAACAGCCATTAGAAAATCAAAAATAACTTGGAGTCCTTTTTTCCATCCATAATGAACAACAAACCCAAGAAACATGTCAAAGGTAAACCTCCTTCTAAAAAAGTAGCAAAGACAACAAGGTGACCCTTAATTGAAATATCAATTGATTCATCAATCATGAAACCAAAGAAATTTGAGTCTCTAATTCTATCTAAAACTTTTCTTTGAACAACATTTGAGATAGCAAAAACCATATCATCACATGCTTTTTCATCATGGTAGAGTTTTTCAGTCATAGGAGCATTACAAGAAACAAGTAAATGACACAAACTAGGAAACTTGTGAAAAAAAACTATTTCTTTCCCCATAAAGTAGGCAGCCCTGAAAAGAGACATTAGAGCCTCATCACAAGTTTGATTTGCATGTGCTACAGCTTTTTGTAAAGCTTTTTGACCCCCATGCTTAGCCCATGCTAACTTCCTATGTTCAATTGTTTTTGCATGATCCACGGGGGGTGCACTTAGTGTATCTAGTCCAAACTACGTGCGAACAAAACTTTGTACCCCCTATATTATATCCTAAAATTTAAATAAATGAAAACAAAAAAAATATGAATATATTTTCCTAATTTGAAAGTTTATGTTTTGAATTATTGATATTTTTATTTGCTAATGATAATTAGTTCCAAATTTTTGAAGTAAATAGATACACTGCAGAACTGAAAAATAACTTTCACACCCCTATAGTATATACTAAAAAATTGTCTAAAAAATGAACAAAAAATTCCTAAAAATAACTCTCTATTGAAAGTTCATTTTGAGTTGAATATTGATGCAACGGTCATCTAAATGTGTTCTCTATAAATATTTGAGTTGGAAAATATGCCATTTTAGGTTCATTTTCAACCTCTTCTAGAAATCATTCCATATTTCATTTGAGTTGGAAATTTTGGCAATAGAAAAATATAGTCATTATCAAACAATGCTCAAAATTTTAGTTTGAAATTATAGTTTATTAGAAACCACTTGTTTGCACGTGGTTTGTAGTAGTAGAACCAAGTGCCCTCCCCGAGGCATGATCTTGTAAAGCTAAAATTTTAACATTTGTAGAACCTTCATTAGCATATGCAAATTTGCCACCTCCTTCTTTACATACCTTGTAAAAAATCTTCTCCAACTCCTTATCAAAGACTACCCAATCAAATAGATCATACCAAGCATCCTTCCATTCATCATTAGCTTTTTATATGGGATTGAGTTCTTTAATAGGTGTTTGGATTGAAGAAGAAGAACCAGCATATGGTTCTGTATCCATGGACTCTCTACCAGCCCCAACCCTAAAAAACATGTCCCTCATGGTTCTTTGACGCTTAGCCATTATACAACAACAAAACTTAGAAAGAAAGGGCATAAAACTTAATTGATGCTCACAGTTTAGTGAGACGGAGCCATAGAGGGAGCAACAACGTTGGATAAAATAACCACCAAGATCACGAACACCAACGTCAGTAGCAGTCAGCACCACCAATAGTACGCCACCACCAAGGCACCAACGACAAGGCACGGTTGCACGGATCCAGGCGCCCAGCACAGCAACGTCGGAGCCAGCAGCAGTGTACAAGAACAGAGCAGTGTAGGACCAGCCAGCAGAGAGGAGCAGCGTAGCCGCGTAGGTCAGCACAAGAGGGGCAAAGTTAGGAGCGAGGGAACCGTGAACAGCAAACTGGAGCAAGGGAGCAATGGGAGCAGACTGGAGCAACGGGAGCAGACTGGAGCGATGGAGCAAGGGAGCTGTGAACAATGCGGAGTTGCGGACTGCGGGAGGCGGCCAGGCAGGAGCAGAGGAGGGCAATAGTTGCGAACTGTGGGACAGCGGGAGGCGGCTAGGCGGGAGCGGAGAAGGGCAACAGCCGGTGGGGCGGCAGGTAGGTCGGGCCGTCGAGTAGGTTTAGGGTTTTTAGTTTTTTTTTTTTTACTTTTAGTTATTGAAAACAAGTTCAAACGGCCCTCCCGCCCCTCTTCCTCGGGTGCTCTCCTACGGCCAGCTGGCCCTGTCCTCAGCTGATCCCACTGACCCCCTTATGCAATACCCGACCTCTTTATCTCAATACCCGACCTATCCTAACTCCGGATATGTGCCATTTACGGTATATGTATAGTAGCTAAAATCCTCCTTTTTACAAAACAAACCGGTTAAAATCCACCCTATTATAAATTGAGGCGAGTAAATTATCCCCCAAGTTTTTATATACACCGGTTGATTGCCTATCTTATCAATTTTTCCTCCGGTTTTCCATCCTTCACTTTCAAAGCTCAACCGGTTTTTGGCCATTTCAACCGGCTAACTTTGTATTAGCCGCCGGTTCTTCCCGGACATTGCACTGTACTATGGTGTAATTTTTAGAAAAAATGGAATTTAGTGTACTGGTTATTGAAGATTTTTGCCATTTATGTTTTGTACATAAAAATATATGAAGTAGAAACTATAGACTTTCTATTGTACACTACAATTAATATAATGCAATCTACAGTAGAACTTCCCTAAGTTGATCCTCCATAAACCTCTGTAAGGTAATTTTGTCAGACCGGTCTTGGACTTGTCCCCATAACAAAGGTTATGACTAAAAACGACCCTCTACAAGCTAATAAATTTCTCTAATGTAATCTTGTTAGACCATTTGAAACCGGTCCAGGACTGATAGTTTAGGAAGGGCTGGAAGGCTCTACTATACAACATTATTCTATACCTAAGTACATACACATGATACAATACATTTAACGCAGAGAGAACAATGACAATGTGAAATGTATTATTGAACTTCATGATAAGTTGAATAACAAATACCTTCTATCCCATTTAGTGATTTTGGAACAATACTTTCATTTAGGAGCATAACTAAAATCAACATGAAAAAAATTCAATCATTTTGATTCTAGAATGTTCTTTTGTCATCTAAAGTGTTTTTAGAAACCCAAAACTTTGTCTGTGAGCCTTTTTTTCTTCTTCAAAAGTTCAACAAAAGAATGTTATTGAAGAGCGTTCCAATCTTTCCCAAATACTAGTAAATTAACAACACTTGAATATGCCCAAATAAAGGTTTGAAAATGAATCCCATCATTGAATTGTAAGTTTTTTGTTCCCATCATTGTTAAATCTTGTTGATGGTTGAAAGGAGATCCTAAATTCTCAGAATACATTATTGGGACCCAATATGAATAAACTATAAATTTTCATAAAACAAAAAATAAGTATACCTAAAATGAATCCTTAGCTCTTATGTATAGACATTGTACATTTCTAGTCAAGAACCTAGATGGGATGATTTTGTACACAAGTCACAATTAGGTGCACCATATGTAGGGCTTCAAATCCAAAATATATGTTGGACTGACAAACCACTTGATTTTCTTTCAAGTCAAGACTTCACAAGAAGCCATACAAAATATGCTTCAAGTGTGTACATCCAAAATTGTACCTTGTCTAAAACCACCACCATCAATCTATGTACATCTCCAAAATCAATATGACTGTATGATTGTTGAAGAAACCATTTTGAATCATCTACCAAAAAAAACTTTGACCCTTCACAACTTTTACGTACTGTATCGAAATGTCATGTTCTTTGGTGCATTAGAATCTCCTTTCCCTTGCTAACAATAAAAATATGAAAATTAGAACAGTCTAATGATAGTAACTAACTAGGCACAGTAGCAAAAAGTTGCAGTTTGGGTGATACCAGTGAACTCTGCAACATTGAACTTACTCTATGAACTCTGCAACATTGAACTAAAGCAATGATCACACGTGCAATGACCACACATGGGAATCGTAGAATCGCAATTTCTTTTTATTTCTTTGGCAATTTGCGCGTCACTGCAATCATACCAATGACACACAGCTAGCCAAGTTACAGTAGCATTACCCAACTTAATTGTTCCTCCTCTTGGATGTTTCTCACACTGACAATTTGCCTGGCTACACCCAAGTAATTTCTGGAACTAGATTATTGTTGCACCTTCACTACTGAGATTCAAACAAACACCAAGTCTTGTGCAGGCCAAGCCATTTCGATCTGCTACCCAAAGCACGCACTCCCGACCAGTCCTGCTTTTCGTTGTCCACAAACCGTAACTTCCAACACTTTCGATGAATTCATGCCCGAAGAATTTTGTTCATTTGACCTCACTGTTCAAGCATGCATGCCTGCCATCACAACATCATTGGGTGTCACAGAAGGTTCAGCAAAACTCGTTTCTTTCTAAAACTGTGTGTCAGGATCCGGATGTTGATAATTCCTCTTTGCTGATTCAAGAGCATTGCTATGTGTACAATAGTATTATGGTACTAAGGTAAGCTATGTGGAGTGTCCCTTGGAGTTGGCCGTGATGCTCGATCTAACCTGTACTGTATGTTCGATGTTCATTGTTCCCATTTTCCCATTCTAAGTGAGAAAAGTAGCAAGAAGGTTGAGAAATGTACAGTTAGGATGTGATATAAACAGGGATACACTTAGTTAGTTGCAAATCAGTGGCTATGGAACCAAGCAAGAATGACACTTTGACAGTGCAGTATCTTAACATTTGAAATTAAGGGGAAAGGATGCAATGATTCGACAGCTGAAGAACATTTGTAGAGGTGAATAGATGCTTACAATTCCAATGGATTTTAGTGACGGCCGCCACCGCCTCCACCCCCACCTCCACCTCCTCCTCCTCCGCCGCCACCGCCTCCGCCGCCTCCGCCGCCGCCACCACCACCACCGCCTCCACCACCACCGCCGCCTCCACCGCCACCTCCACGGTTACGATTACGTCCCCCACCAAACCAACCTTGGGTGCTGACCGACTTCTGAGAGCCAGTGGTCTGTGAAAACAAATGGGACACCAGCAAGTCAGAACATCAATCAGCTAGCATCAATTGTCTTACAAAAAGATGAAAACATTTTCACAATGACATTTATCATTCGGCCCAGAGTACAAGCTCCATGACTTCATCATCGACAGGCCACGTTTCTTGCTCCGTATTCGTTTTCCAGTTCCAAAAAGAAGTTCAGCTTGCATTGGAAGAAGAAGAACTCCACTACAAAGACGAACAATTGCAAAAACGAGTGGTCTGCCCGAAATATATAGTTCCTCAAAGTACACCACATTGTAACTGCTACTCTCTATGCATCCATTCAGAGGAAGCTAAGCTCAATGACGTACACACGAAAACAAATACAGAGAAGTGAAAACATCCCTTGAAGTTTCACTACATGCAGCGACAAGTTGCAAATCCAATGAAAACGGACAATCATGGGCAAGTGATTCACCTGAGCAGCAACCACTTGCTTCTTCTCCGCGAGATTCCTGCCGGCCTCAGTGGGCAGAACGAAGGCTTGGCACACGAGGAGCGCCACGAGAAGGGCCGCGATGCAACATCGAGAACGGCTCAGGGATCCCATTGCAGCTGCTGCAGTAGGACCTTCAGAGCTCGCAACAAGCTTCGCACTGACTGTATGTTTAGAACCTGCTGAGTGCTGCACTGACTGACTGATGAGCTTGAAAGTTGGATGGCCTCCCCATGATTTATATGCAGCGGAAAACGTGGGTGACGGGGCTCCAACCACCCTGCCAGCTGGATTTCGAAGCACATGGGATCAGACACCGGGAGTGATTGAGGCACAAGGTTGACAATTGTGCACACTGTACTAAGGACTCTGAAAAAGATCTAGATGCAGCCTTTAATTATGATGGCATTGTAGACAAGTGGGCAAGAGGGGATGCAGCGGTGCGAACAGCTTTTTTGCTCCTGGAATTTTTTTTTCACTGTGACGCGTATGAGGAGTCAGAACTCCAGAGAATTATCATACGAGTTCGGCAAATTCAAAACTAAGTTAAAGACATAGACCGATAATTCAATTTAGAATCAAATGTGCCATATGCCTCATTCCCATAGGTTAAAACATTAGGAGAAGCTGATCTGGCATGAGAAATAGCATAGTCTGACAGGCATTGTTAGTAATGAATCTGACATCAAGTTAGGTAATGTTCATAGGAAACTGTCTGCAGCAGTGTTTTTTTTTGGACAAGTGTCGCCAGAAGCCTCCAAACCACTGGAGCAAATCTGGAGGGAGGGCGTCCGACAGGCTGAAACAGTCTAACAAGTGCGAAATTTCGCCCAAAAAAAAACGCTGGTCTGCAGGCACCGAAAATCATCCAAGTAAGCATTTTAGTTTGTTTCCCATGCTATTATGAAACTCTCAATTAATAACCATTAGATCTTCACTAGCACTAGGATTTGCAAGGGGAAACAATGTTTGTGAAGTAATGTAGACCTACTCTCCTAAACCACGTTTTAGTGCTAAGAAGAAAAAAAAAGCATTCGTAAGCAACGTCTCTTGAAAAAGGAGCATTCAAGAATCATTTGAACGGTGCTTCAAAGTTCTCAATGATCAAGTTCCCAAGTGGTGCTTTTGAGGAGTCAAAAGGAGATTCGAGGTTCTCTTCAATTCACTTATGAACAATGTATATATATTTAGGTGTACCCCAAATCAACCCTAAGTAACGTAACTAGGCTCTCATGTTCAAAGCAAGGCCTTTCATATCATTTGAGGCAGGATGCATAAACAGTTTTGCATACAAGTCTCAAATACGTAAGTGCAGTTAATTACTTTCCTTATACATTACGTGCATCCCTGGTGCCTACGCTGCGACATTAAAAAAACCTTTTTGTACAGTATATATCCTCATTCAAATTGCATCCTAAACTCCTATTGTCAAAACAGTAAGCATGGAAATTAAAATTTGTGCGCTCATTGATTAAGTTAGGTGGTTTGCAGGAACGGTTTTTCCTCGATCTGCATTGGCTAAGTTAAGTTATGCACCTTGTTGCATATCCAGGCCACATGCATAACCCAATTGACTTCACCGGCCTCCAAATAATGTCGCTGCATGATTTGACCTGGGTCAGAGCGAGTGGGCCTTGACTTTGTAGCCATGGCCGGTGATGACTCCGCGGATGATGCAAAAGGTGCGTGAACTCACCGTCATGCTGCTTTTATGGTTGTCAGTGCAAACAAACAAAACAAAACTCCAACTAGCTGAAGCGTGCATTCGGTTTCTGAGTGTGGAAGAGTTCGATGTGATACCCTGCAACGTACGACGCAGTTGGAGGGGTTGACATTCACGTACAACTCGTGTTTGGGGAGAACCACCGCCGTCAGTCAGTTCATTCGGTTAGCTGGTGCCTTTTGGGTTGTGAAGATGGGGGATTCGAAACTGCACAAGAAATTTCGAAGGACGGGCCACCAACCGAAGTGCAAAAATAAGTGGTGGATATGTAACCGCCGCTTTTACGAAATGGGTATTAGCCTTAAATTCGAAATTCAAGAGGATGCAACTGGTGCCTTTGGAAAAAACAACCGTCTCCTACAAAGAGGAGGGCAAATTACCGGGGCAACTCCGAAAACCTCCTGAACTCTGTTCACAACTTGACATTCACAACTCAGTTACCCTACTTGGTTGTCAGTTTAGTGCAAAATTAGTCCATCTTCCCCAATAATTCCAATTTTTTAACATGTATGTCATGTGTTTGACCTGTTGCCAATGTTTGAGATTGAGTGTTAATAAATCCCATGGGACATGTCCAAAAATCATTATTTATGACCAAAACTAAAATTACATCCAATAAGGGTTATCACATTTGTCATGCAACGATTTTGTACAATTTTGGTCATTAAATTTTAATATTTTTACATTTCAATACATATGATTGCTAGTTGGAAGATTAAAAGGGTGCCAATTGCATTGTGAAGCAAAACAATAGGGTAGTTCACCTAGTTCTAGTGTATACGTTGACTACTACTTTACTCACCACATCATTCTTTTCCAAATCCAAGTACACGAATTTCTGGTACCACTTGCAAACTAGCTTCATATCCTTGTACCTAACATCAAATTAATGCCCACCCACCCACATTCGATGGCCAAAGAGGAATATGTCTCGAGAATGATGCAATGAACCGCGGCGTCGTGTCTGACTGTAAAGCGAAGAATGACCACCCACTGCCTCAAGATTCCTTACCGTCTGAGATTCTTAAAATTCAGAAGGAATTCCAGACCATACGTAAGACACTTTTGAACAGAGTTTAGTTCATCTTTCTAGGGGAAATTATTACTACCAAATAAGATATCTTTGTGCACAATTTCAGTCCAAAAACTGTATCCTTTTAGCTCGTAAGCTTGCTCGATCACAAGCTCTCCATAATTCTCTCCTCGTCATTTGCCACTTCCATGATCTTCTCTACTATTCTCTCCGGCTACATCATTCTAAGAGCTTCACATACATAAGTTTATGCGAGATTTCTTCCAAAAGGACGGACTTCCTGGAAGTGATTCAAGTGACTGTTACGTACTAATCCAACGATTGGGATTGGCATGGTATTCTAATTCAGTGCTAATGTAGCACCCGGGGCGATGAAATGCCGAAATTGTCAACCCACACGTACGTCGACTGTAAAACATGAGCAAAAAGTCAATATAATGTGAAAAGAAAATTCCACATTAAAAGTTTAGAAGTTACACAGCACAACTGGGCTAAATTAAAGCATCATAAAAGCTGCGAATCTGTTGGCAGGGATGCTCACAGTACAAGTGTGCAAAAATGTCAACCATGAGTCTCGATCAATCATACCGTGGCGTCAAAATCCGGCCAGCTGGCACGGTGGTGGAGACCCGCCGTCCACGTTTTCAGCTGCATATAAATGGGGAGGCTGTCCAACTTCAAGTTCATCAGTCAGCAGTTTCCATCTCCTGCAGTTAGCCACATACAGTTAGTACGAAGCTTGTTGCGAGCTCAGGTCCTATGCAATGGGGTCCCTGAGACTTTCTCGATGTTGCCTCGCGGCCCTTCTCGTGGCGCTCCTCATGTGCCAAGCCTTCGTTCTGCCCACTGTGGCTGGCAGGAGTCTCGCGGAGAAGAAGCACGTGGTTGCTGCTCAGGTGAATCACTTGCCCA
Organism: Neckera pumila; assembly: GCA_963969595.1. Taxonomy (NCBI): domain Eukaryota; kingdom Viridiplantae; phylum Streptophyta; class Bryopsida; order Hypnales; family Neckeraceae; genus Neckera; species Neckera pumila. The sequence continues at coordinate 17,614,361 of OZ018410.1, read as the reverse complement.
TGACTGTCGACCATTTTCCATGGATTGGCAACTTGTCGCTGTATGTAGTGGAAGTTCATGAGAATGTTTTCACTTCTCTCTCGCTCTCTTTACATAAATAGTAGTTTGAATATGTCATCGAGCCTAGCTTCTTCTGAATGGATGCACCGCATGAGAGTAGTACTGTACTTACAATGTGGTTTGCTTCATGGAACTATATATCATGGGCAGACCAGTCGTTTTTGTAATTGTTTGCAATTGGACTGGAGTTCTTCTTCTTCCAATGCAAGCTGAACCTCTTCTTGGAACTGGAAACGAACATGGAGCATTAAATTTGGCACGTTGATGATGATGATGACGAAGTCATTGAGCTTGTACTTTGGGCAGAATGATAGATGTCATTCCAAAGGTCATTTCATCATTTGTAAGACAATTGATTTTAGCTGATTGATGTTCTAACTAGTTGTTGTCCCATTTATTTTCACAGACCACTGGCTCTCAGAAGTCGGTCAGCACCCAAAGTTGGTTTGGTGGGGGAGGTAGAGGAGGTAGGGGAGGTAGGGGAGGTAGGGGCAACGGTGGTGGCAGAGGATCTGGTGGTGGAGGCGGAGGCGGTGGAGGTGGTGGCGGTGGAGGAGGTGGAGGTGGCGGAGGCGGTGGAGGAGGCGGTGGAGGCGGTGGAGGCGGTGGAGGTGGTGGAGGTGGTGGAAGTCGCGGTGGAGGAGGAGGTGGAGGCGGCGGTGGTCGCTAAAATCAATTGGAATTGTAAGCATATGATCACCCCTACAACAATACCATGTCATTCTTTTCTATTGTCAGAAGCTATTCGTCTTGTCTATTTGTAAATGCTAAGACATTGCATTGACAAAATTGCACTATTGCTTGGTTCTATAGACACTCATATCCAAACATTTGCGACTTGAAAGAATATGATGCTGACATCATATTCTTTTGAAATATCACTCAACCTTGTTCTTACTTTGTCACGGGGTACATAACAAGTTGGACAATTTCCTTCGTGCCCCTGTCCTTGAATCTGTGAAGACAACATATATATATATATATATTTTCAGCTTGAACAGAATTATTGCTGATACTTATCTGACGCACATTGTTATTGCAATGGCAGAATTGAGCAGGACAGAAAAATGTTTTATTAGCAAAATCTCTGCTCTCGAATTCATCTCCCAAACTCAGTAGAAGTGTTGGACACAGTACTGTTCGTGGACAATAAGGACTTGGAGTGAGGACGTGCTTTGGTAACAGAAATGGCTTGACCTGTACAAGACTTGGTGTGTGTTCTCAGTAGTGAAGGTGTATCAATAGGTTCAAAAACTACTTGAGAATAGTGTGGAAAAATAGACCAAGAGTAGGAACGAGTGTTGACTGGACACTGCACGCTAGCTGTGCCTCCTTGAATTGGTGTGTGAATCGCAGTCTTGTGCAGATTGCCAAGGAATAAAATTGAGAATCTCATGTTTTATGTGATAATTTCTTCAGTAGATTATTGTAGAGTTCATTGCAAGCATGTATGTCGCGTCTTCGGAATCAGCAACCATGAATTGTCATGATGATTCAACTGTTGTTTTCAGTTGCTTAGCTACGATCTCTTGATAGCCTGTCCATTGCCATTCTGAACAAGGTTTCAAACTCACATTTCAAACTGAAAGAGAAAATTGCAAATATTATGACAGCTATTCATGCCCGCAAATCACTATACAATCGTCATGAAGCTCCTCTTGTACCAAAAATATGATCTCGAAGTATAACAACAAGATTTTGGACGAGCTTGAACCTATTGAAGCTTGTGACTTCCATCTTCTGCAAAATACGTTTGCAACTAAGGTCACAGTACCTAAGGTGGCACCCCCAAAACGCCACTTTTTTGTTACTGTGTCTAGTTACTGTTATTAGACTGATCAAATTTTCATATTTTCTTGGTGCCAAGTGAAGGTGGTTTAGAGTGATCAAATTTTCATGTTTTCAATGTACCAAACAGCACGGCATCTGGAAACCGTATGCAAAAGTTATGATCGAAGGTCAAAATTTTTTTAGTAGAAGTTCTAAAATCATTTCTTCCACCAAGGTATATTTTATAGATGAATCCAGAGTGATGATGGTGGTTTTGGATCAATGTGCATTTAGAGGTTCCCACCTTAATGTTGGTTCTTGTTGATAGTCTAAAGGTCATTATGTAGATTTGAGAATGATGATAGTCTAAAGGTCAGAATGTAAGTATAGAGTATAGACATCCTTCACATTGCTTGACTTAACCCCTAAAGGTTTTTGACTATGTTTTCACCAAAAACGCTTCAAAATTGCCATTTCTAATACAAGTACCAAATTTTAGAAAAAAAACATTTTTGGACACATGTAACCGTAGGATCTTGTAGTAAACTTGTTTGAAAATATGTGGAAATAATTTCAGAATTTTCCACCGTGTGGGTTGCAAGATAATAGCGGTTGAATTGACAAAAATCCTTTTTTTGTCCCTGCGAAAATCCGGGCAGCTACCCATCACAAGGTCACATTTGTATGAAAAAATGTCCAAAATGGTGGTTAATATTTGGATTCATTTTCCTAGACAAGTTGGATACATGCTTGAAAAAATTCAGATCATTTAGAATTGTACAACATATAGGAAAAAAATAGTAAGTAGGAAGAGGTAGAGAATGAATCAAAACACTAAATTGTTAAGAATTTATTTATAGAACTGCAAAATGCCAATCCCAACGGTTGTAATGTTGTAATAAACAATCTACACCTAAGGTTTTTATTTTTTTTCAAAAATATTGAAAATTGAGTGAAATAAAGGACTTCAAAGTTTATTTTAGAGTTGAGATTCCATAACTACCCTCAAACTAAGAATCCTCATAACTTTTGACTCATAAATCCAAATGGAATGACTCAAAGCTTCCCACCTACATATAAATCTAAAAAACCAATTTCAAGTTTTTGTTTTTTAAAAAAGTGATTTTTAAAGAAGTTTTTTTTGCTGCCCGGGCTACCCGCCGAGCAATGAAAATGACATATCATGCAATAACTTTTTAATCCTGTAATCAAAAGTTATGAAAATTGTTGGGCCTTAAAGCTACTCCTCAAGAAAATGTTGTGTGAAAATTTCAAAGAAAAAAATTTAGATCTTTGCTCGTAGTGAGCTGACCAAAAATGCTATGTTCTCAAAAAAGCATATTCAGTGCTTTAGGAGTTAAGGTGGAGAAGCCCCTTCTACACATTTGCCCATGATGGTCATGAATCCACACTAAAACCACCATTCTTAGAAAAATGAGATTTGTATAAAAATGGGATACAATTTTGTGCTTACAATCAAAGTCTTATTAACCCTTAAATGCCCAAGGTTTGTTTTGAGCCTGAAGGAATTTGCTCTAATTTGAACAAAAAGCCAACATTTTGATAAGTTGCATCAATATCTTTTGAATTGTAACTTTACAAATTCAACCTAGACAAGTTAGAGATTGCATAGGAAAAGAAAGCACAACAATATCATTTACGAATCAAAAGATTATATTCATGTTTGACCATGAGGGTGTTAAAATTGTGAAAATCTCTCAATTCTCTTTTTGCATATCACATCCAAAAAATTGGTCACCAAAAACATATGAGGTTAAAAGGCCTAACATGCACAACCCCAATTAATTTATGGCTTCTCGAAATTTACTCTACAATTTTTTTAAATGAGTTTCTAATGTGATTTTTCCTCCAAGATCTAGTGTATTTGAGGCTCATTTTCAAGAGCCCGTAACACTAGGAAAAGTCAAGATTGCAATGGGTACCCTTGCACAAAATCTTGATTAGAAAAATTGTAATTAATCATTTTCAAAATCGAATTTTAGATGCTAAAACTAGACTTCAAGAAGAATTTTACAAAAATATGAACTACTAAAAATTGCAATTTGGTTAGGTTTTATTTAACTTCAAAGTATTGTTGACACCAAGATTTGGTGCCTCGGGACATTTAGGGGTTAAGTCACAATAATGGAGTGACTTCATGATCATAATATAAACTCTTACCTTCTTGGTTTAAAACCATCTTAAAAAGTGATTGTTTAAACACTTCGTATGGTGGTGCTTCAAACTAGGAAAATCAGTGTAAACATTTTAGGTGAGAAAGTTATCATTATGGATGCAATTTTTGATGATTTTCGAGGGACCTAGTGACTGAGCTACAGACTTCAGACATCCATTACAAATTCAGGCTTCATCAGATAAAGATGATTCCAATGGCTATCGCCTTCTCTCACATTTGTCTACGTGTGAATGAAAAACAAAAGGCCCTCTCTGGCCGTATGTCCAAGTTTTTGACGTAGTGGGAGCTTTTTAATAAAAATTTAATTTTAATTGGAGGAAACTTTTTTGTAAGGATTTTTTAGAACTATGCATAAATGTTCCGATTCTTTATATATATATTGTGAGTTTTTCTCTAATATGTATAGAACCTAACATTTTTTACATTTCATTTTTTTTTAATTTGGTCTTCACCCAACTTTTTGGTCTTTTTAATTTGATATAATTTTTACAAAAGCCGTCTTCTAAGCCTTTTTGATGCCGACGACCCCCGCATATAATACAAGAGTTGCGTACCTGGGGTGTGAGTAATGGGGTGGGGTGGATCCAATCTACTCACTTCACAGCATCAGTTAGTTTCCATGAGGTGATTCTAATTGTCATTTGTTGCTGAGTTAGGCGGGCACCCACCGTTGCGATCTCCCAGAGATGGACTGTGGAATTTCCTATAAAACAAAAATCTGCCGCAGCAGACAATACGCCGTTGCAGTCGACGCATCTTGCCAAAATTCTGCGCATTGTGGCAGCCAGGGGCCAAGCAAGAATTTGTCCGTGACTTGAAGCATACAGAAGTGCAATCGGAACGGCTGCAAGTCCGAATTCACGTTACTAAAGCACTTCTTGAAATTCATCTCTGACCGTATTCGGTGGATACGGTGCCGTATCGGAAGAGCCCAAGGGCCGTTCAGGGGTTAAATTCTTGCTAGTTTTGCAAGCTCTAACTTCGAACTGTAGTAATAAACCAAATGAACTAATGATAACTTCACTTTATCTAGAAAATATAATGTTCAATACATGAGCTCATGAGTTTCGATTTCAAAGGTGTATGGAAAGGATGAAGGAATGCCAGTGATACGTGAGAACACAGAAAATACAAGAACAGTGAATTGATGACATAACTACAAGATGCTCTATCCAGTGAGCTACAGAAACGGAACAATACCATTTGCAGAGGATACTGAAGCACGAAGTAATGATGAGAACAATTATTTTAAACAGAAATCAGGCTTGGGAATTGGAGCATGTTTCCTTCTACTGGCCAGCTCCAATTTGTCATACCCATCATTAAGGGGTAGCAACATCGCTGCTTTTTCTCCAACTGTATGCACAACTTGACACATGTTAGTGAAAAGTTATACTCCAACTAACACCATTTGCTGCAATGGAATTCGTGAGCAGTGTTCCAATACAAAATTACAAAAGTCTGCAACGCATGACTGTAAGTGCATTCTTACCAAGAGGATAAATTGGTAAAATTCATGTTGCAGAGCCTTCACAAACACATCTCGTACAAATAGACATCTTCAGCGAACAGTGGTAGCCCCCTGTAACGTTGTTCTGGAACACAGTAATAGAAAAATTTCAGGGTACTTGAAACTGTTACAAGAAAGGGTCAAAACTCTTACTGTGTAAGGCCATGGTGCTCTCATGCCTGAAAGACATTGGTAAATAATCAGTGACCTTGCAAATATACACAGATGAGTAGATCGTTCCAAAGTTCCACATACCTTACGAATCATTTTGAATGAAGCGTCCTTTCCCAGCGCCAAGCATCCCGCAGATTGACAGAGCCTCTATCAAGGCCCACGCAGCTTCAACTCACGTCGTAGAAACGTCTGCACCCTCTCTAAAACCTCCAAAGCCATAGCCTTGCTACCCGTGATGCCGAACAAGATCTCCTCCGCATATCTGACATACCTAACCCTGGCATATGGCTTTGCCAAGGCCTCCGTTTCCTCGTCAAGTTGAACACTTGACCTCATCTTCCGCTTGTTAGAGCCAGTATTCAATTCCGCTTGGATGCGAGTCACCTCCATATCCAGCTGGTGGTAATAGATATTACACAACAGGGCACTCAACTGACTTCCACGGTCGCCCAAGTTGATCACACCGGTCTTGAACATTTGTTGAATCAGACACAAAAACTCTTCGTCCTTCACCCTTACTGACAAAATATACAACAGATTCTCATGGTGCAGCTTCCCAAACGCAATTGGCGACTTATAATGAATAAACCAGGTCGTTCCCTTCCAAGTTCTCTTGACCAATTTCAAGGCCATGTGGCAGGACCTGGCCAATTTGTAGAACACAGGCTCATACATCCTCTCCAACTCCGCCCTCACAGCCTCGGTAACCACCTGGTCCCTGGGATTCACAACTACAATTGTCCTCCGAGCTTCATCCTTCCCAGGCTTTCGAACATAGATTTGCGAAACAGGCGAAAATTGATACGTCCCTGTTCGTAATTTATGTGCTATGTGATCAAAGAAACTCATACTGAGGTCGTTCCAGTCTTCACTACTCTTGCCACTCAGTAACTGAAGCTTCGACTTGATTCGGTCATAAGCAGCAGAAAGAGTCTCCGGATCCGCTACTCGCTCCATCACATTCTCAAATGAGTGACTCAAATCGACCAAGTTAGATTCCGTTCGCTCATCATCTGAGCTTGCCGTATGCAAATTGCTCATTGCTATCTCAGTGTCGGAAGATATCCTATTTGAGGATAGTTTTGCTGGTCGGGATTCAGCAATCTGTATTTTGAGCTCTTTACAAGCCTCATCAATGGAGAGCATGAGATTCTCATAGGCTGTCTTGACAGAGACGGGGAGATACTCCCAGCCGAGTCTACCGAAGTGATCCTCCTCTTGTTCAAGAAGCTTCTTTAGATCGTCACTGGTCATCAGAGGGTGCTGGTCTGTTAAAGTCAAGGCAGACTTTGTGCCGAGTTCTGAGGCTTTGTCAAAAATCGCTTGCTTCGCCTTTGAGCCTGAATGCATCAATCACATGAGGAGATGAATATGGCTAGGAAACCATTGGCGTGGGATCCTTTTGAAAAGTGACCAAATTACAATGCAAGTGTCATCCAAACATGCGAAGTGACATATTTCTAGAATCCATCTCAAGCAAAGATGCTTCCATGAGATACATCATAGATGCAATTGATGCATAATTCAAGCCTGAATAGATTGACCACATAAGTACATGAATAAGACAGGGAACCCATTGTGTGGAGATTTCTTAGGAAACTGCTGCTTTGACCCTCCTCAGACCGAGGTTCGAGGTAGCGAGCTTTATGACGGGAAACTGTCACGTATGGTTCGGAGGGCAGACACTGCCGTCACAAAGCGAGAATCATTCAAACAAGTGACTTGTAAGAAATTACATACGTCTAAATTCTATCACAGGGAAAGATGCTTCCATGCGATACAAATACTCACAGTTCACGAATAGTTGTGATTGAAACCTTACTCCTTCAAACTTTCAACAATTCAAATCTTATGCATATAGTAACCAAATAATATATAATTTGGAGAGTTTAAATTCTCTCAAAACGGGGACAAGAGACACAGGACAAAAATTGATGAAAAGCACTCAGAACAGCTGAAAGTCAAGCCAATGTGTCCCTACATTACAAGATGCCGGTGAAACCATAAGCGAGAAATGGTGAGGACATGGATTCGATCGGACTCTACTATTTCAAACTTCAACACTTCATATCTTATGCATATGATATCTAAATAGCACATACTTTGGTGCGCTGGAACCCTCTCAAAAATGGGGCCAACTCTCCAAAGTAGCTGTAGAAATTACATCTTAATAATGGAAAACACTCAAAACAGCTGAAAGTTAAGTGAATACGTTCCCTACCAGTGAAACCCTAAGGGGAAGAGAGAGAGATGCGACGAACCTGATCTGAGGGTATTGAGGGTCTTGCGATAAGCTCTCGTGAAAGCATTGAAAGCCAAGCGCTCCACTTCCTTATCCCATGACTCCTGTCGCTGCTTTTGCAGCTGAAGCAATCGGTGGATCACGCGGCGACGCTTCTCCAGCGCCTTGTCGTACTGGCGCTTCCGCTTGGCGTCGTCCACGAAGCCGATGAACACGCCCAGGAACTTCACCTTGGCGGACGTCGCATGAGTCAAGGCCCCTTGAGAGGAAAAGTTTGGGTTTGAATTCGGAAGTTCATTGGAAGGGAAGGCTGTGCTTGGAAGAAGAGTACTCATGGAACGGAAGGAGTCCCATTGCCATCGCCCGTGATGAAGAGATTTGAGGCTGTCGATCCAATTGCGGAGGGACATGTCCGCAAACATGCACAAAACTTGACCTAATCGGAATCACCACATTGTTTTCAATCGCTAATGGGCACCACAACGTGCTTCCGTAGATGCTCGCACAGTGCGTGCTGCGCTAACCCCTAAACCCTAATTATGTCAATTGCTGATGGCCATCTGCACAACCCTGTGCACGACGTGGCCTAATCACATATCTTTCCTTCAACCGCGAATGTGCACCCAAAGACTTCCGTAGCCAATCTCGCTCTGCTTGCTGCGCCAAACCCTAAACAAAAACGGACTTTGAGCACCTATCGACTGCAGGGAAAATCAGCTCAGAATGAGATGACGATCAATTGCTGATGGCCATCTCCAAAACCAGCCACGCAACATGACCTAAATCGGAATCAACAAATTTCTTTCAGTCGCTAATGGGCACCAAAATGTGCTTCCGTAGCTGCTCCCACTTATGCTTGCTGCTCTAAACCCCCAAACCCTAATCCAAAATGGATTTCGCACTCCGATAGACTGCAGGAAAAAGCAACTGTAAAGAGGATTAGGAGAACTTGCTGATGGCCATCTCACAACCAGCCACACAATTTGACCTGATTGGAATCACCACATTTCCTTCAAGGAAGTCAACCGCAAAATTTGCAAATCAAAACCTTGTTGCAGTACTAGTGGCTACCCCACTCTGTGCACTAAACCTTAACCCTAATATTAAAAGAACCTCACGCTCCGATTCAAAATTATTCTCCAGTGTAAGGTTCCGATCAATTGGGGATGGCCATCCCTACAACTACCCAGCCAACATGACCTATTCCGAAATCACTACATTCTTTTCCTTCAATCGCAAGGGCCCATTCAATACCTTCCTTGCACTAAACCCTAATCCCAAACGAATTTCAAGTTTCGATCAACTCAACCACAGATCTCAGAAACTGAGACTCTCACAAATTTCAGCAAACCCATAGGCCTGAGCTGCGCATACGAGCTTCAGCCCGTTGAATCTTGTGGAAGGCCACAATGACCTTGAAAATTTCTTAACAGTTGCATCAGAAATCTCCGAAAGTTTCAAGTTTATTTTTTTATGGGGCAGGAATACTGCCCGTCCAAAACCTTTGGAACTGGATAGCCTCCTCAAGTCCTCATGCGGCTCTCGACCTCCGAATTCCTTGTTGCCACCAACTAAGTTAACTTAAATTTTCATGTGATTTGCAATTACTCGTCGATTTGCAGGTTCATCATCTCCATCCCTGAGTATTGGTATCCCTTAGTATTGGTATCCCCGCTCTGATGCGCCGCTCTATGAGGGCGCTGCCAGCTTGTGGAGCTATGGCGTCCACTTCCAGCACTCGCAGCATTTGCTCCAGCAATTCCTCACATGTGGTAAGAAATTCAAGCCCAAATTCCCAGTTCTTGCTCGAAAAATTACATTTACATTCTGTTGCGAAACAAATTGAATTGTGGGTTTCTGCCAATTTCTTCACAGTGTGCGAGCTCAGCTGCGATCACCTCATCTGGCGGCAGCATCAGCTACCGAAGAGCCTCGTTTCTGCCAACGACGCAGAAATCTGTCAATGCTCTGAGATCTGCGAATGGATTCCACAACATTCTGCGTACCCCAAGAATCGCCAACAGTTGCAATTCCAGGTTCCTGAATGTTAGAGGCGACGCTACTCTGGCTGGGAAGGAGACCCTATTGGCAACCGAGGCCGAAACTGAGGTACAGTTTCTTATATTGTTTTGGAAGAATTTCGGACAGATTATCAATAGAAAAATTTAGTGAGAGAGAGGAATTACTCTGTTCTCTTTTTGAGTTTGGTGTAGCGTGTTCGTTGTCTCGCTTCAGTGCCCACAGAACTCTGAAATTGAGAATGATAAGGACGCAAGAACCACTATCGAAATTCAAATGAGCTTGTGCAGGTTTTACTTGGTTACTGAAATTTTGGTGCCTCTGAAGAATATAGGGGATTTCAGATTATGTGGAATGAGAGGCAAGGCTTTCAATGCTGAATGAGGGTATCCACAGGGCAGTCTGGGGTCGACACTATATTAATATTAACTTGTTTCTCATCTCCCCATTTCGGTAAATAGCACCGTATTGTTGAGCTACTAGTTCTCTTGTTTACCACTGTATTGCATCATAAGCGCTAGATGGGGTCTTCAATGAATTTCTGCTGGTGAATGTTGAGATTGGCCGCGCATGAGGTCTGAAACCGATATTGATGAGATTCAGATAAATGTGTTTTAGGGTTAGTTTTTAGTTGGGACTTGAATTCCTCTTGTTAATCACTCTGTCTGTATAACATGATAATCAATCGCCATTTGGGATTTTCAAAGTTTCTCTGTTGGGTTTGCCACTCATGAGACATACGAATTCTCTTCATCTTTGTTTCTTCTAGTTCTGATGCCCACTATTGAAGAGATTTTGATAATTGTGTGATTTTAAGGTTAGTTTCGGTTTGACCTGGATTGATTGGAGAATTGGATGCTCGTGCAGCTGGAGCAAGAGAAGAGCCTTGAAACTCCCCAGAAAATTAGAGGCTATCCTTTTCCAGAGATAGAGGCACGATGGCAGCAATATTGGGAAGAGAATCAGACTTTTCGGACTCCGGATGTTGTGGACACCACCAAGCCCAAATATTATGCCCTGGACATGTTTCCCTATCCTAGGTTGGTTTAATTTCAGACCCCGAGATTACGAAGATTGAATGAATGCAATCCTGAGATTTTGAAACTTAGAATAGGATTCAAAATCTTGTCCTCTCTGACTTTTTTTCGTGATATCAGTTCAAAATATACTAGAGAACCTTTGGTTGAGCGAGCATTTTGAATGAGCATGAAGAGGAAATCGTTGTCACCTAAATTTCTGAATTGTAAAAGCCGCGTGACATATTTCCAACGGTTGAGAGTAATATTAAATCCTATGTGGCAACTTAAAATAATAGTTATTCGTCAGCGAATCTGACTGTATCTCAAGAATGTTATTAGTTTGATGGATTTTCAAGTGCAAGTTTTTGACAGGAATGTATACCCTTCAGTGGTGCAGGATTACATGTTGGCCACCCTGAAGGCTACACGGCTACTGATATTATGGCTCGCTACAAGCGGATGCGAGGCTTCAATGTGTTGCATCCCATGGGCTGGGATGCCTTCGGGTTACCGGCTGAACAGTACGCCATTGAGGTTTCTTCATATCCTGGGATAATGAATTTGGTCGATATTCTTACCTTGCAGTTAGGTTTAGAGCCCCCCTACAGATTTTCTAGAAAACGTAGCCGTGGTGCAATTGATAGGGTTTAGGTTGGAAATTGCTTAAATTACGTTACAATTGGAAGGATTTAACTCGATTAGTTTTCCTAAACACTTTGAGGGGTTTCTACTAGTGGTTGTAGTGCTTGCAATTATTACTTTGCCACTGAGAAGCTCTATTCTTCAGAGCTTTTTTGATACTTACTGAAAACCTGTGATAATCTTTACTTGATAAGGGCATAAGTGGCACTAGTAGAAACCGCTTTAACAGATATTTTAGGAAGCTTTGCCTCGTGAAATGCTGCAGACTGCAATGCAGCTAAATTTTTTTAGAATGTCTTTGGGGAGTGGGGTTCCTACTAGTTCGCTTCATTTTATTCTTGAAGAAGCATGATACTTTGTTGCAAGGTAAGAGGCGGAAAAGCTTCAAAATGTAGTTCATAGTACCATTACACAAATGGCCTCTGTTTATTACGGTACTCCATGAAACTAATTCGGTGATTTTTCGCTTGCAGACCGGAACGCATCCACGAGTCACAACGTTGAAAAATATTGATCGGTTTCGTTCACAGGTTTGGTTTCTTGGACATCTGCTTCTAAAGTCTGTTTTCGACATGCTTAGATTGAATGGAGCCATTCGGTACATGTTTTGCAGCTCTTGACTTTTCGTGACTTCACATGCAGCTCAAATCACTGGGGTTTTCATACGATTGGCAACGAGAAATATCCACGACTGAGCCGGACTACTACAAGTGGACACAATGGATTTTTTTGCAGCTATTTAAAAGGGGCTTGGCATATGAGGTAAATTCCAGCACATCATCTTGGCAGCACTCTGTAATTTCAAAGTAAGTTGTAATATAGAGGATGCTATTTGCACCACTTTAAGCACTCAATGTAGGATTATGAGTTTTTGGAGATCGCTATGGAGCTTTGAGAAGACCTTTTGGTACAAGAGCCAAGTCTGTTGAGATCAATTTTCCAAAGTTATGTATCAAATTCAAGTGGTAGGTTATAGACCAATATAAGCAATTCTAGACAACCCCGTTTCCACCCAAAGATCAGTGGCCGTAGACATCTAGCCAAGTCACGCTGACACCACCTGCTAATAAGTCCAACCAAGTGTTCAAATAGATGAGGTGCTGTTGATAACACAGAGGGTATAGGAAACAGAATCATGCCCCTCACAATGTTTAGTATTTTCTATCTCAACTTTTGAACCCTAAACCTAGGGTCCATTCTAACCGTGAATGCCGTTGAGAGTGCACATCGTCCAACAGTTCAAAATGTTTGACCCTGGATTATTTGGGCCAGGCAGAGGTGGCAGTCAATTGGTGCCCTGCACTTGGAACAGTTCTGTCCAATGAGGAAGTGATTGATGGCCTCAGCGAGCGTGGGAGTCACCCAGTCATTCGCAAGGTTCGTAACACTTTTGCTTAGGCTATAATGGGACTTTCTTTTGTCCAATTTTATTTATGTATTGACAACATGCGTAATTTATTTTCACTAGTATAAAAGTTGGCTTCATTTGAATTATATCTTTCACAGTGTAGTTCATTGAATTGGTCGTTTTACAACCATAAACCTTTGGTCCTTGGTCCTTTAGGGGTTAGGTGACAGAGTCGGCAGAATTATGCATGTGTGAAAGATCTTTCCTGGGGCGGAATGCAAGACCATCTTGCCGTCCCCTTGAAGTCAGGGTCATTTTTACGTCAGATATGGTGAACAGAACTTTGTCATTTTTACGTAAATTAGGAGGTCCATAAATCGCGCAGTTTCTAAAAGCGTCCTCACACAGAGGTACATATTGGACTTTTGAATGTACCAGTGGTGAACTCAAAGCTTTTAGAGCCCTATGCCATTTCACCTTCAAAAATTCATAACTAATTCCACAAAGGTCCAAAAAGTGTGAAATGATTTGGGTTAATGCTGGCTCTATATATCAAGGAAAATTTATAGAAAATATTTCAACGAGTTAGCGTCCCAAAAAATGCGATCAGCTGATAAATGATCTCTTTATGGACATCCTACCTTACCGGGTTGATAGAGGAGACTCATGCGGCAGCTTTAGATTCTAATTCCAGTTGATACTAACTTTTGACAATTATTTCCTCTCAGCCAATGCGACAGTGGATGCTAAGAATCACGCAGTACGCTGACCGTTTAGTGGAAGATCTAGACGACTTGGATTGGCCAGAGAGCATCAAAGACATGCAGCGCAACTGGATTGGCCGCTCTGAAGGTGCTGAACTGGGTTTCCCCATCTTGGACCATAGCGGAGCAGTGCGGGATGGCCTCAGCGTGCGAGTTTACACTACAAGACCTGACACTCTGTGCGGGGCGACGTAAGTGTTAAAATGCCTTGAACTTGATTCATACAATATCTCCATTAGCTCGCGACTTGGCAGCAAGTGGTTTATTAGCAAAGATTGAAAATGTTGACATGTTTCAAGATGCTCACTGTGGTATTGTGTGATGGCTTAGGAGGGTGTATGGAATAATGCAAGATTGTTGTGTGACAATTGGAATGATGACGGTCATTTTTGCACAGATATCTCGTTGTGGGGCCTGAGCATCCGCTGCTGGAGCAACTAACTGCAGAGGATCAAAAACAAGCTGTAAGTGTGTCTATCGCTTATCTTTTGAATTGATTTGATAGCGTCTTGAAGATCAGAATTTTCAATGACATTGTGATGTTCGTCTCTGTGAACTAGACCTTCCTTGACTGGCTAACCCCCAAAGGACAGAAGGCCCAAATTGGACTTAAAATTTTCTACCAGTTTTGAGTAAATCATGAGGGGACTTGTTGTGGTCCCATTTTGTTTAATTTCTTACCAACGCATGCAAATGTTATTCACTGATTCTGGTATGTTACGAAATTTGTTCCCATCTGAATATCACTTTTCCACAATATGATCAATCAAAATTTATCATTTTCAAACCAGGAACTATTGGTCTTTAAGGGGTTAATTGTTTGCGTCCTAGTCTTGAAAGACATCAGCTCTCTTCTCTCAATTGCCTGTTGGGCAGTCTCTCAAGTATCTTACTATGGTAGTAGTCTCGTAGTTCCTTTTTCTTCGAAATTTGAGCGTAGGGCCTGAACTATATTCAGACAATGAATTATTACTGTCCCTGATGTATATCGTGCAGGTAGCTGAATACGTGGAAGCATCCCTCAGGAAGAGTGACCTAGAGAGAACAGAGCTTCAGAAAGTTAAAACTGGTGTTTTTACTGGTACTTACGCCAAGAATCCAGCAACGGCAGAAGCCATTCCAGTTTGGGTAGCCGACTATGTATTAGGCGGGTGGGTTTCCTTCGCATTGAGGCTGCTTTTCTTCATTTATTTCCAGAATTGAAACTTAAGCTTTAGTCTTCTAGGATGAACGTCTTTGTAGAAGTTCTTAGGTTCCCTTTGTAGAATTGACTTCTTAGCCAAGTTGAACTAATTCGATGGCCAAGATACTTTTAGTGAAACAAGTTCTACTGTGGGAACTTATGCATTCTCATCTCGAAATTGGCCCCTGAGAATTTGGATCGTGTTGCAGCTATGGCACAGGAGCGATCATGGCCGTCCCTGCCCATGATGCTAGAGATTTTGAGTTTGCCAAAGCTTTCGATCTTCCCATGCGTCTTGTTGTGTCTCCTAATGATGGCAAGGAGTGGGATCAGGAGAAAGCTTATTCTGGAGATGGAACACTTGTTAACTCCTCTTATGAAATTGATATCAACGGACTCTCGACGAGCGAAGGAGCAGCGAAAATAATTCAGTGGCTTGAGCAAAGTGGCTCTGGGACGAAGCAGGTGAGAGGATTGCGAGGTCTAGTCTATGTGATTACAGACTGCTATGGTCTTGTTCGTCAATAAACCTCTATGTGCCCAAGCTAAAAACAGAATGTCCACTTTGCAAGCTAATAGTATGGTGGCCTTCTAGACATTGATGTCAATCATTTGAAAATGTAGGGTATGATTTCTTCTCTCTATTGGTGCTTTTTGTTTCCTTGAAGCTTCCTAAATAATCCATTTCAACTTCTATAGATGTTGAAGTGGACAATTTCGGCCGTTTCGGCACATAGCGGATTATTTTGTTTGTGCAATGAAACTCACTATTTGACAAGCAAACCTCTTGCACTTCACACTTCGCAGGTTAACTACAAGCTACGGGATTGGCTATTTGCGAGACAACGATACTGGGGAGAGCCCTTTCCATTGCTTTTACTCGAGAATGGTGAAATTAAGGCAGTGCCAGAGAGCGACTTGCCAGTAGCTTTGCCAGAGATCGACGAATTTACACCAACTGGAACCGGCGAACCACCTCTTGCTAAGGCCACGTCCTGGGTAATTCCCTGGTTTGGATTTTTCATTAGGGTGGTTTGTGTAACTTTTTGTCTCTTAGAAAGCCTCTGTACGGAAAACTTATTGGCAGAAAGCTAAATTTTATTCTGTTTTTGGCCCTTGAGCGATTTTTCCTCAGTATTGGCGGTGGTTTCTTTGATTCGCTGTTTTTTGTGTAGAGCTGAAGCTGAACATTGTGGCGGATGGTTGACAGGTGAACACCGTCGATCCGGAGTCAGGAAAACCAGCTCTTCGTGAGACAAACACTATGCCGCAGTGGGCTGGCTCTTGCTGGTAATCTCTGCTCTTCTGGGCTTTCTATGCGTTGCTATTAGATGCACGATAGTTACACAATAACAGAAATTTTCTTTCTTTCTTCTGGGCTCTCTTATAGGCGCTACTTGGTTGGTGCGGGCAGGGCCATATGTTACTGTTTTCATACAATTTGAGGCCAATGATGTGTCATGCCATGAAAAATGTGAGCTTCCTCTTATGGGCAGGTACTATTTGAGATTCATGGATCCCAGAAACTCCAACGCACTGGTTGATCCAGAGAAGGAGAGGTACGATTCTCATCCTTTTGGATATAGTGACTAAGACGGAGCTGTCGCATAGTTTAACTTCTTGTGGATAATAAGCTTTTCTCGGGCTTCCTTGTCCTTGAACTGTTTTTAACGATTTGAACCAACATTTCATTTCAGATATTGGGGCCCAGTAGACCTATATGTAGGAGGCGCTGAACACTCAGTTCTGCATCTACTTTATGCACGGTTTTGGCACAAGGTTCTTTATGATATCGGTGCGGTATCTACTAAAGAGCCGTTTCAGTGTCTGGTGAATCAGGGCATGATTCTTGGCGAGGTATCTGCAATACTTTGTTTTCACATCCATCATGTTGCATCTGTCATTGGTTTTCAGGACTGCTAGAGTCAAGCAATTGGTGCTCTGATACAGATGCCTCCTTCATTAATGCGGCATACGTTTGAAGGATTGTTTCATTCGCACAGGAAAACGGGGATTTAAACTCAGACTCACTGATCATGACGCACCATATTTGCGGCAGGTGGAGTACACAGTTTTTAAGGACATAAGAGATGGAAGTTATGTCTCTGCTGATGACGTGGACGGAAGAGATTATTACAAGGATGAGAGGATACTAGAAAATCTTGTAAGTGGTTCTCTCTTTTCATTTTTCCCGTCCGGAATACAGATTAGTTAGAATGTCGATCTTCCAATCTCCACATTGCTGCCAAGTAGGACGAGCTAGTGAGCTCTTGCTGTTACTGACCTTCCAGTTTAGCTTGCCTCCGTAGCTCTGCACGTAGTGTGCAGTGAACTCTTCACTCAGTTCATTTGGCTATACCCTGTCAGGTGTGCTTTTCTTTTTAGTGTTCTGTTAAATCTTAGAACACTTAGCATTTGCTTGTCCTTTGGAACATAATTAGTGAGGCACTGACTCATAATCATGAAGGAACCTGAGATTTGTATGCAGAGAATCATGAGCCTTTCTAATTTACATATTTCATATGGCAATTAAACCAGGTTGTGAAGAAAGGAGAGTCTTACGTGCTCAAGGATGATTCAAGTATACGGGTGAGCTCAAGGGCTCACAAAATGAGTAAAAGTCGTGGGAATGTTGTCAATCCTGACGACATTGTAACAGAGTATGGCGCTGATTCACTGCGACTCTATGAGATGTTCATGGGTCCGTTGAGGTATTTCCTACAGCCCTCTGAAAATGAATTTTATGATTAGCTTTCTATCTAGTGCACTATTGCCTCTTCAGTATATGCGATTGTTAGGAAGGTTGCGCTCTATTCAATAAAATGCAGCTCGTGCAGTTTCCAGGTTTGTGAACACTATAAAGTTGAATGTGATTTCAGTAGAATCTTCATAATAGTTGAGAGGAATCAAAAGTTAACCATTACTCTTTCTCCTTTTTTGCTCATTATCTCTTCATTATCCAGCCTTCTGGCTTGGCCGTCTTGTACTTGGGTTTTTTTTAATGCAATGGGTTTCCCATTTGTTCAAAAAAAAAAGGTTAACCATTACACAAGATTCAATTAATAAATAAAAAATTGAAATAAAATAATTAATTAAAACTGTCAGCGCCTTACATCCACTATGTCCATTTTCATCTAGTCTTCCATGCATAATGTCCAAATACAATTTACTATAAAGGTTGATGGTTTAACTTTTATCAATACACAATCACATTAAGTGGGTATGAAAGATCTAACCGCTATCTCCTTTGTATGTTTTGCAAGAGTAGCAAAGCGAAAACAATCATAGATGTTACTCCGTATAACGTTTAACATGGTGACTTTTATGGAGGCTAAACTGTGTTAGAACTGAGTCTGCCTTCAGACCCACCTTAATCTCATCTTGTCCTTCACCTCGTTCACCAGAGATGTAAAGATATGGAGCACAAATGGCGTAGAAGGAGTGTATAGGTTTCTTGGACGCTCGTGGAGGCTTGTGGTTGGCTTGCCTCTCACTGGTGGAACTTACCCAGAAGGCAGTATTGCAACTGATGGTGAACCCACTAAAGAGCAGCTTCGGACTCTTCACCAGTGTATCAATAAGGTCAGATTTCGTAGCCCTGTTGTTATTTTGCAAAACTACTCACTAGAAGTTTTTACACGTTACGTGTCTAACTTCTTTGAAACTATGGATGAATCTCATAGGTGACGGACGAGATTGACAACATGCGATTCAACACTGCAATATCCGCAATGATGGAGTTCATCAACGCTGCAAACAAGGTACGAGAAGCTTAATGAGTATTTAGAGATATTTGAGATGTTTCAAAAGGGTTGGAAATCCTTGAAAGCTAGACAACACTTCTCCACTATGGTAATGTGGGTTTATGAGGATACTAATTGAAAGCCTGCAACTGGTTGCGCTGGCAGTGGAGTGACCGACCGAAGAAAGTCTTGGAGACCTTTGTGCTTTTGCTCTCGCCGTTGGCCCCACACATTGCTGAGGATTTATGGTGCAGATTGGATCACTCTGAAAGTCTAGCATACGAAGCCTGGCCTGAGGTGAGTATCATGCCGCTTTGGCTCCAAACTCTTGAGTATACTGGAAGCTTCTTGGGGCAGCTTTTCTCAATCCCATTTGCAATTATAATGCTCCTAGCTTCTAAACATAATGTTCAGTAGCTAAAGCCTGTCAAACTTTGAATGGTAGCCAGTTTAGATTCTTGGGAGTGATATGTTTGTAATAAGGAGGTATTGCACGGAAGAAGGAAGAATCATGGACCAACTTTCAGAGGTGAAATTCCGATGGAAGGCTATAGAATTTTATGAGAATGACAATTAGTACCTGTGTAGTTGAAAGATCGTATCTTTAGGAAACCTTTGTTCCAAAATGAGGAAGAGGTACTTAATTGACATAACTGTTCTCATTGCTTAAAGAGTTGCATTTCGATGTGCCTACCGTGCAATCACACCAAGCTGGTATTACTGAGACGAAATAATCAGCTTGACACTTGTTTTTTCTATTGCAGGCAAATCCCGAGTACTTGAAGGAGGATAGCATCACCCTTCCCGTACAATTCAATGGCAAGACGAGGGGTACGATTCAGGTCGCAGTGGGAACGGACCAAGCGGCGGCCTTTGCAGCTGTGACTGAGGATGCGAACTTTGCAAAGTTCCTGCAAGGAAAAGACATCAAGAAAACCATCTACGTCCCTGGTAGGATACTGAATCTGATAATAAAATGAGAACTGCAGTTTTGAAGCTCCGATTTAGAACTTAGACTTGGCTGGTTTGTAGGTTAGTTGCAGATTGCTGCAGAGATTCTTTTCGGTGTCTTGTGGTAAGGCATCTACGGTGTTGAGAAATGTTTGATTTACTGTACAACATCTTCAATACAAATTCTTTGATGTGACACAGGGAGACCTCTTTAATTTGATCTTGTTTGAAATGATATCATTTTGGAATAAGACCTGTACACTTGTCACACTGTCATCTATCATCGACTGTCACGCATTCACTGACTTTCCCCGAACTTGCTGACACGTTAAACTTGTAACAATGTGGCGGCCTAAAAGTTTCCAATGGACGACATAGAATCCTTCTATGTAAGACAGAATTGCAGATGTTCATCTTCAGAAATTTTTGTGAAAAGGGAAAGTCTTGTACAGGAGTTTGACCTCCAATGAGTGCTCTTGGGTTTTCTTAAGCAAATCATTCACACGGTACCAAAAAAGATGATTTCCACGGTGACCAGCTTGATGTTTCAAGGTTAACTCTATAAGGATGTTATAGACCTAAAAGGTCTAATGGATGACTTCATTGTTAACTTCATTATAGAACCCAAAGAATGCATCTATTGGTCCAATAATTGAAGTATTTTGGTGACTTTCTTAGTCTTAGGGGCACTTATTGGACCTTTTTGGTTTGTAGCATCCTTATAGGGTTAATTGCAGAAACAAAGAATGCATATATTAGTCCAATAATTGGATTATTTGGTTGAATATGGTACCTCAATTTGCATCCTTCCAGGGTTAAATCCTTCCTTTCAAAGCTCATTTGTCTCCAAAGGAAGTGCAAGTAGATAAGGTTGAATGCCCCATATTCTCAAATATAGAATGGATCTCTTTAATCCTTTGACATCTAAATCCTTTTTTTGAACTTTTGCACATATTGGCAAACATCTTTGTATAAATATACTATTTACATCAATTTCATCAATTGGCCAAAAAGAAAGGTCCTCATTTAAAATTCAAGAGTTGCTTGGGGGAAATTAAAACATATTTGAATAAAATGGTGGTTTCAAGCACTCTATCATTATCCAGAATATGGATGTTAGAGCACTTTAGGGTTAACTAGACTAAACATGGTCCCATAACAATCATCACCACTTTTTGAAACATTGACTTTTTAATAAAATCATGCCAATAATATTTTCTAGTTTCACTTGTCAATTAGTCACACATATTGAATGTGTATTTACAACTTGATATGTAGAAAATGTCCATTATCAATTGATGTGTACTCCATAAACAATACAATAAATTATTAGGATATAAAAGAAATGTGCGATAATTTACAAGGGCAAAATTAGCCCACAAAAAGTAGACAAGTCATTAATTATATTCCAAAATCTTATAAAGAGATGAACACGTTGAAAGTTAAAACATTGCATTTTACTCAATTTGCTCAAAATTTGCAAATTTGTGGAGCTAGATTTGCAAACTTTGATACATTTAGTTAATGAGAATTGGATGTTCAATTCTAAGTTTCTGTGTGAATGTCTACAAAGGACTTTCAAACTTGAGCCTATTTCATTTCCTCTAAAAGCACCTATTGTTTTCCAAATTAGCTTTTGAGCTTCATTTTCATTATTAAATTGTCTATATTAGTGTTGTATTTTGTCAAGAAAAGTAAAATCCCAAGTATTCCTTCCCCATATTTTGAAAAAACTATAATCCTAAACTATGAATTTCCAAAGCATTGAAAACAAGTGCATCCAAAATCAAACCCCAAACTCTTAGACCTTACATTTAGGTTAGAATCTTAACAAGCAGCTAATTACTAGTATTTCTACCCAAATAAATATGTTTTACTTTGTATATCTGTTTTCATACGAATTTAATACAATTTTTGATTTGGTTATTCTATAAAAATCTTTGTATGACAGTCTTAAAATACTCCTCCTAAATGTCTACATATCACAATTTTACTCAACATTGAACATTACAAAAAATATGAGGTTTCCATAAGGCCTCTAAGTTTGGACTCCTTAGTGATATTACAGAACAAACTCTGAAAAAAAAAATTGGGAAATTGGAAATGTGATGTGGTCAAAGGGCCACATCAGCGCAACGTCAACATGACGTCATTTTCAAAAAAAATTAAATTTTAAATATATATATATATATATTTCAAATTATTATTATTATTATTATTATTATTTTTTCGTAATGGCACCTTGCGGATCCCAAAAATTAACACTCGCAGCCTTGTTGAGGCCTCCTATTTTTGTAATGAATGAAGTTTAAAACTAATGGGTCTTAACATTAAACTATTGTTTTTTTTCACATATTTCCACTTTGAAAATATGGTGAGCCAAAGTGTAAGGTGGATATCTCCAAAATCGCGTTGTGCTTTAGATTGCATCCTAAAATAAGCTCCAAAATGGAATACATATATTTTGAAAACTACACCTCTATATCTTTGCAGTTCTTTAAAGAAGCATTGGCCATTTGGGAACAGGTGACTAGCTTCTAAACTCACAAAATATGAGGATTTAATAATATACAAAGGCTTGTCAAAGATACTTGCATCATTAAATCCTCATGTCAGTTATTAAGTATATTTCAGAGTTATTAAATCATGTTATTAAATCCTCATGTCATTTCATATCTCATAAAACACAAGGATATAAAATTGTGGATTTACAAGCTTGCGTACTTTACTTTTGACACCTTGGGAGGGGGAGCTTTTGAATTTTGACTTGTTTCTTTCAATGCTACCTATGAACAATTTCAAGCACTCTACTTTCAAAACTTTGCACCCCTATTGTGGTCTCATTCTTGTCAAAATCAAAAAAAGCTGATTGTGCATTACTTCCTTTTCTACACATCTCTTTGCTTTGTTGTATTCACTATTTACTAGTTAGCCTTCAAATTACCCACAACCCAATTTGTAGCGGTTTCTAATGTACCTACTTTAGAGGGACTATTTTAGGTGTTTTTGCTTTAAATCAATCCCCATGGAGAGAGATAATAAAAGGTTTACAAACAGGTCACAATTAAGTGCAGTCACTATTTTTTACAAGTTTCGTCTCTGCTTACGAAACGGGTTGATACCCTGATCTTTCATGCTGATACCCTGAACCTCCGTCACGATACCCTGATGAGCCAACTCCGTCGTCCTCTTCTTCCTCTTGCCCAAGCTCGAGGATTCAAAGCACCAAGGATCACCATATCGCTGCCCCTTGCACCCACATTTGTACTCACCATTTTCTCAACAATGCCGAGAGAGCGAAGATGAAGGACGCCGAGACCGCATCGAAATCCAAATTCTACGCCGTGAAGAAGGGCCACAAGCCCGGCATCTACACCACCTGGAAGGATTGCAACCACCAGGTCAGGGTCAATCCCAACAACGCAATCCCAGTTACACTAATTGTACAAAATTGGGATAGCCTGTATTGGCAGATTCGTGATTAGGGATCAGTTTCTAGAATACACGAAAATTTCTGGAATAGACGAGCATTCGATGGTGTTTCTAATGGAATGAGTATTCGGAGTTGTATTGGTAAATCAGTTGATGGAGTAGACGAGAATTTCTGGAATAGACGAGAATGGGATGGGTTTCTAGTTGAATGAAATTGGGGTGTTCTCATAGTTGTAATGGAAGATTTGTGATTAGGGTTCAATTGATGGAGGAGACGAGAATTTGTGGAATTCGATGGGTTTCTGATTGAAATGAAATTGGGGTGTACTCGTTGTGTGCATTGGCAGACTCGTGATTAGGAATCAGTTTTGAGAATAAACGAGAATTTCTGGACTAGACGAGCATTCGATGGTGTTCCTAATTGAATGAAATTGGGATGTACTCGTAGTTGGAATGGCATATTCGTGATTAGGGTTCGATTATAAAATAGACGAGTTTCTGGAACAGACGAGAATTCTATGGGTTTCTAGTTGAATGGGTTGTTCTCATAGTTGTAATGGAAAATTCGTCATTAGGGTTCAATTGATGGAGTAGCAGAGAATTTTTGGCATACACGAGAATTCGATGGCTCTCTATTTGAATGAATTGGGGTGTTACATAGTTTGGATTTGGCAGATACGTGATTAGAGTTCACTTTATGGAGTAGACGTGAATTCGATGGGATTTTCAGGTGCATGGATACAGAGGAAACCAGTACCAGGGCTTTGATTGTCGAACAGAGGCCGAGCAGTACATGGGTGATGGTTCGACCTTGCTATTGATTCCAGCCATTTCTAAATCCAAGACTCCGAAACTGGTGAAGGTGAAGCTTACCGGTTCCGCAACGCCAAGACTCGGGCGATCGTCCACCACAGCTGCGGTGTGTGTGAGCACAACGTTTTCGAAATTTGCAATGTGTGCTTTGTGTGAGTGTTGCTGTTTTAGGGTTGATTGTAATTGAGTAAGATAAGACGACTGTTGCATTCTGTTCTCTAAGAGATACTGTTTGGTTGTTTGCAGGCTGTAGATACGACGGGAGCTTCGGAAAGCTTAGCGGTGAGTTTGTTGTTGAATCTGTTGCTGGGGTAGATGCAGCCTTTCTTGTTTTGCTTTTTCGTTTTCTGGTGGGGTGGGATCAAAAAATTGGTTAAGTCTATTAATTCTGGCTTATTTTGCATAAGGTTTATGTTATTTAGGTAGCTGCAATACAGTTTATGGCGACTTACAACAGATTTTTAACAGGGTTGCTTTAAAATCTGGCTGAATAATCACATTTTCCTCCTTAAATACAAATTTTGACGATACTTATTAATCCATGAAAGAATAGCTGGGTAGGTGTTCATAATTGGGGTTGTCAGAGTTGGGTATTTCAGTTGTGTGATCCTGAGCCCCAGAATTTCATCTCTTGCCCTCATCCTGGAGATTTCAAATTGTGTTTACCAAGTCGCCTTCTTTCTAAAAGCACAAGTCTTGACACCTGCTAATATGTGTACTCAGATCTTTTTGGTGGACACAACTGTACCCAACAATAGCTGGAGTTTTTTGAAGTTTATTGATTGCTATAGAAAGTCGTCTACGTGATAACAGAAAACATCACTTCTCCCTTCATTGGCAAGTTACTGAGCAAACCTTCTACATGGTCTGTAACGAGAGGACTCTTGTCAGGATAGCTCTTTTGTTGGCATGGAGTTTATGTTATTTGTATCTGTGGTATGACTATATGTTACTTACAGGATTTTCTTTTGCAATGTACGATGGTGTTCTTTCTTGCAGGACGATATATACCAAGTGGAATATGATGGTGCTTCAAAAAGCAATCCAGGTCCGGCTGGCTCTGGGGCTTTGGTGCGGCGTCCTGATGGGTCTGTGGTACGTTTTGCTCATTGGGTGGTATTGCTGTTCCATATTTTTCGATATTCCTTGCTTCGATTTTTCACCTTTGGATTTTCACTATCTGCATTCTCAATTCATACCGAGTGTTCAGTGTCTCCCATGTAGTAATTGCTGCAATTTGAATACAATTTGAATACAATTCGATTAATGAGCGGTTGTATTATGAGGATATCGTTGCATTGACTTCTTGTGAATCGTAGGTGTGTGAGCTCAGAGAAGGAATTGGGTCAGCAACAAACAACGTCGCAGAATATCGAGCATTCATATTAGGTTTGAAGGGAGCGCTTGACAGAGGAATCTATCGAGTGAGGGTTCAAGGGGATTCTAAACTTGTTTGTGAACAGGTATGCTTGATTTTCTGAGGGTTACTTTGTTGCAAAGCTTCAGTACAGTACCGTTTTTCTGGCTTTGTGCAAATTGTCTCATTTTATTGAAATATTGACCAACGTGTGCAATGTTCTTCAATGATTCAGTTGAAAATTAAATTTGGTCCCATTTGAGTTGTATTTTCACCTTTGATCAGTCGAATTATAACCAGACAACCCTGAGTCCTCACTTTGTGAAAATGACTTGCAGCACTGTTATAAGAATCATATTTTCAATTTGCAGTGTTGGGGTCTGTGGTGCAGGTCTTAGGTAGATGGAAAGTGAATCAACCGACGCTTGCCATTTTGTGTAGAGAGGCACAAAGGTTGATTGAGAATTTCTCAGAATTTTCTGTACTGCATGTCGACCGAGTACGTTCTCTTCATTTTTAATTTCTAGTATCATTAAATTATTGAAAGATGAAGCACAGTTAATTTAGGGTCGACTTGACACAATTTTTTGTCAAAGGCTTCTCGCTATCATCAAACGTGTTGAGCGAAGTAAGTGCGATCAAATTGATGTTATGTGCTCGATTCCACGTTGCCCACGTGGGGCAATTCGCAGGAGAGTAAAGCTGTAGTGAGATTCCTCTGAGACCTTGGCAATTACCTCTCAAATGGTGGCAATTAGTTGTCACTTGACATTTTATTACCTTCTACTCTATGCAGGAGTTCAATTTAGCGGCTGACAAGCTAGCAAATGAAGCCGTTTCTCTTCCAGGTATTACAACTAAGCGTCTTTTAAATTCCCTCCAGGGTATCCGTTACATTGAGATGCCATAACTTCTATTTTTGGTCAACTAAGGCAGGTGCTTAGAGGCTTACCACACCAGAGGAAAGTCACTGAAGTGGAACCATGTCATTTAGTGCAAGTGGCTATCACGTTAAAGGAACAACAAGAACGATTGAAGAGTTCCTTTTGTCATTCCAGCATACTTTAGGTAACGTGCGTGGCACATGATAGATGACTTGGCAATGAAGAAACAAGTGATCTTCTTCCTCAAAATTCATGAAATGAGGAAAAGAAAGAGCTTTTGTTTAGTATCTATGCCATGTGGACTTGGCCCTGCGGAAGCGATGTAGCCTGCCTCTGTAGCGTTGTAACGCCTTATTTTTTTGCCGAGTTTGAGAATTTTCTGGATATTTATTCTCTGTTGCAGAGACAAAGTTTGTGAGCTCATTTCCCAGTGCAAGAGCTGGGAAGACGGAGGCTACGCTTTTGGGGGGCTCCGACTGGAGACAGTGCAGGGAAAGTAAAACATACGGAGCTTTTGACCTTTCGCAGAGTTCTCAATTGCGGCTGGCCTGCAAGTCCTACTATTTGGGCGTTCGCCCTTCTCCTGTGGTGGGAGCCCAGTGGTTACGGAACACATTCTCTCCTACGAAGGCTATACGAGCCCTTGCTTTAGTAGCAAGACCTAGGGTATGCTTTGCTTGTCCTGCATGGCACTTTGTTATTCTTATTACTCCCTCTCTTATGTTTGACTGGTCCTGTTTTGGTGTTTTGGTATTGACAATTTGCGCTTTCAAAGTTTTGTAATTCGACTTTGTGGATAAGGTTAATCCGTGCATACTATGTGTGTTTCGTTTCCATAGCGATAACCTGGAGACCTGTACCTTTACTTTCATTACAGTTTTTTAACAGTGAACTTAGTAGGCTCCTTGTGGTATGTGCAGGTTAGTAGTTCAAGTTTGGCGTTCACAAGGAGGTGCTTTACTAACATGACTGTGAGGTAGCTCTCATTACTACATTCATTCTATATATCCTTCTCAGATCTAAAAGCTTTTGTGGCAACTTTAACGCAGCACCCCAATTGACATCTTGTTTTATGGAAATTTCTGATCATTAGGGAGTGTAAGATTGGGTGCATGGGAGATTCCATTTGTTGGTTTTTTGCTCCTCTAATTACTTCCAAAATTTTGGCCTAATTTGTGTTAATGGGGAGTCTCTAGTTGGTGGAAACCTCAAGCGGCCCCTCAACAGTTACAGTTTAGGGGTAGGATACTATCGATCTTCAAGCTTTTGAGGGTTCTTGACATGTACACAGAGTTGCAGAACACCGTTTTTGAGTGCTATATAAGAGAAGGTTTTGCTATCATGAGGGGCTACATATCTCATAGCTTTGGAAGTGGATGTGCAGGCTCCTTTTGTAGTTCTGGCTCTACCAAGTCTCACATAAGCGTTATCACCAAACACTCAAGACATTACACAAAAGGCTCTGTGCAGTCTGATCATGTATTCTTCACCAAGCCAAATAAGGGGATATTACTTACCCCCCAATTCAATTTTAACTGTAATATTAGAATGTCATCCCTTCTTTTGGAGATCTTAGGCACAGGATATAATATTTATGCTCATATCTTTTCGAGAACAGAGAAGCTCTTGTACTGTACTGTCCAGTACATCTAATGTGGGTACTGGGAGTTGTATTCAACAACAATCAGGCTTCAAGCATTGAATGGAAGGAGCAGTTGTTACTACGGTATGCCTCTCTGAAATTTGCATTGCTTGCAGTCTTGCACTCTTGCTGCAGGTTTTCCCATCCTTTATTGGAGATGATTCATGATTTGTGTGCCATCTGTTTAATTCCTTATAGATTTCAAATTCTGCAGAAAGCTTTTGCATTGCCTAGATGGATTCTTTTTGGCAATGGCTTTGAAAACCTACTGCATTGTCTGGGCTTTGGCGAATTTGCTTTGTTCCCTGTATTCACTAATGCATCACTTGTGTAGAAGTTTGCTTTTGCACTATGATTTTGCACTATGGCAAATGATAAAAACTACCCTGTTGGCAGACTTTGGATTTTGACACTTACACTGATTTATCTTATCAGTGCATGTGACAATTATGTACCAAGTCACACTACTTTAAATTAGTGTACAATGGAAAAAGAATTGTGTTTTATTCCGTTCCCTGCCTGAATCCAAAAATATACCTAAACTATCCCTTTTGAGACTCCTTTCCAATTCCAAATTCAAGTGCATTGATCAATGTGATTCTTGTTTTGGGGTCATGTTTAGGCATCTTGCAATGTTGGTTGGGAAGGTTGGTTCTATGTCGGTTGGGAAGTTTGTTGTTTGACTTTTTTCTTAAATATATTTTATAATGGAAATTTTGAATTTTTGAGGTGAAAGCCAATCATTTCTAATTTCTGAAGTTGCCTACAAGCCAAATTTTTTATGATCAACAATTTCTAAAGGATCTAAAACAGATCTATGTACTTTGAACCAAATTTTGCATTTATGATAGTTGATTTTGGACTTGAATTTGCCTTTGTCTCCTCTAGATAGGTGGATTTTGCATCTTTAGATAATTATGGATTGACAAATGTAGTATACAGATATAGAATATTTCTATACATAAATCTTAGATTTTTGCTCATTTGAGATATCTAATTGATGTCTAGTACCTTTGTATAAAGCTCTCTAATTTGAAAATGTTGATACAACCTTAGACATATATGTACAACTTTGGGATTGATTGTAGTAGTGTGTAGGATGTTCTCAAATGTCATTTCAAAGAAGGTCAAATTAAAGAAGGTTGAATAGCCTTGATCGAGTAAATGTTATATTCCATAGTTTGTTTGGTTTATCTATACAACTATTAATTAAACATCTTCAATATTGCAAGTAGTTAAAATTTTAATCTAATCATTTAAGTGTATGTGTTTATGACGACCATTGCTACAATATAATACTACATAATATAATGTTATGTGCATTACTTTATAAATGTAATGAACAACTAAATATGTATTCAATTTCATTAAACAATTGAATGTGCATTGTCAAAATCAATGGTATAAATGATATATTACAAAAACTTAAAATGCATTAATTAGTTTGGTTTCTACGTGAAACATTGACACAACTATTGATTTGAATATACAAGAATTTAGCATACTTAAATTTTTATTAAAATTTAATTTGAAAATTTAATATAATTTTTTATACTTTATAATAATAATCATATGTGATGGCCATAATTATAATAATATCAATCCATGAAAATGGGATGTTCTAATGAAATGTGTAGTTGATTTAGATCTAAGATAGTTGCACCTAATAAATTGTCTTATGTTCTTAAAATCAACTTCTAGAGATTCATACCTAAAATATGTGGCTTCTATTTATAAGAGTATAGCTATATAAGGTTGATTTTTTGTACTTTGAAAATTCATAATTTATTCATTCAAAGTATAAAAAAGTGCATTCTAAAATAATATAGAATCCCTTTTGGTATGTCGATTAGATTCAAACCAAAAATATCAAATCAATATTAGAAACTATATTCAAATCCTTATCTAGACAATTTTAGGTGTTATTTCTTCATTTTGTTGGTCTCTATTTGCTCAAGAATGTAAAAACTTACAAAATGTTCACTCTAGCCATTTATTATGGAAAACTTATTTTCTTAACCCCTAAAGGACCAACATGTGTTTTTTGGCTATATAAAAATTTGGGGCAAGTACGTGTGACTACAAATTTCTATATTTTTGGCCCAAATTTTAATAGAAGGTGGGGGCAAGGAATATCTTCCATATGCACCAAATTTCATGACATTTGGAAATACTAGTAAAAAGTTATAGCCTAATATGTTACTTTTTTTTGTAAATGGGCACTTCAGGCAAATAAAAAAAAAAAACTTTTTTCAAAAGCAAAAATTTCAAATTGGTTTTTTAGACTTATATATGCTTGGAAAGCTTTCAATCTTTCCATTTTTATCAATGAGTTAAAAATTATGAGGATTTTTGTTTGCGGGCAGTTATGGATTCTCTTCTCTAAAATAAACTTTGAAGTCCTTTATCTTACTTAATTTTCATTATTTTTTGAAAAAAATAAAACCATAGGATGCATATTGTTTATTACAATATTTTCACCATTGGGATTGTCATTTTTTAGTTCCATAATTAAATTCTTAACAATTTCGTATATTGAATCATTCTCTACTACTATCTACTTACTTATTTTTTCCTATATGTTGTACAATTCCAAATGATGTGAAATTTTTCAAGCATGTGGCCAACATATTTAGGAAGAAGAATCCAAAGAAGCACCACCATTTTGGACATTTTTCATAGAAAAGTGAGGTTCTGCAGTGCAGCTACCCTATTTTTCGCAAGGCCAAAAAAATGATTTTAATGAATTTGAATGCTTACATCTTGCAATCCACGCGGTGGAAATTCTGAAATTTTTATCATGTCTTTTCGAGTCAACATCCTACAAGTTTCTATGGTTAGATGTGTCTAAAAAAAAATTCAAAAATTTGGTACTTGTTCTAAAAATGGCAATTTTTGAACATTTTTAGTGAAAATATAGTCATGGAACTTTAGGGGTTAACTCCTAAAGGAACAAGACTTATCAACAAAGCACTTTGCCAAACATGATCCGATTTTTGAATCAATAGGTGCATTCTTCAATTTGACAATAATCTTGAAATTCATCCATCATACTCTTTAACACTTCAACGTTATTACAAGGGTATTGAATATATAAGGACGTGGCCCTATCACTACAATGAATTCTTTCTTTGTTTCAACAAGTTTGTTGAAATTCATTCATCGGACACTTTTAGTCTTCAATGTCTTTATTGGATTGAAAATGTGACAATTGCATAATGTTCTACCTCTAGTCATTTACTACAAAAAAGTTTTAAGGCTTCTTGAACACCTGAGCGCCTAGCCCGAGAATCATAGAATAGGCCAAAATACAACTGGCTACCATTCAAACTCGTCCCGGAAATGCAGGAAGAGGATCGAAGCAACTTGACCGTTCAAAGTAATAGAGAGTTAGGTAAGCCAACTTGTGTCAGAATCTAGAAAGTTTTCACCGTGCACTTTAGGATCTTATAGTGGTCAAAGTCACGTTGACTATAAGGAAAAGTGCCCAAACTAGCTGGGTCCAGAACTTGTGAAATTCACAGTGGCTTGAGCAAGTGTCCGACTGCCACGAAATTTAGTGAGTTGGTAGGGTCACAGGCATGGTGTCACACTGACAAATTGCTGCATGCTCTGACGCAATGGTAATCTTATAATGTTGCCGCGAAGTTCGGAGATGAGCACTACAGGCACAGGCTTACCGGTCGCAGTGTATGACCTGCACTCACACGTAGGACTCCAATCCTGGTAGAACGCCCCAGTCTGGTATGCCACATCACGTCTCCCGCATTCCTACACCAACTGCCAGTTTCGGCTGAAATTGGACGTTGCTTGCCTGTGAGGCTCCTGAGGCGTTATCGCAGAAGGTAAAAAAAACACTAAACACAGAAACATTTGTAGGAAAGACAAAGGGTGAAGAAGGGCCATGTTCTCAACAATAAACTGCCAATGGTTTTAGTCAAGTCACATATGCGAGCGCCAAGCCACAAAGTGTGCCTGCGACAAGATGGAGTTCGAGAAAGGGCAAAACCCAACTTTGAAAGCTTAATCACTACACTCCTGAAGCCTGCGCACTCTACCGAGCGGCAGTTGGTGCCACCACTTCATGAAAAAAATAACAAACTGAAAGCAAACACGAAACAAAATCTCAGAGCTGTAGACTACGACCTCAAAGGGCAAATGAAAAAGGACCATCCGCCGACTGGACTTGCGAAGCCTTCAACCTAAAAGACATATAAATTCAATAGATCCGCTCCTTCCAGTAAGTAGTCCACCGAATCCCAACAACACACTCATCTTTGCGTTGCTGCAACAATCACAGCGGCAAATTGGGCTCACGAATCGCCCTCCCTTCAATTCCAAATCGGCCAGGCCGAGTGACTCGCAGGGACCATTTCTTCTGTGTATGCACTTTGAGGAAGCATCTGTCCACAAACATGTGCGCACCACCACATGTTGTGCAACGGAAATGGGTCTTCTTTTTACAGACAATACAATGGCGGCAAAGGGTGGGTCTTTGGCTACTATAGTAGATGGCAGTAGGGTGGCTGAGGCAAGCAACCTTGCACATGCTTGGTTGGTCCAGCCATGGCGCGATCAAGCTTTGCACAACCTCTATGTGAAAAGGAAGTCGAGCTCAGTACACTTTCTCCTGACAAATGAGTCGATCATTCTTCAGTAAGACCCATGTATTGTTGAGCCAGCAATCCACCGTGAAGAATAAGTGCTTGTGCCACCATTTGTGAGAATGAAATTGCACGCTATAGTCAGTGCGCATCTGATCTACCACATCAACACCGCACATATGGCTCTGGTATTCCACTTGCTGCGGAGTAGAGGAGATGGCTTCGCATATACCGTTCACCCAGCGCATGGACCGAGCACCCTCTGCCACAGGATCAGCCGAGGTGGACAATATGGAAACGAGCTTCAAGCATACCAGCATGTGCATGCCATTCAACGTTGCGCATGCATTCTCCAAATCAAGGTGCCCCGCGGATGCTCACCCCTCTTATGTTCTAGAATAGACGACGGCAGCCCAATGCAATTCTCCCTCACCGTACTTGTCGCCCATATGCCTCGCCTATACAAGTCTTCCAATAGCTTCGGTGATGTGAACCAATTGTCGCATACCATTGTATGGCCCACATCGTCCAACCCCACAGTGAGTTCTCAAACAACCTGCTCACCCTACCCCTTATCTGGAACTCCAGAAGCACCCACATACGGAATGAGGTTGAAGATATAGTGCGACGGGTTGCAAACTGCTGCAAAGAATTTGAAGCCATACTTTGTAGGCTTTGCGGACATATACTGCCAAAAACCCAAGTAGTGACCACGGTATGCTACCATGATCCCATCACATGTGATAAACTTCTCGGGGTTGTAGAGAGCTCGTGACTTGGTGATGAAGTCATCAATGATCTACCTGACCTTTGCAAGTTTGTCGTACTTAGGAGACTTCTTGTCAATGTCAATGGTCTGGTTGTCTACGAGATGAAGGCATTGCAGCAGGGACTCAAACCGGTTCCTCGTAAACACGCGCGGTATGACCAAGCAATGTAGAAATTCGCTCTTCTTCCAGTAGTCCCTGATGGTAGGTATGAGCTTGACGCCCATGAGGATTGTGATGCCAATGAACGCACGCATTTCTAGTGCACAGGTTGGCACCCAATGCGGACCACCGTTTGTATGCTGGAATCGCCCCGTCCCACGTTGTTTAGTGTACAAATTTGTTTGATCTACCATCCTTGTGACTACTTGTTCATCAAAAACAATTTGAAAAACTCCAGTGCACATGGCCTACGGCGAGTGTACCTCGCCTTTGGCCCCAGATGTGGACCTCGAAAAGAAACTCAGTCACCAAGAAGCGTTGTATCCGTGCACTACCAAAAGCACTCGTGGTATCGGGGTCTGAAATCTAGGTCGTCTAAATCGCCATCGTTCTCGTAAAAGCCAATCTCATGGTTCATGTCAACACTTCCTTCCACACTTTCCATTTCCAAATCGCTGTACTCAAGTGATGACTCGTCACCTGCAAAGTCACAAAACGCTGCCCTCCACTCAGAGTTGGAGCTTTCAGCAGTTTCAGCCTCACTGAAGCCCCGGGTTGGCGTCTCCTTGTCACTTGATTCCCGTGCTGGTGCTGTCTGGTGTTTCCCTCCTATTGATGGCGTCCCCCGATTGTAGTCTTGTGGCCTGGCACTTGATTCTCCTACTGCTGCCTGGTGTTCCCCTCCTACCATTAGCGTCCCCTGACTGTGTTCTCACGGCCTGGCTAACACCTCCTCACCCAAGTGCTGTGTCTCAAATTCTAGAATGGAATTGCATTGTGACTCTTCATCCGCCTTTGCTGCCGGATTGCCCCCATTCTCTAGACACACGGCTTCATGGCGGTTGTCCAAGGCCTTGCAATTAGCAACCTTCACCTTCCACCCACCTATGCTCCCCTTGAATATCACGAAGTAGAAGGGGACGTCCTTTTCGTGCCAGCGTTGTTGGGTTTTTCCTATAACTTCTGTCACGCCTCTACATTCGGCTGGATTCAGCCCAAGTACAAGTAGAAAAACCTACACAGCGGCAGGCAAGGTGCGCATGGACGCGGTCCCCCAGGGCCCCTCCAATTGTGGCAGTTCCACGTCAAGGTTGCTCCCTTCTTTCCGGTTCCTGTTGTTCTGATTCTCCAGCTAGTCTTGCACGCAAGTTGAAGCTACAAAGGCATGGAGTAGTCCGCGAGCAGCATCTAGAAAGCGAGCACTTCCACTTGCGTGCCCACTTCTGCAGACATCACCCACATTAGTATCCATGATGAGCACGATCACCACATCATTTGCCCCCCGCTCCCCAGTAATACAGTAGAGTACTAAACGATGGGGAGGGCAGTAGCAACCTATTTACTACAACTACCTGCTGCACTACGATCCATGAAGCATGAAGTACAAATTCATTCAACAACAGCAATTGCATTTGTGAAGTAGAAGGAAAAAAAACTAACCGGCAAGGGCTAAGTCGCTGATGACGACGATGGTGGCCCAGAGCAGAACTCGGTGAAAAATTTGCTGTTGGAGATGCTCATATGCCACTTGTAGTGCCGTGTGTTGCAAGCGACTGCGGACTAGTCGATGATGGGTCTCCAGCCTGACAATGAGGACGCCGCAAGCCGTGCGGAGAGCGCATGGTGGGATAATACATGGTGGTGACCAACCTGGTGGAGACCTCATGTCATCAGGTGTTGTCAAATCCCGATGGTTGTCCAATGATGAAGCAGGCTCACCTCCCCTACCTCGTGCTACACCCCTCCCTCGTCCAGGTGCGCATGTCCTCCCTCAATCCCTCCCTCGACCCCTGCCTGCACCGTCAATTGTTGAATTGGGCATGTTGCAGTTGCCTGTGCTTGTCCCCGCTCCAAGCGCTCCTATCGCTGCTCCCCATCCTCTGCCGCGACCTTGTGGCGCTAAATTCCCGGCTCTGACAGTAGAGGTGCGACCGGCCAATCCACCAACCCTTCTCGCAGCTCCTCGTCCTTGCCCCCGAAGTAATTGAGCTCCCGTCTTAGTAACCCATCCATTTTCCATGGCGTTGCCTTGTGCTTGTCCAAATTGCCCCAAAATTGCCGTGAGCCACTTGTGCTGATTTGTCCCTATGTCCATTGTCATCTCCGTCATTGTCAGACAGTGGTGGCCAATTCAAGTCCAGCCCTCGTGATGGCTGATTCCTGTCAAAATTGCTCACTTTCGGCTCTGATTATGCCCTATCCCCGCCACGCCCTGCATTCCGCCCCGAGCCTCGTAAACCCACCCCACCCATTGCGCAACCATGTGGTCGACTGCGCCCCCGATTTGCAGCTGAATCAAGGTGAATCTGCCGACCTTGAGAGGTCAAGACGGGTGGTTGTATGATCACTGCCTCTTAGAGTTTGTGTGTTCCTTCCCCGCTTGCGAGTTGTGTATGGGGCAATCTACTTGCGGACCCGGCCATGATTACCTGTAGGATTGGCACCTCGCCTTGTCACTAATCTTTTCTGGCCGGATCCCTCACCAATACCTGCTGTATCACCCAACTTCCCCGAAGGCCACCATTTCGTGCGAATGAACTCATTCACAGCATTTGGCAATCCGTCCAGGTGGCCTTCCGGCAGGCGCTCATGCACGCCAAGCACTCTGAAACATTGTCTACGGAAGAGGTATCTCCATGAATTGCCATCGGGCTTCAAAGGCCAGTAGTGATTGGAGTGTGGTTCTGCCAACCTAAGCAGAAATTCCTCCTTCAAACACGGTTTGAGCTTTAGGACCACCTCCGACGTGGCATGGTGTCTTGTCTCCGCCCAATCCTGCAGCAGGGTCTCGATACGGGACACTTCATTGGCAGAAGCTCTGAATTCCTAAAGTGGTTGCTGTCCGCTTGAAGAGGCTGCTGTCCGCCTGAAGCTGGTCGCTCTTCTCCGCCCATAATTGCCATCTCGACAACACTCTCACGCTACAACGACAATGAAATCCGCCGCCAAATGTTGTACCTCGCGCACCTTAAAGAATTTCATGGGCGACTACTCTCTCAATGATGATGGCGAAGAAGGTACGCCCCCAAACCTGTTGTCCGCCACTCGCTCTCTCTCACAGATTCCCGCAACAATACATCCCCTGGTCACGCTGAAACACTAAATTGTGGCTCG
Organism: Neckera pumila; assembly: GCA_963969595.1. Classification (NCBI taxonomy): domain Eukaryota; kingdom Viridiplantae; phylum Streptophyta; class Bryopsida; order Hypnales; family Neckeraceae; genus Neckera; species Neckera pumila. The sequence continues at coordinate 17,577,964 of OZ018410.1, read as the reverse complement.
TGAAATCGTGGAGGTGAAGCACACTCTTGTAAGTCAAAGAACACGCCTTAAATCCTTGATGCCAATCCTCTATACACACCCAAAATCCAGTACTCATAGCCTAAATCCTCTCTTATTGTTTCCGGCGCTGCACACTGACAGAGATGGTCGCGCCAAGGAGTTGGCGATCTCGCCCAGTCGTCGCTATGGCACGCCAATTGCCCAACAACTGGTCACCGCCCCTAGCCGGTGATCTCGATGGCTCGCCCGGACACAATTCTCCAGAAAGCACAAAAACGTTATTCCACTCCCCAAAATTATAGCTACTCCTTCCACGTACGACCCCCAAAACCGTATTGACCACTCCCCCCTATCACTCAAAGACCCCCTCTATAAACTGTACCTCAGATCCCGGCAGTACAACCACGACTGAGTTTCCATTTAGAATTTAGAAATTAGGGGAGGCCATATTTTGTCCTCAGGGGCGCTCACTGGTTAACCTCCAAGAGTCCAAAGGAGGTGGGAAGCAAATATAGATTTTGAATGATTTTAGCAAAGTAAATTATGATATGAGTAGAATCTAAACATTATATCTTCATTTCCGCAAGTTTTCGTATTACATTCATACAACCTCGGAAAAACACAAAACCAATTGGTTTTCAAAACCTATTTCCTATCAAGTGCACATCATTTTACTCTGTAGCTACCCTCTAGATCTGCAGATCTTGAATAAGTGTGCTTCTACCTTAAAGCGCCCCCTCAAAAATACAGTCCAGTACCTTAATACGGTCCATCCCATAAAATCATTTCCAACGTCCTTCTCCGGATTTTAAACAGCCAATTATAAAGTTCCGTGTTTGGGTGGCCCAAGCCCCTTCTGACATGTCCAGCTTCCTCAACCACGTACCGACCAACCATCCCAATATCTACGAAAATTACCCTCAAAACCTAGATGACAACATCTACCAAACTGCCCACCTCTACCCATGACAAACACCATCACCTAGCCTTCCTCTCTGCCTTCCTGCCATGCTTCTCTTTATTATTCTATTGTCCATGATCACTCTCACACGCCATTGCCGAATTCCTGCAGAGCTTGATTATAAACTCCAGAGCTTGCAGGGTTTTCATTGTGTGAGGGAGGCCGCTGGCGGACGGGCGTTGCAAGGGCCGGTGGCGATTCAGGTGAGTGCGCAGGCTATGGAGATCATCTTTTGGGGTCTTTTTGGGCCTTTTTTTGGGCTTTTGAGGTGATCGATGGAGGAAATGGCGAGGGTTAGGGTTTGGCGGTTGGAATCTGTTTGTGGGTTTGCTACTTGGAGCGTGATCTGGGTTTCGTAGTCTTGTTTTGGTTGTTTGTGCTTTGGGTGATGAGAATTTCCGTGAATTGCGGTGAGTAGGAGGACGTTTTGTTGAATTGGTGGAGTTTTTTTGCCTTGGGGGGGGAGGTGGGGAGTTTGGTGTTGTGGGGTTTTTTGGGTTGATGATCATGTTTTGATGTGCGTTGGGTTTTGGGTGCGACAGGCGGTCTGCTGTGGGCGGCGATCGTCGCGTGGAGCATTGATTCTTGGGTTGGACGGTGATTGCGTTCGTTCGAGGTGTTGGGTGGCGTAATTGGGGGAGTGGACGGTTTTCTCTTTGGATGTGCGGAGGCATTTTTTGAGATTCTTAGATCTGGAATTGGGTTCTGGGATTTTGTTACTATTTGGGTGGGAGGGAAACCCTAAGGGGGAGTTTGAGAGGAGTTAGGGTTACGAGCCAATTGGCGCACAATGTCTGCGGCGGTGATTCGGAAGCGGTCGCATTTTGAGGAGCAGCAGACCTCGCCTCCGAGGAGCAAGCGTTTACGTCCCGCACTTAGTGGGTCCCCTGTGCGGTCTCCGAATCACGTCGAGAGGGTTTCTTTTGCAAATGTAGCGGAGGTTGCAACGACGAGCCACTGTGACATTGGTCCAACCGAGACGGAAGGATGGCTGGAGCATTTGGTAAAGGAGATGCTGAATGCCAGGGACTTGAACGACGCTCATGTGCGGGGGAAGCTGGCGCTGGAAGCTGTTGAGAATGCGGTGGCCTCTCGATCCACCGTTGCCATGGAGGAATTGCAGAAAGAGAATGCCGATTTGAAAGAGAAAATGCAGGTGATGCTTCGTGAAGGTCATATTCTCAAACGGGCAGTGGCGATCCAACACGAACGGCAGCAAGAACACGAGGGTCGGACCCGGGAGTTGCAACAGGCGAAGCACGTGATTGGGCAGTACCAGGAACAAGTGCGGTCCTTGGAATTGAACAATTACAGTCTGAGGATGCACTTGCGCATGGCTCAAGATGCGAGCTCGATGCCTGGTCGTTACCATCCAGATGTTTATTGATCCGGAAGTCATGTGAGGTATACCCGTTCCTTCGAAGCATTGCAACGAAGCATCGTCAGCTAGGTTTCCGTTCATGGTAGCAAATTTTAAGATATGCCATGTGGGCGATTGGAGGTAAAGGCTAATGCTTTGCTGTCAACACAGTTGGGTTCATATTCATATGATATTGATATGAGTTGTATCGCCTATGCAGACGGGTTACAGTACTAGGGTTGTATTTGGAGTAGGATAGTTGAGTGGAAGAGACAGACCTGCTCACAGGCTTCAAGCGCCATGCGATGGATGAACCTGAGTACATATGTCAAAGTTTGATTGACTTCCAACGAAATGGCATCCGTAAGACATCGCGGAGGAACTTCGAATCTGGTAGTTCTCCCTCAGATCTCTTCTGCCGGGCTGCAGAACTGGAAAACAATACTTTCCAAGCAGCTAGTTCAGCTCATACTGCTGCCATATTGTAGCCATCCTTTTATAATTAGGTATTCAAAATTTCAAATGTTGAAACTTAAAGACGTGATATTAGAAGTACACAGGAAGGAAGGGCAGTGTATTGAAGGGGTTTTGCCTTTCATTTCGGTCGAAACCTTTAATTTTTCCTTTCAAATTTGAAACAAACTTCTCATGTATGAAAGGCAAGAATTATGGCAAACCTTCATACACAGGCTATATATGGTTGTCAGGGTTGCATCCAACTTGTGCTTTGCCGTTCAACCAAGTTAGAAGGCTCCTTGGGGATTTCAATTTAGAGTTTTGTAAAGCTGGATCTCTCCTTTTTGACTTGTGCAGGCGTGGCTTCCCAGGCACTCTTGCTCCTGTGTAAATGTAGCCTTCTCGACTTTCTCACGTCCGTTTGCGACCTCTATACATGTAGTTGCTAATGCTATGCATGTATTTTGCTGCTCTGTGCATGCTGTTGTAATTCATGTCTCCTCTTTCCTCTTGGTCAGTAAGCTTACTTTATTCTGAACTGGAGTTGCAGTGTTTCATTCTAAACCAGTAGGTCCCTTGTTGATAGGTCATTACCGTACTGTTTTGCTTTTCACCATGCTTTTTTCTTGCGAATGGCAATGAGACCTTTTGGATTGCATGTGAGCTTCAAAGTCTCCTATCAGCTATTACCACCATTACTAAAGTGAATTGCAAGCGATTGGAGTTGTGCACAATTTTTGAGGATTAGAAGTGGGATATGATCTCATTGGATTTGATCGAGAACTGTCTTTGATTTGATATCCAACGTAACCCATTTGGTTCTTTATTGAGCTTGAAATCGATCCAGAACACGCAACGGTCCTTCAATTGTTCACAACAAATAGTTTAGAATGCAAAGGGTCACTTTATCTTTGCAAGAGTGAATTGACTCAACTCAGTTTTGACAAGAATATTAAAGGTAAGAATAATCAATCTCTCCTTGTCAGAATAGATATCAACAATATGGGTAATTGATTCATTTTGCAGTGAAAACATATGTAAGCATCCTATGGTCTATAGTCAAACTATTTGAATCTTACTTGGAATATCTAAATATAAAAAAGATGACATTTGGCTCAAATAAATATACTTATAAAGTAAAATATGATATTCTAGCTTCATGGAAACTATGACTCACATCTTGCATTCAATCATCATTCAATCTTGTTCATTAACCCCTAAAGGACCATTGTCCCTTGGAGGGACAAATGCGTTTTCGGGCAGGTATCTACAGGTAAAAATTTTCTTTTGATTTTTTGAAACTTTTTTTGAAGGTAGAAAAGTTGATTAGCTTCATGGGAATATAATTTTTTCACAATCGGTGCTCAGGAACAAAAGTTATGACCATATAAGCTCAAAACAGGGGACGGCAAGCAGCAAAAAAAATTTGCAGTTTTTTTTTTTTTAAGTATTTTTTTTCTCATAGATTATATTTTTCTCTATCTAAAAAGCTTTGATTCATTTCATTTGGATTTTGTATGAGAAAGTTATAGACATTCTTGTTTTTCGGGCAATTAGAACATCTTTTTGAAAAAAATACTTGTAGGATTCATTTTTGAATGCAATTTTTCAAATTTTTCAGGGTTTTTTTTTTTGCATGGTTTAGTTTACTTGCTAGAACAATCTCACTATTGGAATTAGTGCATTTTAATCTCACCTAAAATATATAAATATTTTAGATTTTCCTTCTATCTTGTACCTACTTCTACTTAACAGTTTTTTTAATAATGAAAAATTAAGTTTTTTTGAACTTTTGTTTTTTTGGCTAGATTCTCAACTCAATTCTCCAGTATAAACATTAAAAGCTCAAAACTCTGTATTGCATAAAAATAAAGTTAAAAATGTTCAAAGTCAAAAAATCTAGTCCCACAATGTGCTAAAAAAATTGTTTTTTTTCACTTTAAATGCAGATATCTTGCAATCTGTGCTGTCAAAAATTCTGAAATTTTTTCTACATACTCTCATAGTAGTTAGGTGTAAGATCTTACAATTAGATGTGGAAAAGAAACATTTTTCAAATTTTTTTACTCTTTGCTATAGAAATGGCAGTTTTGAGTGTTTTTTGGCAGAAAAAAGGCCTTGGTCCTTTAGGGGTTAATAATTAATCATATCATTTTTTATATCAATTTTCACGTACAACCTTGGAATGCCTACGGTGCCATTTTGCTGCATTTGGATGCTTTCAAAGGAGTAGTTTGTGATGAAGAACAATGATTTTTCATCCAATTTTATATTTTGAGAGTTCTTTGAATGTAAATGCACTGGATGTTGGAGGAAATTACACCATTGAGGTATTATTGGCTATTCTATGAATTTGAGATTTTTAAAAACTTGATTTGAAATTTTAGCCATAAAATGATCCTTTTTGTATTTGAGTCCAATTTAGCAAGCTTACACAAAGTGTTGTTTATTTGTCTAATTTGAAATTTGAAAGATTCTTAAAAGTGAACATTTATTACAATTGGAATTTTGGGATATGACCATTGTCTAATGAATTTATAATTATAGAATGCCACAAAAATTTGATTTAAACTATAGTGATTCATACTTAAGTAAACACCCAGGGTTAAATTTTCAGTTTTTTAAACATATTTTATTTTCAATATATATTTTCTTCACTATTTCTTCAAAAATTCATGATAATTTCAAATTTTCACAAAACACTAAGAAAATCTTATGACGTGTTGAAGGCATGTGATTTCATCTTTGAAAATTAAAATAAAATAATTATATTCTTCATTAGTTGCAAAATGGAGTATATAAAATAAAGGATATTGAAGCTTATAACTTACATTCAGACTTACTGCATGGGAATGGTGGGGAGTAGCTTTTAGCTATATATGCACATAAAGAAGTTCAAGTGCCAAAGGCCAATTAATTAACCCCTAAAGGACCAATGTCCCTTTGCAGGACAAATGCGTTTTTGGGCAGGTACCTATGGGCTAGAATTTTCTTCTGATTTTTTGAAACTTTTTTTGGAGGTAGAAAAGTTTATTAGCTTCATGGGAATATAATTTTTTCACAATCGGTGCTCGGGAACAAAAGTTATGACCAAATAAGCTCAAAACAAGGGACGGCAAGCAGCAAAAAAAATTTGCAGTTTTTTTTTTTTTAAGTATTTTTTTTCTCATAGATTATATTTTTCTCTATCTAAAAAGCTTTGATTCATTTCATTTGGATTTTGTATGAGAAAGTTATAGACATTCTTGTTTTTCGGGCAATTAGAGCATCTTTTTGAAAAAAGGGACGGCGGGCAACAAAAAAAATTTGCAGTTTTTTTTTTTTTTATTAAGTATATTTTTCCTCATAGATTATATTTTTCTCTATCTAAAAAGCTTTGATTCATTTCATTTGGATTTTGTATGAGAAAGTTATAGACATTCTTGTTTTTCGGGCAATTAGAACATCTTTTTGAAAAAAATACTTGTAGGATTCATTTTTGAATGCAATTTTTCAAATTTTTCAGGGTTTTTTTTTTTGCATGGTTTAGTTTACTTGCTAGAACAATCTCACTATTGGAATTAGTGCATTTTAATCTCACCTAAAATATATAAATATTTTAGATTTTCCTTCTATCTTGTACCTACTTCTACTTAACAGTTTTTTTAATAATGAAAAATTAAGTTTTTTTGAACTTTTGTTTTTTTGGCTAGATTCTCAACTCAATTCTCCAGTATAAACATTAAAAGCTCAAAACTCTGTATTGCATAAAAATAAAGTTAAAAATGTTCAAAGTCAAAAAATCTAGTCCCACAATGTGCTAAAAAAATTGTTTTTTTTCACTTTAAATGCAGATATCTTGCAATCTGTGCTGTCAAAAATTCTGAAATTTTTTCTACATACTCTCATAGTAGTTAGGTGTAAGATCTTACAATTAGATGTGGAAAAGAAACATTTTTCAAATTTTTTTACTCTTTGCTATAGAAATGGCAGTTTTGAGTGTTTTTTGGCAGAAAAAAGGCCTTGGTCCTTTAGGGGTTATACATGCTCATGTTACAAGTACGGAAATTGGGTTTGATTGGTTCAATTTGATTGCTCATCTAAGAAAATCAATAATGTTTTACATAATTAGCTTTATTGATGGTTTGTGCAGTAGACCCTATGTACATAAAGAGTATGCAAATGAAGAACAGTTGTTTGTTATGCAAGTAGGAAATTTGCATTATAAGAGATTTCATTGTAGTCATGGGCTATGTCTTTAGGAGTTAAAGAATTTTTGTTTTTTTGCTTATTTAAATTTTTAGATGATGTGTTTCTAGCATCTACTTGGGCATAAAAGCTAAAATTATCTATTACGCATTGTGGAAGGGCCAAAACACTAATATAGAAAGTGATCAAGATATAGATCAAGGCATACTTGGTCCACATTTTGAGCACTTTTTAGCATCTACTTGGATAAAGACACTTTAGATCATCTATTAGCTAGGCATTGTAGAAGGACCATAAATAATAATAGTGCAAGATTGTGTCTTGGTTGTTGTTGTTTTCATCTATTTTGAAGAAGGGAGTTGAAATGGCATATTGTAATAAATCAACAGTTGAATTTCAAAAAATATATAATTTGAATGTAATTGTAATTTTGAATTTCAAAAAAACTCCTAAATCTAAAATTTTATATTTTTCTGACGTAATAATATTGCCAAAAAATATAAGACATACCTATATCTACTCCATAAATGTATAGAATATCCATATTTGGATTTGGATTTGTCTTTAAATATGTCTTTAATATATATTTTTTTCATTTATTTCGGGAAGGATGGTAGATAATTAAAATGGTATACTTAATTTTTTTAAATAAGAGTGGAATGACAAAAAATAACAACTAACTCATTGTGCCTCTAAGTTTATTCAACCCCTTTCATTTTTTTTAATATACTTGTAACAATGTACAAGAAGCCTTCAGTATTTTTTTCCTTGCATGCCTATGGTGTCATAGAGCTTATTGGACCATTTTTAGGTGGAGTTTCCTTAGCAATAATTTCATGGGTTTTCAATGAGGAAACAAAACTTTTGTGACTGTACCGTATTGTATAAGGTGGGTATCCCAAAAATGCCACCGTGTCTAGTTACTATTATTAAAGTGGTCAAATTTATATATTTTCTTGTTAGCAAGTGAAAGGAGGTCCAACGTACCAAAAACACAGCATTTGGATTATATATGCAGAAGTTATGAAGGGTCAAAGTTTTATTTTTTGGGAGAGTTTTTTCTTCCATATACTTAGGTACATACATACTGATTTTGGAAATGTACCAAGATTGTGATGATGGCAGTTTTGGATCAATTGCACATTTGGAGGTGCCCACTTTAAAAGTTGTAAAGGCCGGACGCTAAACCCGTCGCATGAAGTGCGCTATGCAAGGTGAATGTAGGGTAATTGTATTAAAAAAAGGTCCCCTATTTTGTGTCGTGTTAACTCTATGTTCTTCACCTTCCACAACTAATTTGTGGCCTCTGATTACAAATATGAATTCAAAATCTGCAAATTTTATCATGTGTGAAAAATTTAAAAATTCTTGCACTTTCCCATGGGGAAAATTGACCCTGCACGTCCCACTTTGTGGGATTGGTTTAGCATTCTGTGTTGTGAAGGAATGGTACCATTATGTAGGCTAAACCTAAAGCACTCCAACGTCCATATTTTGGATGATGAAGAAAGGATTTCTAGGTACTGTTTCGTCCAACTAAGTTCTCATTCATTGAATGTTATACTTGAATTTAGAAAAGACAACCTTCCTTAATGACCAAATTCATTAAATTCCAGTAAATAATGTTTCTGTACAAAGATAATAAGCAAAAATGTGCAAAAATTCAGAAAAGGATTGAGACCTTTAGCCAGGGGTTCAAACAACTATACCATCATGCCAGTTTTTACAGCCACGTGTACAAAGTTAGATGGTTGTACATAACTTATCAAGTACCATTCAATAATTTTTACTTTGGGGCAGCCTTTGAAGGGGACAATGCTGACTTGACTGAGGGAACTGAAGTAAAATTGCAACTGCAATGGCCACATGGCAACTTCCCATTTCCCAGCTCTTGAGTGATTGAGGACACCAAATTTTACCTCAACTAGAAGCCATGAATGAAGTCCTGTCATTCTGAACTAATGTTGTCCTTGTTGTAGACATGTCTAAGATATGTATTGCTCAAATTGCGACACCTACATTTGGACCAAAAAGTGTCACAAAATTTTAAATATTAATAACATAACATGTACATAGTCAAAACATGAGAGTCTACAAATTTAGTGTTGGTTTTTGGTACATCTGAAGACAATACTTTGAAAATTTTATCACTTCATTTAAACAATGTTCAAATGATGCAACATTGGACTCTAATAAGATCTAAGTAAATTATATTATGTTTAGTAGTAAAAAACTATACTCCATTGTGATTAGTGATTGTTCTAAGGGTGCATATATATCTTAAGAGAATCCACATCCTTCCTCTCCAAATCTTGACACAACAAAATTTGTTTGACACTTGTACTATTCATTATAGATGTATGTTAATAGTATTGAAAAAAACAATGCTAAAGACATTGTTGGCCTTGCCATAAATTGCTTCAGGGGATAGGAAAAGAAAACTTAAAGATAGATTATCTAGAGGATGATTAAATTGTGAACTTCATCCAAATTGGAATATGTTCAAGTTTTTTGCGTAGTTGGGTTTTTTTTGCAATGCCCTTAGTGATTAAATTAAGATAGAATTTAATATTTAGATGGTATGCATGCATGTTTATAATCAATATATCCTACTAAAGTATGGTAGCTTCAATGAACAAGGTTTTTTTTCTCTATATGCATTGCGTAACAACAACAAAAATTTGATTATAAGAGTAATTGTAGGAAAGGATCTAACAAGTTGCATTGATATCAAGAGAGTTATTGGCCTATGATTGTTGTTTATACTTAACTTTCTTTGCTAGCTTGTAACTAATACTTTCTCAATACATGCAAATTTGAGCCATTTCATTGCTTCAAAGTTTCAGAGTATTCATCTACTACAAATCTATTGTCAAATCTTCTGACTATTGTATGCATACAATAGTTAAGGCTTATACTCTTTCTAAAAGTTAGATTTAGCATTTTATTTATTTATTTTTGTAAAAATTGTCACATGTCATCTTGTGAATAGTGTGCGGTGGTATACATAGAAATTCAAATTGGCACTCAAGTGCCAAATCAAACCTTATGGCGTATGATATTTAGAAAATTAGCATTTAGAATAATCAACCTTAATCCTTATATATGTATCATTGTGTGTATGCACACTATATAGAGTCTCATCCCAGTACTATTCCGGCCCAAAGGCGCTTAACTTCAGAGTTCTGATGGGATCTAGTGTAGTAGCCTTGGTATACAAAAATTTCACAATTTAGCCAAGAATTGTAATCTCTAATTACAAAGTACAAATATACAAGCAAGGTTATGTATTAGATAACCGGTTGTTCACTTTTCAATCACAACCTTTGATCTTCATGATCCAAGGGTGTAGGAAGCAAGTTGAAAGGAGAGAAGGTTATGAGTTACAACTTGTAATGGCAATGGTGATGGGTTGCCAATGGGACGGTGCCACGTGAGTGTTGAAAACTCAACAACCGGTTATGAACTATTTTTTGGAACTTTAATTTTTAATGTTAAATTGACTCTTCTTTGCCAATCACAACTTACCACAAATGTGAAACTTGCATAGGATTTTGTGCTCATTGTCCAAGGTTCCAATATATGTTGTTTGTATGTTCGTGCACTACATGAACAGATTGCAGTAACGAACGAAGGCTGTGCAACATTGCAAAGTCGTTGCGCATGCGCATAAAGTTGGCCTTTCTGTGTACGCCATGAGCGTCAGAGTGCGGACGAAAGCGATTCTGAAGCTCACAATGACTGCGCTTTTCTTACGACCTTTGCATATTAAAACAACAGAATATCATAAAAGCAATTTTTTCACCTGAGTCAAAAAGTTGCAACGCGAACCTGCAGTACCTAAAAGATGAACGACAACAAAGGTCTTCAACCTCGATCTGCGACACTTGTACAATTCAGAAATAAAACAGCATTATTCAGTCAGATGTACTGTAATGCCTACTTGCCGTAGCTGAGAAAGGGGATTCCGTAGCAAGAAGTGAAATGAATCTGGTCTTCACAAGCATTGATTCATCTCTCACGTATTGATCTTGCCATCCTCAACATTCAATCCATACTGGAGATGTATTGACTATCAATGTTAACAAAGCACGTGGAGGAAACATTTGCAAGAACAATGGCTCTTGATTTACAGCATTTGTGACAGCATCTTTCATGTAATGAACGCAGAGATACAACGAGCTCACATAAAGAGTAATAGATCACAGCGACAGGCTCCATTGTCAGACTAATCGTCTCTGTATCCCAGGCACTTCGATCTCATCAGTATGGACCAGATCGATGAACTGTGCACACATTCTATCTATCATGACTCTCGCCCGAATAAAAATCTGTACATGTAGCGCAATTGAGATCGATCATTCTTGCTACGAAATATATCCGAGCTAAGAATATCTTGATGTATACACGGCGAGCATCTTTCGTACGTCATCTCCACATTCGATCGAAGGCCGGCCGTAGCTCCGCTCCGCCATGGCCTCATTGCGCTCCTCCACAAAATGATGTGCTATTTAAATTACAGATGTAGTGGTACAAATTTCACGACAATTGTTGCAACGCGACGACCTCGTAATCTTTGAGAGGCATATAAACAAGAGGGACGGCCACGGCCGCCCGGAGCGCGCAGTGCGTAGCCACGAGAGCGGCTCCTCCTGAGCCGAGCAATCTGAGTCTTGCCACACCCGCCGCTTGGTAGCACTGCGACACGAAGGGATGCACCAAGGTCCACATTGTGAGGCCGATATAATCTCCCAGAAAATGGCTCTACAATTGCTGCAAAATGCTGCAATTGCCTTCAAAATGATCTAAAATCCACAGAACTGAATCTGTGAAACTGCAGCCACACGAGCAGGGGAGGGCGAAGGAAACTGCGAGCGAGAAGCGGTGGCGCGGAGAAAATTTGGGAAGGGAGTGTTCCAGGGGAAGGGTCGGGGTGAGTGATATACTGTAGTAGGAGCGGGGAAGGAGGCCCTATTCCCGTGAGGGCGATGGCAAGTGGACGGGAGGCCTTATCCTGAGCTGACGAGGATTCTGAGTGGGGCCTGCCTGCCATGACTCAGCGAGGGAGCGAAGGGAACGTCAGTGATGTCTCATAACTTTAGTTTCTGACTGGGAAATCCGAATTATTTTCTTACCTTGAGATTCACAACAGACTGACTTTTCCACGCGGCATGATCTCCCATGTTCTGTGAAACTGATGAATTCCATCTGGATTAGAACAACTGAACAGCCCTGGCTTTTTCTGCCACGGGCGGGGCAGTGATGAGTGAGTTCCGTCTTTTACTGTTGGCTTTTAACTTAGAGCATCTCCACCGTTACTCTCCAAAATCGACAGGGTCGGCCGAAGTGGCTACCGTATGTGTAGGTCAGTTTCGGAAATAAGTAGGGAAAGTTTGGAAGATGTCTAAAATTTTAAAAATTGTAGAATTATTTTTGAAAATTTGAAAAGATTTCATTGTTGCTAATTGTGAATATCCAGAAAATATTCTTGAGAAAATTTAGAAAAAGGAATGTATTTACATATGAAAAGAAAAAAATCAATCCAAAATTAGGAGTGTCAAAAAAATTAGAAAAATGAAAGTGTTGAAAGACAAGATATCCAAATCAAGCTGCCTAATTGTCGAACTACAAAAAAATAAACTATTTTAGCAAAAAGGTGCCGAAACTAACCTGAACACACGGTATATAGTGCTCAGAATTGTGGTTGTCTAGGTGAGAGTAAAAGTTAGCTAGTCCCTCACTCATTTATGCCAACTTCACACAATAGGAGGAGATATTCCACGTTGTTATCAATGTTCACTGGGAGATTCGGAACCAACCATTTTGCAATTGTTTCTTGAGATGTCCTTGTCTATAGCTAGGAGTTGCAGGCTTGGGAATGGATTTACAACACATTGATAGGTTTTTTTTACCAAAAAATGATAGGGAGGCCTTTAATTCATACCCGCAAAGAAATGCCTAGGCATGGCATGATTTCATATGTAGTATGGTTTTTGAGGAGCCCGGTCTAGAATTGGGCGATGGCAAGTTCCTGGTGGTAGATAAAATGAAGTGTGGGTTGGGCCTATTTACAGAGAAATAGTAGAGATGCTCGTCTTAATTTTTCACTTTTTGTGGGCCAAAACAATCATTCATTTTTGGAACATCCATCCACCACTGACATACGTATTTTCATTTATCATACTACCTATCATTTGTAAACTTCATCCAAAAACTAGCAAATCTTAATTTTCTTGGAGATGTTTTGACAATTATATCCAAGTTTCCTCCTGTTTTCTAAAGCATTGGTAGTTGTTACCAAAGTCAAGTAAGAAGTTAGCAAAAATTTACTATAAACTTTAAGCATTACTCTTCACCAAAATAGAAGAGGCATTATATTGATAGGAGCTACTTGTAAGGAAGTTGAACTTGAACTTTACTCAAAAAGTCAATGAATGCCTTAGTAGAGATGAAGTCTCTAGAGTAGAATAGCTTAGCTGCTTGTTTTATTGAATTTCAAGATAGGAAGAATTATATATGTGGTGTTGTTCATTTAAGCTCATGTCTACAAATATATGATAGTCAAATTATAATTTTAGGGAGCCCTATCATTGCACGATCTGGTATTATTGCACATTGGTGCCCTATTATTGCATCAGATCTATTTGAAACCCTAAAAATTTGTCCAAATATACTAGTCACATATGTTTTCTACCTAATATCTATGACCCACATAGATGATGTAATTTTGGAGAACATATTGGCATAGTTTATAAAGATATGGTCAAATTAGCTTATTCTTTTCCATTAAACATTATTTAGTAAATTGCTTTTTAAAAAAATGACAACAACGCATAATTTTATGCATTCTAGTCACATTGAATTGTATTCTCCCTTTATTGAGTTTTGATCCCATCCATGCGTCCCTCCAATACTACACTAATGCCTATTTTCAATAATTTAATAAATTTGCCAAAAATTAATGATGCACCTAAATATTTACATGAGTAAAATTTTTTAATTTAAATTATTTGATTTATTAATATCAAAAAATATTTTATTGAAGGGTCTAATTTTAAATTGAAAAAGAATGGAAAAGAATTTTAAGGCATTTTAACATATATTTTAGCATGTGTATTGAATAGATTTTTTCACTTTTCACGGTCTTTTTATAGGAAGGTATCCAATATCAATTCTAAATTCTCACATTTAGACATAATAGGGGAATCAACTCTAGAGTTCTCAGAAAAACATGATTTATTTTGGTCCATAATTTCAAGATAAAACAAAATGTAATCCAATTGGCCAAAGCTTGTTACCTATTTAGTGAATTTTCAACAAATGATATGAAATTTTGTTCCTTGAATTGTATTATGGAGAACTTCTAACCTTTTCAAATATTGTTATGAAAGATATAGGTATTTATACACATACACACACAAATATATATATATATATAATCTTTATAGGAGCGACTTCAAAATATAGTCGCAAATTACATGTGTGGTCATCTTAGATAATGAATCATCTCCTTCAGTCCCCATCCAATGATAATCTTAAGCTTGAGATATAATGTTATATCTTGGGCTATATATTGCTTGATTATTTTCAACAAGTATTTTGGCCTAACAATAAATCTATATAGGATTTAAGGAAGAGAAAAATGTAATTATTAAGCCAAAATTTCATTGCAATTTTATATACAATTTGTTGTAAAATGCTCCAAATTATAATTTTGCTACGAAAATATTATGCAAAATTTATTAAAATTGGTAACTTCAATTAGATTTTTGTCAAAAACAAAAAAAAATCCTATAAAACACCGTAAAGACCTTCTGTGATGGGATTATCAAAATCTCCCTCCTCCAATGTACAAATTTTGAAGAAATAATTTTTGATGAAAATTTTGATGAAAATTTGAAAGTGTTCCCGATAGGTGTTTATATCCAATGAAGACTATTTTCTCAAAACTATTCCCTCAAAAACAATCTTCATCCTACAAAGTAGACATACCCATTTCCACCTCTGCATCCAATTCCAACCTTACGTATCAATGGAGTATATTCTAGAAAGAAAATGTACACCACTAATATATAAGGGATGGGAATGGGTGCATGTACCTTACATTAAGGCAGTTTACTCTAAAAGTGACCGTGTTCTAAAAGCGATCCCAGCACAAAGGTACATTTCGCTTTCTTCAATGTACTAGAAGTGTACATTTCAAGAGGTGTGTGCCTTCAGTAACTTTTGCATTTCAACTTCAAACTAGTGTGACCCTGTGCTGTTGGCCCAATTTTCATCTACTCTAGGTTCCACTCCCGGTTCCACTCCTGGTTCTACTTCCGATTCTACTCCCAGTTCTACTCCCGGTTCTACTTCCAATACCAAGAACGCCACCAAAATCAAAGTAAAAGTAATTTTCTAATTTTTCAATCAATAAATACTTTGAAATTTAATAACTTTTGCAGCACCGCTCCAAACGCCACGAAACCAAGCCGGTGCACCCCTCCTTGGCGAGAGCTTTCTGACGGTACCAAGCACGCGGCCGAGGGACGCACGGTCAGGAAGTTGTCTACACTACAAACAAAACAAAACAAAACAAAACAAAACAAAACAAAACAAACAAACAAACAAACAAACAAACAAACAAACAAACAAACAAACAAACAAACAAACAAACAAACAAACAAACAAACAGCCAGCCTCATTTAAGGTATTGATATTCTTAACTAATTTCATAAAGGTCCTAAAAATATGAAATGACTTGCATTAGATGCCAATTCCATTTTTCTTCCTACAAAAATTTACTGAAAGTTGTTTCAAAGAGTTTAGCTTCCCTTCCCCGAAAAGGCAATCAGCTCTTAAATGGTCTCTTAATGAGCAGACAACCTCACACCATCCTTAGAACCGAGTACAAGTGTACAAGAGTACTTACAATTCTGACACGTGGAATCCTCGTCGGCGGCACTCCACATCAGCCAGTCGTCTCTCTCCTCGCACAGTCAGAGTCGATGATTTTAGGGCTAATTTATAAACTACATTTCGAGCTCGCAACAACCGATTGTTGCAAGAATCACGACTGACAGTGCTTGCAACTCGATTACCGGTAATGGCGGACATGGAGATCGACGATCAATCGGTGGACTTGCCTCTGCTTGTTGCGGCGGCTTCGGAATTTTCGAACTACCCCGGCGATATTTCTGATTCCGCGGCTCAAAATTTCCTGTCCAAGTTCCCTCTTCCCATTCTCTTGAATGCTCTGGAGACGGGTCGGGAAGTCCCTGGCCTGGAGCCTGCGGTGGTTACGTCCTTGGAGAGGATATTTCGAACGCCGTATGGAAGCCAGTTGTTGCCGCACACATTGCAGTACGCGAGCGCGGGATTGAAAGCGGACTCTCCTCTGGTTCGGAAATTGACATGCGTGTCGATCGGGGATTTATTAGCCGATGGGATCTCCGATGGAGGCGCGACGGTGCGCGCCCTGCACGAATCGGAGTTGGCTGCGCCGTTGCTGCTTGCGGTCGGCGATAGTGGTGCGTCTGTGGCCAAAGCGGCGGTCAATGCGTTGGGAAAACTGGCCCGAAACCCTAATGGCTTGGATCTTATATTCAAGGGCGCGGGAGCGGGAGTGTTGACGAACCTGGCCTCGCACTCTTCGGCGATTGTTCGAATTCGCGCCCTCTCTATGGCGGCGACGATTTTCGGTGTCTCGGAGGCTGCAGCTGCTGCGGTGCAAGGCTCCGGGATTTTTAATGTGCTGGCGAAGGAGCTCGATAACAGTGGTGATATGCTTGCGCAGCTTAATGCGTTGGAGCTGCTGTGTGAACTGGCAGTGACTCCTCATGGAGCTAAGTTTCTTCTTGCAGGGAACCTGATTGGAAGATTAACATCGACTATCTCTAATTATTCGTTGGATCCACTGATACGGTCTCGAGCTATGACTGTAGCCGCTCGGCTTACTTCTTTGTACGACGAGTCTCCTGGTTCGCCTATGTCTGCATTGGAAGCAGCAAATATTGTTAATGCTTTTGGCGATCTTTTGAAGCTTCTGGAAGAAGAGACGGGAGATGCGACGGAGCACGAAAACGCTCTCGATGCTCTTTCTTTTATAGGGAAGACTGTTAAAGGTGCCGAGCTTCTCTTTAATCCTCAAACCTTGGTTGCACGATATGTGATGAACGCTGCTTTTGTGCATCGTGCCCTTGGCACTAAGCTGGCAGGGATTCATGCCTTAGCTACGATAACTGGTTCAGAACGCGATCCTAGCCGTGTGCTGTTAAGTGGAAGTGCTGAAGCGCAGCTCAAGGATATGATGTTCTCTGCTGCTGGAGAGAGGTCGTCCAGTCGTACGCTTGCTGGAATGTTTCATGTTTTTTTCCAGCAGTCTCCTGAGGTAAGACTTGCAATGTATCGATTCACATCGCCTATGCTGGCTCGGCTTTGGTGTGTCCGTGAGCTTGTTTCATCTCGAGAATTGGTCGATTATCTTTTAGAACCTCGCTTGGAAACTAACAAAGAGGCAATGGAATGGCGGCATGTGTGCTGTGTGGCTATGACCACCGCACTGTCTGCCGCAATTGAGCGTAGACAAATCCCGGCGACGGAAACTTTGAGCAGATTGGAAGAGTTTGTACGGAAGGGTCCTTTCCAGGGCAAAGAAGAGCAGAAAGCGGCGGTGCCAATATATGCAACTCAAGAGCGTATGTAGGCTCTGTCATTGAGAATTTTTTTGTAGCTTACTTGATGTGTAGATTTGTAAAGATGAAATGAAGTGTATGGAAACTATAATTAATAGAATTTTCAAGTTGGGTTTCCTCTCTCCAAATTTGTATCCGACTTGCTCAGCTTTGTACGGTCTTTGGTTTCAACTGTCTATTGGTTGTTCAAGTGTTTGTAATGTTTATATTTTCCCGCAGAACTTTCGAAGGATAATGCCATCGCAATTATTCTTTCCATCTACTTAGTGTGTATGCTTCGACGAGCTTGGGCTTGGTCATGGTTTGGATTGCTTACATGCAGTAGTAATTGTCGGTCTTCTCTTTCTCTCTTCTCTCCTCTTCGTCAACGGCAAAATATTGCATCTATTTTTTTCCTCTTTTGTTGGTGATGATCGTTTATCTGTGGTAGGCTTCAACATTGGCGTGACCAGAACAGTTGATGATCTTGACCTCAAGCATATTGAGGTGTTTTAGGGAACAATTTCATTCTAGATTTGGAGGAGCTCAACGGTTCACATTCTCCATGGGGCATGTGTGATCCAAAAGTCATGATCAGGAGGAAGAGTTTCACAAGCTTCAATAGACTCTGAATGCCGCACACAGCGCAAACAGACAGCTTCAACCATCGCAAGCATTTTTTGGGCCAATTATTAAAAAATTCTGTACTTGGCGTCAACTCTCCATATTCTCGCATGAGAAGCGACATTATGTATCCCGCTTTCCACTCACAAGAATCTGGACCCTTGACGATGATAACAGTTGTAACTTCACTTGGAGTTCGGAGATGGAACCTCACTGCCCCCGATCATTTTGCACTTCGCGAATCAACTTTGAGCGGGTGAACAAGGCTTTGATTAGAAAGGGGTCTGTTTGCGCTGTGTGCGGGATTCAGAATCTATTGTGTCCGATTGGGGATTTCTGGAATTCGAACTTTAAGACATTTTGAACGTTTGGGAATCCCACTAACCACATGAAGCTCTACAGACGTGTTGAGTTGTGAAGGCGATCAAAAGCACCGACGCAACAGTTTGATGGAATAATGCGAGAAGGTAATTGTTTTTCCTCATTAACTAGCAGCATTTGAATTTCATTTCATCTTTAGCATCGCATTTTTTCAGTAGGTTTTGGTTATTGCTGGAGTTTCTGAGGAAATGCCTCGGTTGCTGAACGAGTTTGGTATTCACTCGAAGTCTGTTCGGATCTCGCTTGTATCTTTATGATAGGATTCTTTCTGCTCTTTGTCTAACTGTCTTTCCAGTGATATTCTCCCTTGCTAAGCTAGTTTTATCCTGTTTTATTCCAAGAGATTTCACGATTTCGACTTCATCCCTAATTTAGGGTGCTTCAAGGGATTGACTTGTGATTTTGCATTTGAACGTCAACAGGTTGGATGATCCAGCTAAGTACACTTTTGAGAAGCCTGGAGCTCTACGAGTATAGAGCTTCTCTCGGTTGACTGAGAACAGTTATGTTAAACTGGGAAATTTTGGAGCTCAGTTTCTTGTCAAAACTTCCGTCTGGCTTTCAGGCGACTACCAGTACTCTTGAAGGTAATTTCCGTACATATGTATCAAAGAGTATATGCACTTGTGCGGCTTGTTACTCTATTTGATTTCTTTCATGGGACCTATTTTCCCTTGCGAAGGCAAATTGTGTGTGCAGCAGTAGGTTCCCTCATTATTTTAGGAAGATTTGCATTTCTGATGACTCACATCCAATCGTGGATTACTCACGTGTCCTACAATAATGCTGGTCGTTGCACCCTCGTTCTAGTTGAAATTCCAACAAAGTAAAAATTTGAGTGACATCTGACTTAGATAACAATGACCTGGACAGCTGGTTTGGATATGAGCACCGTGTCTCATCAGTGAACGATGCCTGGCATGGATGTTACGAAGGAGTCGCTCACTCAGACTCTGTCAACTGCTTGCACAACGGTAAGTCCAAAAATAATCGATAGTAATCTTTCACCTTTCACCTTTCGATAGTAACAGAATGAACAGAATGTTGATCGGAGATATATACATTTGCAGGAGGATGTCAGCAATAAGATAACAGCACTTGATAGAGAGAGATTTGAAGTAGCATGCTTACGTCAAGACATTATTGACGAGTATGAACAGAAAAGCAGAGAGCTTTTGGATTATCTCTTCAAAATGGAAAACGAGTTTAAACATCAGCAACGAGAGTATGAACAGCGAGAGGCCATTTTGCGACAGGAAAACAAGGTTCTCAAGGATGAGCTGAGTCGTGGATCTAAGGTGGCGAAACGGATCTTGTTGTCAAAGTCCCGGAAGTATCAATTTGAGAGTCAAGAAATCGAAAGAGCACTTGACGTTTCGAAGGACGAGATGAGGCAGCATGAGTGGAATTATCGAATGGAGCATAAGAGGGTCGAGGTTAGTCAATTTTGCAATCATCGACCGTTTAACAATGTAATAGCCTAGTTGTTTCTGATCAAGTTCACACTTACAATGGGAGCTATGCTTGCATTTTCTTCCTCGACATAGCTCTAGATTATTGCATTGTACTTCTCTACCTTTAGATAACACTTCATGTGTTTCTTGAGATTGAAGAGTACTTATATCTCACATATTGTATAAGTCAAGATTCTATGCGTCAAAATGGTATCTTCTTGCTGAAAGCGAAGTAAATATATTGATTCATAATGGAGTCTTCCTTCAAGTCATTCAACGAAAAAGTAGTGCTGAATCTAATGAATAGTGCTATGAGTAGGTGTGGGCAAACCTTTTTGGGGTGGTTCAATCACAAATTTGTAATAGCGATGAGGATTACTATACTACAGATCCAAATTTTGCATGTCTTATTTGCTAACAAAATTAACCGAACTGATTCATTTTCAACCAGGAGTTGAAAGCTTTTGTAGATGAATTGCAACTGGAGCTTCAAAGAGCCGAGGAGATTGCACTACAACGGAAGAAACGGATGGAGCAATCCAAGCAACGAATGGAGCTTGAGAACCAAGAGCTTCGGCGCAAAGCTGGTCTTGGTTGGATGCTGGGTTGCTTATCCGGTAAGCAAAATTTATTGTTACATGATGAAGCAAAGCCAATTGTAGAATAGCATACTTGATCATTGATGATGAAAAGTGAATGGGGTACAAAGTGGGTCATCTCTGAGATTTGTATTTCATCTCATAGTAAATAGTCAAACGACAGAGACACTATTAGAGGCTCTGTACTGTTCATAGTGCAGCTTCAAAGTTATGAGAGGCTTTGAATCTTATTTCATGTGTAGCCGCACGATGAATTAGGTATTTCATGTCAGGGATTAGGTTTCAGTTTTCAAGTAGCAACAAACTGTGTATATAGAATTTACTCAAACTTTCTCACTTCACTTGAGATATAGTTTGTGCTGGTGCGAGGGGCCTCCTCTCCTTGGGTCCACAGCCAACAAATGTAGATAAGGATGTTTGATACTCGTATAATATTTTCAAACAGTTGGCGCATGAGACTGAGACTGGGTTTATTGTAGAGATGTACGTGAGGATCGACCCAAAAGTTGGTGGGGCTGGCATTATGAAGTTGGTGAGGAAAGTGCAAAGAGAGCTTGAATCTGGAAGCAGTGTCTTCAATGGAGGAGACTCACCCCCTGTGCTACAGTACGAGGCCTTACAAAGAGAGATTCACCGTCTGGTTGGAAGTTCTCGTACCAGGCCCCTGCGAAATGCTGCTGCAGAGCCTGGCAATGCATCGAAAGAAAGTGTATCATCGAAAGAATGGGAAGCAGTTAAACCATGTAATACAGGAGATGAGCAGGAAGAATCTCCAAGGCGTAGGCGGAAGCAGTGGCAGAAATATGATCCAGATGCTTTGAAAGCAGAAAATCTTGAAAAAACAGCTACATTTCCAGCTTTAATCTTGTAAGCATCTGATACGTCAACGCATTCTGAATGTCATCTCCTACTGTGTGATGGCTCGCAATTGGAGGACATTTCCTGTCCGGTCTTGGTCAAACTTCATTAGATTTCTACATTAAAACACACATTTCTAAAATTTAATATTTCACATGTAATAATATATGTCTGAAATTTGATCTCATTTTTTCATAATTAAAAACATTAAATTGAATTTCATATGATTTTTTAAAGAAATATTTTTATAAAAATCATAGTAATTACAAGAATGCTTTAAATAGTATGAAATTCTTAAGATAAATGGAAATAATAGTGACAAACATCATGGTGTAATTGATGTACTCCTTGAGCTCACACCAAGAGAATTTTGATAGAAAAGTTCAAAAGTTGTGTATTTCGAGCATATAAGATGCTATTTTCAAAGGGTCACAAAAATTACAATTTTAATAATTTTCAAATAAATTAAAATGGAGTAAAAAATAAATTATTGGAGCTACATTTTCTTAGATCAGCTTAGAAACATTAAAAATCAAGAACTTTGTAAAAATTCAGGTTTTGGCTTCCAAAAGATTGTAGGGCTTCCAAAAATTCAAGTTTTGGCTTCCAAAATGCTTACGGGTCATTCAGTTCTGCCTTCCATGTGCTTATTGGAGAAAATTCCATTGTTGAATATTTGATTAATGATGAACAGATGTTTTTCTTTTATACAAGCATAGGTTGTAAAACTTCTGATCAAGGTTGTGTATGTGCAGTGAGGATCATGAGGATAAGTCTAGGAAAGCAAGTGAACGAAATCCCTGGGCTGAAACACACGCTGCGGATGATGCGTCGGTTGCTTCAAGTGAATTCCTGAAAGCAGAAACTGTTGGAATGTTGAAAGGACTCGAGAAGAGCATGAATTTCTTGTTGTCAAAAGAAAAGCGACGAGTATGGTGTTGATAATAAGTAATTTGTGATGACACCCAGAGAAGGGATTTTAGGTATTTAAAGATCTTTACAAAATACTTTTGAAACTAGAAACACCTGTAGGTTGTCTGAGCACCTGCTTTGCATCTGTGAAGTTCGGGTACACTTTTGTACCCTTTTACACCTGTAAGCATCCAAATGTCGCTTTGTTCTTATTAAAAAATTGCAATATTTTACATTTGCAGTTATAAGATAATCTAACGCATCTTGGGATGATTTTCTTGGCATTAGCAACAAATTTTTAAATCTGATCAAATAAGAGTAATTCAAAAACATTTGAATTGGAACTATCTTTCAAATCATCAAGTTCCCAATTGATGCAATAAACATGAATGTCCACACCACAATTGTTACGGTCATTCTCCATCCTGCTAGTGCATTCGAACTTCCGCAATTTAAACATAGACTTCTCTCACATTACCTCCTCAACAAGTTCAGAGTGGCAGTCCTTTCTCTCCGGTACAATGCTCGAGAAGGTGATTTGGGTATGAATTATGAAGCCTTTCTATTAAAAAAGCTATCGACCGCACGTACAAATTCTAAGCTCTGAAACGCAGTAGATTGCAATAACGCATGTCACGAAGTCCTTGCAAGACGAATCCTAAATCCAGGTCTGCAATACCCCTGCAAACCCAGGTCAGCTATACCCCTCCAAACCAGCTAGTGCTCAAGAGACACTTTCAAGAGCTTTCGGTGCACGTCCCGTCAATTAGAACTATAGGCCAATCTCACTTACAGAGACATGTACGCTGTTAATCTCGTAGTCATGCAACTACAACGTTAACATTGACTTCTGTAAACTCAAACCCCACTGACCCACTCTCAACCAGAAGCGCGAACATAAACACGTCAGCACTGTAGAATTCAATACGAACTACAACCACACTTGATCAAAGAAACGGACATAGCAGATCTGAACCAAACTTCCAGGTGAGACGAGGGATTCTCCTATCTCCCGAAGAAAACACGAACAGTCCACAATCGCCACAATTAAGACAATTCTGAACAGGGATTGTAATGACGTGAGCTTCAATAGAACAAGATTTACAACCCTAATTATCCATCCTTTCAAAAACAGAACTACCGTTGACACAAGCATCATCGCAACATACACACAACCAGACTTGATAAGATCCTGAGCACATGGTAGTGTTCAGTAGGACCGGAAAAAACAAGTAAAATTATCAGACTCCAAACCTGTGCAACGTTTTCCCTGTTCGCTTGAGTGCACACCACATCCAAATAAGCCAAACGTAAACATCATCTGAAACATTAGTATTTCCACATCAGAGAGAAACAGAAGGTTGTAATGAAGTGAGCGTCTATAAAACACGATTCAAACCCTAAACATACCACCATTCAAACACAGAAACACCATTTCAACGAGCAGCACCGTCAAACACACAATCCGACTTGATAAGATCCCAAACAAATGGTGGTGTTCAATAACACCGGAAAATTTAAGTAACCCAGGCCGCGCCCTAACTCCTCAGCCTCCGAAGCCGTACAACGTTCTCCCCTGCCTTTTGAGCGCATACACCACATCCATGGCCGTCACCGTCTTCCGCCGGGCGTGCTCCGTGTATGTCACCGCATCGCGAATCACATTCTCCAGAAAGATCTTCAACACCCCGCGCGTCTCTTCGTAAATAAGCCCGCTGATGCGCTTCACTCCGCCACGACGGGCCAGGCGCCGGATGGCGGGCTTGGTGATGCCCTGGATGTTGTCGCGCAACACCTTCCGGTGGCGCTTGGCGCCGCCCTTGCCCAAGCCCTTGCCTCCCTTGCCGCGGCCCGACATAGCTCTGCTGCGAGGATGGAATGAAAGAAACTGCGGAAATGTAAGCAATGAATCGGAAGCACAAACAAGAGCAGCGACGGAGCAGAATGGAAAGAGAGACTGAGTATGGAAGGCGGGAGAGAGACGGCTTATATAGGCTTCGGAATGGGTGCCTCGGTAGTGGCGGGGAACTTGAGATTTGAATTTGAGTTTTGAATCAGCGCAAGGTGGGCACCGCCAAATGCGCCACTGACCCAAAACTGCCATCATCGCTCTGGGTACATCACCAAAATCAATATGTACCTATGTGGAAGAAATGATTTCAGAACCTTTACCAAAAAAGTATTTCAACCCTTCATAACTTTTGCATATGGTATCCAAATGGTGCGTTCTTTGGTGCATTGGAACTTTCTTTCATTTACCAATAAGAAAATATGAAATTTTGACTAGTCTAAGAATAGTATCTAGGTACAATAGCAAAAAGTGGCATTTGGGAGGTACCCACTTTAGTATTTTGCAGTCCACTAGATAGAAAAACATTTGAAGGACGGAGCTTATAACCATGTAGTCAAACTTCAAAGTCTTTCAATTTGTATCCTTTATTTCTTTGCTATTTATGAATGAATTTTTTTGGTTTTATATATCAATGATAAAACTAGATGTCTAATATTCATCATAGAAATTTCAAATCTTTTTGTAAAAATTTAAAATTACCGTTAATTTTTGGAGGAAAAAAATAAAAAAAAATTGTATCAAATACAAATCATATTTAGAAAACCTAAAATTTTCAGAAAATAAATAAATTATAGTGCATAATATTGTAGTGTAAAGGAAAATTTTGTGCTTCTCTACACCCAGAAATGCGATTATAGATCCTCCACTTCAATTTTACTAAAATGCTTATTTTAAAGACTTTTTCAAAAACTACAAGTAGAATAGAAACTGCACTTCAAAAGCTTTATTTTGTTAGTTTTATTTCATAAGCAAATATAATCGTTGTGAATGTCAAAATATAGTTTTAAAGGACATAGCTCAAAGTATTGAAATGCACAAGATTGTATACCATTTTTTTTGATAAATTATCTCATAGAAAATTTTAAAAAACTAATGTGCCTTGTTTATAATTAGAACTTCAAATTTCTATCACTGGAAGTAGATCCCTAAAAGCTTTCACTAAATACAAAGACAATAATCTATGTATTTAAACTTTGAATGGTCAAAACAAATCCTTTCATTAACAAACTAAAAGACAAAAATTATTGAGGCCTTTGGCAAATCAAGCAAAAATCATGCCAACTATATCAATTTGTTGTACTATTCACTTGAATTTGTATTAATTGACAATAGTTCTATAATTTTGTCTTTAACCCCTAAATGCCCAAGGCATGTTTTGTGCTTCCTGGAATTTGCTCTAAATTGAACAAAATGCCAATATTTTGATAAATTGTATCAATTTTTTTTGAATTGTAACCGTACAAGTTCAAACTGGACATATTAGAGATCTCATAGGAAAAGAAAACACAACAATATCACTCATGGAGTGAAAGATTATAATGTTTGCCCATGAGGGTGCTAAAACTGCAAAAAATCTTTCAACCTTCTTTACACAAGTCAAATCTAAAAAGTTGGTGACCAAAAAAATATGGGGTTAAAGGACCTAACTTGTATAACCCTAATCAATTTATAGCTTCTTAAAATCTACTTTACAGTATTTTTAAATGAATTTTAAATGTGATTTTTTCTCCAAGATCTAGTGTATTTGAGGCTCATTTCCAAGAGCTCTCAATACTACAATAAGTCAAGATTGCAATGGGTAACCTTGTACAAAAACTTGAATAGAAAAATCACTATCATTTATTTTCAAGATCGGATTTTTGATGCTAAAATTAGACTTCAAGAAGAACTTTCTAAAAATATGAACTACTAAAAATAGCAACTTGATTAGGTTTTATTTAACTTCAAAATTTTGCAAACACCAGATTTGGGTGCCTTGGGCATTTATGAAAAGATAGATAGATATTAGGAAGGTGACCCTCAAAGTCGTGGCATCTAATAGGTGGATTATAACTGATTTCAAGAGCTTCTTGCAAGAATTACATTGAATGGAACCCTTCTTCATTATCTTGCTATGGAAAATATTTCTTTTTGTTTGTCTCTTTGTTTCTAACTCTCAAACCCTCTTCCACTTTCTTTTTTGCAACCTAATCTAGAAGGTCTTGTTCTTTGATCTAGCCGTCATCTTTCTTCTAACCTTTGTCTTTTCTTTAGTAAGATCTAATTAAATCATTTATCTCTTTCTATTGAACACGGATAAGAGGCCTATCTCTCTCAATTTGGTTTTGTAGGAAGGTTACTTTTGCTATCAACAATCTAATTCATCATTTTTGAGTTCTCTAAAATACATCAATTTAGACTAGCCTTAGTATTATTTAGTAGCTAATATTATAACTAAGAAAAGTTGTAGACTTTACCATTGGAATTCAAAGTTGTCCTGACCATTGTTGTATTCATTTTCTATTGTCTTGTATGATCCAATCTTGTCTTATTTCAACCTAAAGCTCAAGTTATAAACTCACTTCTTTAGGTCCATTTGGCTATTCAACCTTACAAGACAGACTTTGTGTGTTTACTTAAATCCAAAGGTGTAACTTTGTAGGACACAGTCCACAAAACAACTCAAAGACAAGTAAAGACAATTTGATAAACAATATGGATTAAAATTATAGTCTTTGAGTTTATTTTCATAAACTACTTTCTTAGCCCCTAAAGGACCATTTATCCCCGCGGGGGACAAATTAGGTCTGGGTAGGTTCCTACTGTTTCAATTTTTAGTAATGTTTTTTACGATTTTTTGAGGTTGTGTATTCTTGCAAGAGCTTTGTGAATATATAATTTTTATTTGAATTGATGCCTGGGAGCAAAAATTATGGCACAATAAGCAAAATTAGAATTTGGTGGGCAGCCCAAAAAAAATCACAAAAAGTCAAAAGAATTTTTTTTCAAATTTTTTCTCAAAGATTATATTTTTGTCTACATGTGAAGCTTTGTTTCATTCAATTTGGACTAATAATGAGAAAGTTATGGACAATCTTAGTTTTTTGGACAGTCTAAGCATCTTCTTGAAAAAATGACTTGTAGAATTCGTTTTTCAATGCAATTTTTAGAATTTTTCAAAAAAAATTGTTAGATAAAGTTAGATTTTCTTGCAAGAATAATCTCACCATTGGGATTATTGTGATTCACTTCCATCTAAAAGCTATTAACAATTTAGTTTTTTCTTCAATCTTGAACCCACCTCTACTTAACAATTTTTTAATGAGTGAAAATTAAGTGCTTTTTATCCTAAATTTTTTTGGGAGATTCTCGACTCAACTAATTAGCATAAATAAGTAGAAAATCAAAGTCTATATTGCAAACAATTTGAACTAAAAAGACTCAAAGCCAAAAAATCTAGTCAAGCAAGGTGCAGAAAAACTTGTTTTCTTCACTTTAAATGCATATATCTTGCAATCTACACGGTCAAAGTTTTTGAAAATTTCTTCCACATATTCATACACTAGTCAAGTATAAGATCTTACGGTTGGATATGCAAGAAAAAACAATTCTTAAAGCTCTTTTCTCTTTGAAATAGAAATGATAGTTTCGAGTGTTTTTTGATAGGAAAATCACCTTGGTCCTTTAGGGGTTAATTTAATTTAAGATAATAGATATTAGTACAACTATAAGATACATAATTTTGGACCAAAAGATTTGGAGGCAAATAATTACAACAAATGTGAATCAATACACATTTTGGAACTTCAAAACTTGTTGTGATCTAAGGGGGAACTTCTAGGTCTACATGCCTCAATATTAAATGGCATCCAATGGTACAAAGTTTCAAAGCATGTTGGCTTGGTAGTGAGTGTCAATATCTCCAACATGCATATTGGGCCGCAACTCCTTCAATGACTTTATATACTCTTGCACGGTGGTTTTACGAACACTGTCCGGATTGCTTGACAAATTTTACCCCGCCTGCTTCAGTATCGCTCAAAAACTCCGTGCAAGCCACCAAATTGTTTTGCAATGCAAATATATTCAATCTACAAGCAGTGTTTTTTTTTTCATTTTCCATGAATTGGCGAAGTGGCAATATTAAATGTTAAGGTGGTGCTCCAAGTTTCAACATTCATCCATATATTGGATAGAAATTGTGATACTACGTATATATAATTCTATTTTCATTCACAATGTGGCGATTTCATCCATGTTTTTCTTGAACTTAAAGTTTTTTGGCAATTTCATCCAAAATTTTACTAAAAAATTCCTATAGGCTTGGTACTAGGTCAAAAATTTTGGTGCAATTTTGCACCAAATTGCCAAAAAAAAAATCACTGTCTACAAGCAATGGAAGATTGTATAGGTACACTTGATGAGTGCACAAAATAACATGTTAGACCATGCATTGCATGCGTATACATGGTCTAAGGTAGTCTACTCTAAAAGTGACTGCATTTTAAATGCGACTCCTATCTAGGAAAGGGCAACATATTGCTTGAAATATCTATGACTGTAAATGATAAGTTAGATAGGCTTAAATGGTTGCTTTAAAAGTAGACTACCTTAACCCTTAACTACTAAGGGACCAAGGCTTTTTTTCTGCCCAAAAGCACTCAAAACTGCCATTTCTATAGAGAAGAGTGAATTTGTTTTTGCACATCTAACCATAGGATCTTACACATAACTAGTATGAGAATGTGTGGAAAAATTTCAGAATTTTTGACAGCACAAATAGCAAGATATCTACGTTTAAAGTAAAAAGCTCAGTATTTCAGCACATTGCGGGATTAGATTATTTGACATTGAACCTTCTTAAAATTTAACTTTTTGCACTTCAAAGTTTTGAGATTTAAATCTCTATGGTGGAGAATTGAATTGAGAATCTAGGAAAAAAAATTCAAGAAAACTAAATTTTCACACTTTTAAATATTGTTAAGTAGAAGTAAAGTTGAGATAGAAGGAAGTCTAAATTGTTAATATCTCTAAAATGGAATTAAAATGCACTAATTCCAATGGTGATATTGTTCTAGCAAGCAAACTAAAACATATGAACCTTCTTTTTTTGAAAAATTGTAAAACTTACATTCAAAAATGAATCTTAAAAATGATTTTTTCAAGAAGGTGCTCTAATTGCCCAATAAATAAGATTATCCATAATTTTTTC
Source organism: Neckera pumila (assembly GCA_963969595.1). Classification (NCBI taxonomy): domain Eukaryota; kingdom Viridiplantae; phylum Streptophyta; class Bryopsida; order Hypnales; family Neckeraceae; genus Neckera; species Neckera pumila. Next base: position 17,548,473 of record OZ018410.1, on the reverse strand, counting down.
TATAACGAATCCAAATGAAAGGAATAAAAACTTTCCATATAGACAAAAATATAATCTATAAGAAGAAAAAAAATTCAATTCAATTCAAATTTTTGAAATTTTTTTTGTTGCCCCTTCTACCCACCCACCCCATCCCCCCTCTTCCCTCCCTCTCTACTATTTTGAGTATAATTTTTCTTCTCGGGCACTAATTGAAAAAAGATTCATATTACCACAAAGCTAATCAATTTTTCTATCTTCAATAAAAGTTTAAGAAAATCCAAGACAAAATTTCAATCCATAAGTATTTGCCCAAAAATTCCCATTTGTCCCCCAAAAGAACAATGATCCTTTAGGGATTAAATGCCTAGCAAAATCCTAAATGGCCTATGATTTCTGATACAATATAGTTTGCCTAGCTTTAAGCCCTAAAAAACCATTGTCCCTTCAAGGGACAAATGGGATTTTTGGGCTAGGTACCTACGGACTGAAATTTTGTCTTGATTTTCTGAAACTTTTTTGAAGATAAAAAAATTGATTAGCTTTCTGAGAATGTAATTTTCTTTTCAATTGGTGCCCGGAAACAAAAGTTATGCCCCAAACATCTCAGAACTTGGAAAAGGGGGGAGGGGAGGGGGGGGGGGAGAGGGGCCAACAAAAAAAAAATTCAAAAACTTGATTTTTTTTCCTAATATTTTTTTTTCATAGATTTGATTTTTGTCTGCATGGAAAGCTTTTATTCATTCCATTTGGATTTGGTATGAGAAAGGTATGGACAATCTTGTTTTGGGGGCAATTAGAGCATCTTTTTGAATGAATAACTTGTAGGATTCATTTCTAAATGCAAGTTTTACAATTTTTCAAAAGAAATTCCACATGGTTTAGTTTTCTTTTTAAAACAATCTTACCATTGGGATTAGTGCATTTTAATTCCATTTTAGAGATATTAATAATTTAAATTTTCCTTCTAACTCGTACTTAATTCTACTTAACATTTTTTTGAAGTATAAAAATTAAGTTTTTTTGAAATTTTTTTTCCCTAGATTCTCAATTCAATTCTCCACTATGAAGATTTAAAGCTCAAAACTTTGTTGTGCAAAAAATTAAAATTAAGAAGGTTCAAAGTCAAATAATCTAGTCCCGCAATGTGCTGAAAAACTTGATTTTTCACTTTAAATGCTGTCAACAAAACTTTGAAGTTAAATAAATTTTAACCACGTTGCTATTTTTAGTAATTTATATTTTTGAAAATTCTTTTTGAAGTCTAGTTTTAGTGTCAAAAATCCGATTTTGAAAATGATTGATTATGATTTTTTTTTTTTAAGATTTTGTGCAAGGGTACCCATTGCAATCTTGACTTTCAGTACTATTGAGGACTCTTGAAAATGAGCCTCAAATACACTAGATCATGGAGGAAAAATCACATTAAAAATTCATTTAAAAAAATTGTAGAATAGATTTTGAGAAGCCGTAAATTGATTGGATTAGGCATGTTAGGTCCTTTAACCTCATTTTTTTTTTGACCAACTTTTTAGATTTGGCATGTGAAAAGAGGATTTAAAGACTTCAAGTCACTTTTGCAATTTTAACACCCTCATGTTCGAACATTATAATCCTCCAATTCATAAGTGATATTGTTGCGTTTTCTTTTTTTATATGATTGCTAACATGTCTAGTTTGCATTTGTAAGGTTACAATTCATAAAAAATTGATACAACTTATCTAAATGTTGGCTTTTTGTTCAATTTAGACCAAATTTCTAGAAGTTCAAAAAAGGCCTTGAGCATTTAAGGGATTAAAGGGTTAATACGATGCACAAACAATCTTAGATTAAAACAACACGGCTCTTAAAGCAATCTCAATAGAGAGGTACATTTTGCTTTCTTCAATGTACCAACTGTATAAATTTTTGGAGGGGGTTGCTTTTAGTAACCACTGCGTTTCAACTTCAAAAAATTGTAGCTAATTCCACAAAGGTCCAAAAAATATGAAATGACTTTGATTAGATGCCAATTCCATTACTCTTCCCACAAAAAATTTACCAAAATTGTTTCAAAGATTTTAGCTTCTCCGTAAATGCAATCAGCTCTTAAAAGGTTGCTTTAGGAGCCACCTACATTAATTACAGCATTGCCTCAAAGCAAAAGCCAGAGTCATGCAGATGGGTAAGGGTGGGAAATACAAAAGATATCTTGTGGGTTAGATTCAACATCAACATGATCAAAAATGCATAGAAGTATATAGGAAAATTTGTTAAAATGGTGTTATTTCATATGCAATTTTCATACTACACGGTCTGAATTATAAAAGTGCCATCTAAGACGGATATAGATTTCAAACCGCGCAATCTAAATTGTAAACCTTTTTTTCAATCGGTCCTCGGGAACAAAAGTTATGCCCCAAATAGCTTGGAACTTGGGAGGGGGGAGAGGTGGCAGCAAAAAAAATTTCAAAAGTTTGAATTCTTTTTCTAATATTTGTTTCTCATAGATTAGATTTTTATCTACATAGAAGGCTTTGATTCATTCCATTTGGATTTGTTATGAGAAAAAAATAAACAATCTTGTTTTGGGGGCAATTAGAATACCTTTTTGAAAAGATAACTTGTAGGATTCATTTTGAATGCAATGTTTACAATTTTTCAAAAAAAAATTCCACGTGGTTTAGTATTCTTGCTAGAAAAGTCTCACCATTGGAGTTGATGCACTTTAATTCTATTTTAGAGATATTAATAATTTAAAATTTTCTTCTATCTTATACCTACTTCGACTTAACAATTTTTGAAGTATGAACACTTAGCTTTTTTTGAATTCTTTTTTTCCTACACCCACAACTCAATTCTCCATCATAAAGGTTTAATCCCTAAAGGCCCAAAGTCTCCTCAAGGGACACTTGGGATTTTGGGCAGCCTCACGTGACCTCAAATTTGGACTTGATTTTTTGAAACTTTTTTTGAAGATAAGATGTCACATTTGCTTTCAAAAAATATAATTTTTCTTCAATCGGTGCCTAGGAGCAAAAGTTATGCCATCCAAAGTCAAAAAAGCAACTCGTTGGGCAAAAAAAAAACTTTACATAATTGAATTTTTTTCTTACAGAATTTTCTTCTCAAATCATGTTTTTGTCTACATTTGAAGCTTTGATTCATTCTATTTGGACTCAGAATGAAAAAGCTATAGACAATCTTGTTTTTTGGGCAATCTAAGCATCTTCTTTGAAAATCAACTTATAGAATTCATTTTTGAATGCAATTTTCAAATTTTTTCAATTTTTTTTGGACAAGGTTAAATTTATTTGCAAGAACAATGCTACTGCTGTTTAAATTCCACCTAAAAGCTATTAACAATTTAGCGTTTCATTCAATTTTGGACCTACTTTTGCTTAACAATTTATTTTATATGTGAAAGTCAAGTTTTGACATTTTGAAAATTTATTTTCCAACTCTCAACTCAAATGTTCAACATAAAAAAAAATTTTAACTAATGATGCGTAGTGCAAAAAAATCTACAAATGGCTGTCAAAGTCATCTAAAATTGCAGGCCATAGTTCAAAAAAACTTCTTTTTCTAACTTCAAATGCTAATATCTTTCAATCCGTATGGTCAAACTTCATGAAATGTTTACCACATGATCTACAACAAGTGAAGTACAAGATCCTATGGTTAGATTCTAAAAAAAATGTTGTTTTTTGTTTCTTGAGTAATCGCAGCAGAAATGGCAGTTTTCAATGGTTTCAAACTCAGAAAATGCCTTGGGCCTTTAGGTGTTAAAGCTCAAAACTCTATAGTGCAAAAAATGAAAGTTGAGAAGGTTCAAAGTCAAATAATCTAGTCCCGCAATGTGCTGAAAAACTAGTTTTTTTTCACTTTAAATGCAAATATCTTGCAATCTGTGCGGTCAAAAATTCTGAAATTTTTTGTACACATTTTCATACTAGTTAGATGTACAAGTATATGGTTAGATTTGCAATTAAATGCCTTTCAAATTTTCTTACTCTTTACTACAAAAGTGGCAGTTTGAATGTTTGGCATAAGAAAAGGTCTTGGTCCATTATGGATTAATTTAGAATTCATTCAATTTTTCATATAACATTTTGCGATTAATCTTTGTCTTTGAAGTGTTACTTTTGTGTATGACTATATGGTTGTTGGACACCAATTTTTTTACAGGTTCAACAAAATGGAAAATTGTATATTGGGCCTTTCACTAAATTATAGTGTAGAATGTTTAAATTGGAGATATCCTTGAATTTCTCAAAGCACATGCTTTTTCAAAATGTTGACATGATGGAATGTTCTCAAATTTTTTATCAATGTGCCCAAAATAAAATGAGAAATCTATATTGGAAGCCACTTCAAGAGAATGGGGTTTTTTAAGTGGGTTTTTAAATGTAGTCCTAAACATAAGATTTTAAGTAATGACCTTTTAGGCAAATTTCAGCGAAATTTTACTAGAAATACATGTGTTTTTAGTAAAATTTTGCTGAAAATTGCCTATCATTACTTAAAACCTTATGTCTAGGACTATACTTAAAATCTCACTAAAAACACCCCATTCTCTTGTAGTGAAGCAATAGCTGGTTCTAGATATTTTATAACATTTTTGAATGGGAAGGTATGGGGTGCCTCTACAATAGCACAAGAATATATTCATGTCAATATAGAGGCCACAATATATGAGCAAGACTTGCATTCAAATTTTCTACAAATCAATAAATCAAAGAAAGGAGCCTTGATTTATTAAAAGCAAAGGGTCCTTTGCGTTGGAGTTTAAAAATGTAATGTTGAGTAAGTAAATGTCTAAGACAAAACATATCAATGGTATTGAAAATTCATAGTGTGTTTGTATCTCTACCTCAATTATAAAAGGATATTAACCTTACGGGATTGAAGTCAATGTGGACAAAAGCAATGGCAAAAAAGTGGAACATGAAAGACCAAAAGCATTTTAGTAGCCATTAAGATGCCCAAAGTATTTTTGGACTTGGAGTTGCAAGCTAGGGTGATATCAATATTCCAATATGTGAAAGCAACCAATTAGATTGAATGTATGCAACTACAAGTTGTTGTCATTCTAAAAAGATACAGAACTGAATAAGTATATAGGTGCAATACAAGAAAAGATTTGATGTTTTATTCTTGGTGTTTGGTGCAATTCTTTTACAATACAATAGGAGAAAATATTTCCAAAGGAATTTTCATGAAGGTAGTGAATTTTAGCACTTGCAATTTTTAGGATTTTTTACAAAGGGAACTGAAAAGGGTCCATTTCATATAGGTACATATGGTACATTTTGAAGTAAGAACAGATTATGATTTTGAAATAACTATGTACCTTCTGCACATTGAGGATGCTCTAACTAAATTACATAAATTTATAGTATTGTAATAGTAAGTTCCCAAATGAATGTCTCCTACATAATAAATTTTTCTATGAAATTTGTTTTGAGGATAATATTACAATACACCTAGATTGAAAATGATTATATCATTTTAATTCATATATAAAAATAGTATGACTTTGATAAATTAGTGTCACATGTCTAATTGGAAAAATCCAGATATTCTAGGTCGTAGATCAAGTATCTTAATTTTCACAAGTGGCTCATTTTCTTAGGATTTTATACCAAGGGGTGATTGCATAAAATTCTTGTACTATTTTCTATCACACGTTTCTAGCTAATTTGTTTTGGGCCATAACATTTGCATTTGGCTCCAAATGACTTAAAATTCATAGATATAGTACTCATGTCTATTATACCTTTTATCAAATATTTTGGATATTTTGAAAAATATTTTTCTATCTAAAAATAGCCCCCAATTTTATGTCACACTTGCCAAATTTTTTTTTGAACAAAGTTCTACCTAAAGAAACAAATTTAGAGCTGAAATGTAGAGGGAATGGTATTCAGCAAGTCACTTTTGGCTATTTTTCAAAGGATTCCAAAAAATTAAATATAAGTCATGTAGAAGTCTATAAAATTAAGCCTCTTTTTACATTCATTTTGAAAGATGTAAAAAATTATTTTGGTGGTTTTATTGGTGAATGACCATCTCCTTAGAACTACTCCAAATACCCAATTTTTATTTTATTTATTTAATTTTTTTCCTATTTTTTCCTAATTAAAACATCAAAGTATGTATTTTTTTTAGATTTGGCACTTTTCTAGTTCTCCTACTTAGGGAACTTTTCTATGATACTCCTTTGGTGGTTGGTTACCTTTATCATTTTGATGTATGTATTGGCCATAATTTTTTAATTGTTTAAAAATGATTTTTCTAATTTTAAAGTACTCCTGAAAAAAACATGAATACTATAAATTGCAACAAAATTAGCAAGTGTTTTGTGCAATTACCCCAAATTAAGAACTTTATCATATCATATCTTTAATTCTAAAAATAGATATTTTCATTAAAATGGCAGTCATTCCGCAACTTTGGCATTTTTATAGTTTAGACCACGTGGTCTGAAGTCTATACCCATCCTAGATGATTTAGATTGCGCGGTTTGAAATAATGTAAGGAATATCACTATTTAATGAAATTTGCTATAAAACTAGAATAGGATCTTAAATGCAATATCTTTAATTTAGAAAAAATGATGTGTAAATAGCCACTAATCCACTATTAGAAACAAAATTAAAATGCCCAGTATTTAGTGAGTTTTGTTGGACTTGTAGAAAGCCTTCATATTAATATCAAAAATATAATTTATTCATAAGTCATGCTCACTTTCATCATATGGATCTTATTATGCTTTTTTTTTAGATTCTTTTTCCTCTAAAATACTGTGACATGATATTCATTGTATTATGATATTTCTTTGAATTAATTCCAATCATAAACATAATTATCACTACATTGATTTATTTTATTAGTGTATGACACTAGTTTATCAAATCACAATGTTTTTAAAATTTTGTACAAAATATTATTCTTCTATTTTAGGTTCAATTTCATTTTGATTAAACTCAAAAGACTTAAAGTTCTAAAATGGATTTCTAAGGATTTCAAGCAGGTTCTACAATGTCAAATTCTCGAGGTCAAATTCTAAATACTAAGGTAACTACCCCCATTCCCGGCCACTGACCCATTTCCAACCTATAGGTGCACGTATTTCCAACCACGCTTAGAATGCGGGTTTTTTTGTTTTCAAGGTTGGAACTAATAAATACATGACATATGTCCCAAGTTGTGAAAAAAAAAATAGTAAATAATGATTAGGTAAAAAGTTATTGAATGATTGGAATTGGAAGACTATACACATTGGCTATAGGTCCGGCGCACGTTTTGCCAAAATTCATACTCCCTCCGTCCCAAAATGATCTTCCTATTGGCCATTATTTCTTGTCCCAAAATGATCTTCTTCTAGTGACATGGAGAAAGTCCCACAGAATGAAACAGTGTGGAACTTGAATGTTTTTTCTTGTGATAGGAATAGACACTGGGGACCACTTGTTATGTACTTTTTCTTATACCATCAATGCCATGCCAAGAGAATCAAAATTAAAAAAAGCATGAGTTGATTGAGCTTCAACCCTGGAGCTCTGGGAAGTCATGGGCTGGAGGCCACACGTCTCTATATAACAGGAGTTTCCATTTAATTAGCAAGAACCAAATGCTGGATTGGCTTGGGCGAACGAGGCAACTGGCTTTCCTCCCAGAAGACTTGCTTTGACAAATTCTGAAAGTAATCAAGAGCCTCGTATGTGCTACGCAGGGGTGATGTCATGGGCTACACTTTGGCTCCAACATGGACAGCGTGAGCCCGGGAATGGGAGAAGACTACGGCGGGAAATTATAGAGAGTGCGCGGGAACTGAGATAACGATTGGTTAGCGGTGCTTCTTAAAAATGGCTCCAAAACTCAGTTTTTAAGTGTTCAAAAATCACACTTTCAAAAGTAATTTGAAACTCAAATTTGTAAAACAATGAAAGTGCATCAAATTCTACATGAACTTCAATTTTTTTTTGAATTTTTTTTGTTTTTAAGCTTAATCTAGAGCTTTTTGTCTAACAAGAAGATCATTTTGGGACGGAGGGAGTACTAAAAAGGAGGGAAGTATTGTACTTTCACCTTAAAAATTAGTGGCATCACAAAAGTGGCGCACTTCTATATTATTTCAACCTACACTAATTCAAAAATAGTGTGCTTTTCTTTTGACAATTAGTGTGACACACCATTAGGACAAATTAGTGCTAAGGGCATTTTTGACTACCTACTGCCCACGGCCAATTTCAATACTAATATGCTTTCAACTTGGGGCTGCAACATTTGTTTCGAGGAATCCTACGACCCTGTTTGCACCATTTGCGGACATCTCTTCTGCTGGCCCTGCTTGTATACATGGATCCAAAACATCAGGAACGTAGACAAATCATGTCCTGTGTGCCGAATCCATCTCACCAACAACGCAAGCATCATCCCCATCTACGTTACCACACAAGAAGAGCCAGTTCTACAACCAGCTGCTGTTGTTGTGGTTCCAATTGTTATTCCCCCTCGGCCCCGGCCACCACGTGCAATTTCAACTACTTGGACCGTCGAAATGCAAAACTTGTTGCATTTGTGGTGCCAGCAAGCCATAGATAGTGTTGACGCTCGAAGCCTGGCTAACACCAACATTGACGCTCTGAGCATGGTTGTTGATGCCAACACTGACCCTGAGAGCCTAGCCAATGTTGACATTGACGCTTGGAGCATGGCCGACGCTGACACTCAGAGCTATGCCAGAAGGCCATATCTGACTGTGTCAAGAAGGGGAATGCGTATGCGGTAGACATAGCCATTAATGGGAGTCAAGCTTCTACCAGCTTCTATCGAAGGGGGAATGCCCGGACTACCAATAGCAATAGGATGAACCTCAACCGCCAGATTCACGTACTAGGAAACACACCTTCTACGGTCCATTCTACCTTGCAATCGGACTCGTTGGCAAGGCCAAGAGGGCGAGCCTTGACTCGTGAGCAAGGGCGCTTTAGAGGGCGCATTCCTTGGCGTTATTAAGAGCAATTCTCCGCCATTCCCATGGTAGAATCAACCCATTGTAGCTCATTTTGCGTTGAAATTTTTCTTAGGAAAATGTGTGAATTGGAGGGGACTTATTTAACAGTTCAGATTATATATGTGGCATGACTTGCCTGCCATTATGGGGTGTCTAAGCTAGCTACAATAGATAGCTTGTTTTGGATCATATACAAGTTACATTAACCCCTAAGATACCAAGGCAATTTTTGGCTCCAAAACAACTGAAAACTACCATTTCTGCTGCAATCACACCCTAAATCGATTTTTTTTTTTTCTGAAATCTAACCATAGGATCTTGAACTTCACTTGTCTTAGATCATGTGGTAAAAATTTCATGAAGTTTGACCGTACGGATTGGAAGATATTAGCATTTGAAGTTAGAAAGATAAGTTTTTTTGAACTGCAGCCTGCAATTTCAGATGAATTTGACGGCCATTTGTGGATTTTTTTTGCACTACACACCACAAAGTTAAAATTTTTTGTGTTTTGAATTTGAGTTGAGAGTTGGGGAAAAAAATTTCAGAATGTCAAAACTTGATTTTCACATATAAAAAAATTGTTAAGTAGAAGTAGGTCCAAAATTGAATGAAATACTAAATCGTTAATAGCTCTTAGGTGGAATTAAAACACCATAATCCTAACGGTGGGATTGTTCTTGCAAACAAATTTAACCTTGTCAAAAAAAGAAAATGGAAAAAAACTGAAAATTGCATTCACAAATAAATTCTATAAGGTTTTTTTTGTGTAGACGCTTAGACTGCCTGAAAAACAAGATTGTCCATAACTTTCTCATTTTGAGTCCAAATAGAATGAATCAAAGCTTCAAATGTAGACAAAAACATGATCCTTGAGGGGGAAAAGCTGGAAAAAAAAATTGATGTTTTAAAGTTGTTTTTTTCTGCTTGGCGAACTGCTTTTTGGACTTCGGGTGGCATAACTTTTGCTCCCGAGCACCGATTGAAAAAGAAATTATATTTTTAGAAAGATTGTATGATTTTCTATCTTCAAAAAATGTTTTAAAAAATCAAGTCAAAATTTCAAGTCGCACGAGCTTGCCCGAAATCCCAAGTGTCCCCCGAGGGGACTTTGGTAGTTTAGGGATTAAAAAAAGAATGAGGCCACAAAAGGGCCACTAGAGCAAGACCAACAATGCAGTTTTAAAAAATTGATAAAATTATAATTTGATGTGGCACTTTTTGCATTGTTGGTCCTGTATTAGTAGCCTTTTTGAAGTCATTCTTTTCAATAAAGATTTGACTATATAAAGTAGACCAATCTATATTCCTATAATATATAGATTGGTAGAATGATTGATTTGCCATATCGCCATTATTATAAATTAACTTTTTTTGCATGAAGACATGTGAGAAATAGAAAGAATAATTGAAATTTTATATTTTTGACAAAGTATGAATTTATTATGAACTTTGAATTGAGCTACCCAATAGGCCAAAAAGACTCTCTTGAACTATCCAAGCTTTTGTTTGATCTTGTTGGAAGTGAAAAAAGATTTCAAATTATCTTTGTATACATTTTTTGGACACTTTACACATGAATAAATTCTAAACTTTTGTAGTATTAAAAATAGATGCATGTTAGATCAATCCTAGTCCTAAGCTATCATCAATAGAAGCCTAAATATCAAGCTAAATATTATGCAAAAATATGTAGTACAAGTTGATTTTTAGAAAACGGGTCATAATTAGGTGTAGTTCTTTACTTACGTATTGTTTAGGTATTTGATTATAAATATTTTTTCTATATAATAGAAAATTATATTGATAATGTTTGAATATGAAAACAATTCAATATCAAAATATGAAGCATATATGATCAAAGTACAATCATGAATATTTTCTAATAAGTTGACATTGTATAAAACTCTCAAAAAAATTTTACAGTATTTGACTTAAAGAAGATACACAATTACATCCCTAAAAAATAAATATAAAATATTTCATTCATAAATAGTCACTTGAAATGGGAGTGTTTAGAGTCAAGGATTTTTGAATTCATTTGAGGATAAGGTGTAAACAAGCTAGTTAATTATACAAGCATTTTGTTTGTAAGAATTCTCAAGAATTTTTTCTAAACTGTGCTGAATTGCCTCTAATTGTGCTAAATTGCTTAATATTGACGGTTTTGGGTGCTTCCACCTTACACATAACATTCAATAGCAAAGTGGTGGGTTGACTTCCCCCCAACAGAATGGTGTGGTATATTCCATACCATTTCATCTGTTGGATGAGATGATGTGGAATATACCACACCATCAATAGCTAAAATATATGCGTCAATTTTGTCTGCAACTGTACAAGGTACATTGAAAATTAAAACAAAACCAAAGTTCATACACCCATTAAACCAAATGTACAATAACCAACGTTCTACACTTTGCTTACATTGTGTGTTTTGAAATCTCAAAATATAATTGGTTTTGTATGAATGCAAGCTAAATGTTGGGTTCATTGTTTTTTTGTGTGTTTGATGTAAAAATGAAACAAGTCGTGTGGGCCACCAAGAATCACGTACAAAAATAATATATCGTAACTAACAATGACGCTACGGCCTGAAACCTAACAACTCAGCCTCAGGAACTGCATGTATGTAGATCCAAATCATACAGAAGAACAAAGAAAGACGGAAAGGAGTTGGTTTGGCCCCAACCTTTGGACTACCAGCTACTTTGAAATCCATGAAGACATTGGGCTTCAGCATGATCTTCGAAAGCTCTTCTTGCACCAAAGATTTTTCGCCGCTAGGATCCTCATCAGTTTTGCTCATCTTTACTCTTTCTAAAGCCTCAACCTGCAAGAGTGAGATCCAAGGCGTCACCAAGCCATCGGTTGAAAGTTCCATGAAACAACAAAAGTAGGAACGGCAAATAATACATCCAACAACACTTTCAAACGCTATTTTGAATCGCAAATACCAAGGACAATCTGAACTGCAAAGCTCACTTACTTGGCAAAACACCGCCATGAGCTCAGGTCGGAGAACACAGAGTCGAGATCCAGAGCCCGTATAATTAATGTCTCTCGGAGTTGTCCTCATTAGATCCAGAAGGTAGTGCCTGTAGCATCCATTCTTCAATGAATAAGAATAACTGCAAGCCCACACCTCCAGCAGTGGCAGAGAGAGATGAAAGGACATCCATGACCTTCAGCATCCGCATAGTCATGAAGTCAGAGGGTTCAAGTAGCACATACCTGTTATCACTACCAACGATACCCTTGCATTCCATTGGAGCACATATAGTCACGGACTTTCCAGCTCCATCCAGTACTTCATGCTCCTTGATATGCAGCAGCTTTCCTGCTTCCAGTGCCTGAAAAAAGGAAATACAAATGGACTCATCACTTACTGCTCAAATGGATCTCAATACGACCCACAAGTATGAAAGCGTCTACATGAGCGAGCGTTCTACGTATTCCACACGACGCTAACCTTAGCATGGAAGTTCTCGTTCCAGGCGATCTTCTTGCCATTGTCCACGGACCCGTACAGCAAAGAATCCGTCTTGTCACCTTGCAGGATGCCAGGAATGATGCTCTGCATCCCCAAGACATAACACTCTCAAAACACAGGTGGAGTAACATTCACTATCCATACTTCTCCGGTGTCAACAAAGATATCAAGGAAGAAAACAATCACGATTCACAGGTTCATCCAAAAGAACAGCGCCGCTGAATGCCCACCTGCGCAACCACTCTATGACCTCTGTAGTCAATGATGGCCATGGCAAGGGTATACAGCCCAGACACATCCACGTTGTCGTAAGCTTTGGTTCCCTTCAGATCGTTGTTGGCAGAAGCATACGTAGCTTGCTCGCTTTCAACAGCCGCAACAGCGGCACTAGCATCTGCATTCAAAGATACATCGCCCTCGCTCTTCTCAACAGCATCGGCTTCAACATCTCCATTAGAGGTCGTCGGTTTCGCTACCCCGCTCTCACCTGTCAGAAGATTCTGATCCCTCATTTGCTGCATCAAAGCTGAAAAAGATGTTGTTGTGCACCTACCTGCAAACACAAGGAACTCCTCACACCTTCAATATCGGGCTCAAGTCCCACACGCACTCAATACCGCGAAAGCCATTCCCCATCACTCCAACTCCTTGTATCCAATATACACTTCGGAATAGAATGTAAATACAGGAAAATCAAGAAAACAATCGCACTTGGGCATACTCACATGTAGAAACGATCCGGGTCTGTGGGATTGATAGGAGGACTGCACCGGTTGATCACAGCTTTAGCTCCCTTAGTTGCAGCTTCCACAAAGTCACAGTTCACTTTATAAAGAGCCCTGTCCCTCATTATTCTGCAAAAAACACAAGCACCCAACTTCAAGACCTCCACAAATAGTCTCCACTTCTGCCTTGAGAACCCCTCAACAATGAGCACCAAAAACCTAACATGTGCTTAGTAGATGCTGGAACTTGGAAACTGAAACACCACATGCCCAGAATGAAGCAACAGAAAAGGCATTCCACAGCAGGGTATCAACAGGTAAAGACGCACTCAAGCGGACCTCTTGAAAATTAGACACCCACCTGTCTTGCAGGTTCTCTCAAGAAAATTCCCTGCAAGACTGAAGCTCTTCATTCCAGTCCCTCTGCATGCCCACCACCTCAGTGCCATATGGCACCATCAACGCATCCTCTGCGCGTGCAATATCTCTCTTGTGCGCTGCACTCTCTCATGTTAACGTAACCAAATCAGCATCATTCTAAAGCCCACAACACATACGAAAAGACAAGACGCGACAGATTCGGAAACGCTTCAAAGGGATACGGAGGCAATACAACCCTGAAGAAGTAAGGAACGAAATCAAAACTCCGTCAGAAAAAATTCTGCTCTCAGTTACACTCGTATAATAACCGCAGACATGGCCTCCTTCAAGCAAACCATTTTTCTTAAAATATTTTCTCAATGACGATTGAATCACCGCGGTATCGGAAATCTAGCAACGAACTTGGCCTTTCTCATATGGGAACTCCAGTTCGAAGTTCAAAAGTGAACAAAACATTAACTAGACATGTCCCAAAACAGTTTTGGGACGGAGAATCAAATCATCGTGAAAGACGGATAACAAAAGCTCTTGGCTTTTACCTGAAGTAAACGTCTTGCTTAGCAGACGCAGCAGACCAACAAGCGTCGTGGATTGAACAGATGGAGTCGCAGGTTCCTTATTCAGAATGTCTCCCTAAGTACAGTTAATATAAAATCCACGGGAATGCGCAGTGATGCAAAAGCTTTGGCCTTCGGCTGTTACCACATCCAGGTATAAGGTCGCCAAGCAGTCTGGACGCACAAAAATACAAAAACGTTCCATAAGAAAACACCCCCGAAGTAGACACAAAAATTAACAAAAATGCACGCTCGTTAACATCACTTCAAGTTCAGTGTGCAGCCGGAAGTGCTCCATTATTTATGATGACAACTACCTTCGGTATCCTGGGACGGGATTGAAGGACGAAAAAGCGATGGTCTCCACACAAGCTTTCTCTTGCGATTCAGGAACATTAATAAGCGAACCCAATTGACCACACTAATCCTCCATAAATCCCAGACCCCCTTCCAATTCAGCAAGCTCCGGCTTCAAAGATTCTGTTTCCCATCAAAATGCAACCAACATCAAAACGCATACTGCAAGAAATCCAGTATAAATAACTTTAATTCCTTACACACATCCTAAGTTCTGTCACCAAATGGAAACGAAAGATCACTTCCACGACAAGAAACCCTAAGTTTGCCAATCTCTCCAAAACCTCGCATCCTGACCGAAACCAAACCGACATAAGAAAGACTCGAGATGCACCATAACTCGTATTTATATCGCACACACCGTATACTCTGTCCTCAACGAACACTGACAACGAAAAAAAACGCTTCTGAGACAAGAAACCCTAATTTGGCCAATCTCACGGAAAAACCTCACCTCTTGAGCTCAGCCAAAATCCATACACGTCAATATCAGAACTCATGTCAGAATGTAGATCCACTACCAATATAACTTTGAACGTTTATAACTTTTGCATGTTGTACCCAAAATACGGCATACTCTGGTGCATTGGAATCTCGTTGCAAGTTGCTAACAAGAATCGATATAAAAAATTGGTCAGATTAACGATAGAAACTACACACAGAAAGTTGCAATGTGGTATGGATCCGTGAATTTCATCCAGTGAGAGACGAGAACTAACTAACCATTGTCCGGCCTCATTGTGCCACTCGTACTCGAAGCGCACGGCAATGTGGTTGTCCGTGAAGGCCCAGAGCTCCTTCATCAGTCGGTAGTCGTGCTCCTGCGCCCATTTGCGTGTGAGAAACTCTTTGATGGCGTCTCGGCCTTGGAAAAACTCCGTGCGGTTGCGCCACTCCGAGTCCTTGGTGTAGGCCAGCGCCACCACGTCAGGGTTCCGGGTGTTCCACGCCGCTTCCGCGGCCTTCACTTTCGCTAGTGACGAGTTCAAATTCACTGTGAGTTCCAATTAATTCATGCGTGTGTGTGATCGTCTGTGAATGTGTGTAGCTTCCTGAGATGGCGGAAGTCGAACAGAAGCCACCATTTCCTCCCTTTACACGAGAATCAGCGCATCACTCATCAAGTCTCCACGCTCCTCTGCGCCAAACCCTAATTCTGGTATTTCGTTTCAAGGGTGAAACACACACATGATTTAACCGAACGGAATGCCAGCCAAGATTCCAGTCCGTTTTGTGGCACTAGATATGCGTACTCCTTGCGAATTTAAACGAGCTACACACATTCAAATCGATCACAACCCCACCCACGAATTTGAAATCCACTTCGAATCACACATCAAGTTCAATGCTCTATATCCTCTACCCAAATCCTAAATCGGCAATTCCCTTTTAAAACATGAAACACACACTTGTATGATTCAACCGAACGAAATGGCACCCACGATCAATAATCTGCGTTACTAAATTTATTATCCTCTCAAATCAAAACGAGCTACACACATTCAAACCCGATCACAACGATAAATTTGTCACGACACACATAAATTGCAAATTAATTTGGGATCAATCATCAAGTTCAAAGCTGCCCAAATCCTAATTCTGCGATTTTCTTTCAAAACATGAAACTCACACATAATTCAAAAGAAAACAATGGCAAACCTCAAGCAGAGTAGCTCCCTGAGCAGGAATCGAAATACGGCAAACTCCTTGAAAATCAAAACACAGGTGTAGTGAGGATTGCAGTGCGAGTATTTAGCGATTTAAGCTTGCTGCTGCTCCCATCGCAATTTCTAGGTGTCGTTCCAGCCACAGAATTATTGAGCTCTTGCTTCAAAATTGCAAGCGCATAGAAAAGCCTTTTCTTCACAATTGATAAACCCAATCAGACGACACGAATTTGAATCGGTTTCTCCAAATCGAGTCGAGAAACTCACCAAGCACAAGTTCGATCGCAATCCACCGCACCGCTTCAGCCCCTAATAATCCACCGCACCGCACCAGAAACTCCACCAGAGTGCTTCAATTTCGATTCCTGCAAGATGACGAGCAGATCAAATTAGGGTTTTGCCTTGTTCCCTTCGTTCCCTGATCCAGGCGTTCCCCGTTGGAAACGCCGACGTTCCCAATGTTGGGAGCGTCTGCGTTTCCAACGGGGCCCATAAGAATAATTAATCAAACATTTAACTTGCATTCATACAAAACCAATAATATTGTGAGTTTTCAAGGGAAAAGAAAAGCTATATATATACACATGGAGTGGTAGGCGATAGAATTTCAAACCTCATTTAGGCATAGTAGAATGACTTTTCTCAGTAAACTTTGAACTTTAAAAAAGTTGGTGAATGAAGATAAGTTTCACCTCCAAAAGTCTGTTTGGCATTGAATCTCCAATCAAAAGTTATGGACAAATTTGAGAGCGGGGTTGGAATGGACATTTTCTTTAACATTTCTAAAAATCGTCTCTCAAATTTGTCCATAATTTTTGATTGGAGATTCAAATGCCAAACAAATTTTTGGAGGTGAAACTCATCTTCATTCACCAACTTTTTTTAAGTTCAAAGTTTTTTGAGAAAAGTTTATCAACTATGCCTAAATGAGGTCTGAAATTATACTTTCAACACATTTCTTTGTATTTGACTTAAATATGAGTGCTTGAGAAACTACAAATTCTAATTTATTTATCCCACATGGGCTGTTCTACCTCCTACCACCCCATGTGTGTATATAGAGTTGTTTTTTCACATGAAAATCCAAAATATGTTATTGATGGCAAATGGTTGTAATGCTTTACTCATTGGATTCTTTGCCAACATCTAGTTTTCTTCAAATATTTGTTCATTTGTATGTTTTGTCCTAAAATTAACAAAAGAAAATGGAACATACCATAATGTATTGCCACTATTCTGGCACCTAAGCTTACATTAATTATGTAAAGATGAATTTTGTGTATAAGGACTTCAAACTCTGAATGTGCCAATTCTTGGAGCTGGAATCCCAAGCATGAACACCGGCCTACAAATTGAGCTGGAGCACCAACTGATCACAAATTAAGAACCGATCAGTCAATGCAATCAATACTCCAATTAGAGGAAGTCAGTAACCAGTCAATTATGGAGTATTGAGGTGATTGGCAACTTTCTCACCACCTCATGTTGGTGCCTTTTGAATTGTATAATTTTTTGGAATTTAAAAAAAAAGTTTTACAAACCAAAAATAGCCCCCCATTTTATGTCAAACTTGCCAATTTTGATTTTTTGGGAACAAAGTCATACCTAAAAAAACGAATTTGGAGTTGAAGTGTGGAGGGAATGGTGTTGTGAGTACACTTTCAGCTACTTTTCAAATAATTTCTAAATATAATTAACCCCTAAATGCCCAAATACTGTTTTTTGGCAATAGAAAAAACTACATAGCAATTTTGGGCAGCTCACTATGAATGGAGTTTTTATTTTTTTCTTTGAAGTTTTCACACAACATTTTCTCAAGGAGTAGCTTGAAGACCCAACAATTTTGATAACTTTAGACTACATGGTTAAAAAGTTATTGTATGATATGTGATTTTTAGTGCTCGGCGGGCAGCTCAAAAAATTCTTCAAAAATCCCTTTCTTAAAAAAATAAAAATTTGAAATTGGTTCTCTAGATTTATATATACATGGAAAGCTTTGAATCCTTCCATTTTGATTAATGAGATGAAAATTATAAGGAGTTTTAGTTTGCGGGTAGTTGTGAAATCTCTACACTAAAATAAACTTTGAAGTCTTTTATTTAACTCAATTTTCAATATTTTTGAAAAAAAATAAAAACCTTGGGTGTAGATTGTTTATTACAACATTACAACCGTTGGGATTGCCATTTTTTAATTCCATAATTAAATTCTTAGCAATTTAGTGTTTTGAATCATTCTCTACTTTTTTCTACTTACTATTTTTTTCCTATATGTTGTATAATTCCAATATGATCTTAAATTTTTCAAGTATATAGCCAACTTGACTTCAAAAATGAATCCAAAGAGTAACCACCATTTTGGACATTTTTTCATACAAATGTGACCTTGTGAAGTGCAGCTGCCCAAATTTTCGTAGGGACAAAAAAAGGATTCTTGCCATTTCAAACACTAATATCTTGCAATTTGCTCGGTGGAAAATTTTGAAATCTTTTCCACATCTTCTCAAACTAGTGTCTCGACTAGTGTACTACAAGATCTTACGGATACGTGTGTCCAAAAAGTTTTTTTTCTAAAATTTGGTACTTGTATTAGAAATGGCAATTTTGGAGCATTTTTGGTGAAAACATAGTCAAATACATTTAAGAGTTATTATATATCATGTAGAAGTGCACAAATTGAGCCTCTTTCTACTTGCATTATGAAATATGTAAAAAATTATTTTGGTGGTTTTTTGGTGACTGACCATCTCTAAAGAGTTGCTATAAATGGCTAGTTATTTATTTATTTTTCTATTTATTTCTAATTAAACATTAAAAACATATATTTCTTGAGATTTAGCACTTTTTTAGTTCTCCTACAGAGGGAATTTTTCTAAGATTTTCCTTTGGTGGTTACCTTTAATTTACAGGTATATACATTGGCCATATTTTTAAAGTTGATTTTCTAACATTAGAGAAGGAACGGGCCCTGTGGAAGGCCGCATGCCTTTGCAAAAAACGAAGCAAGAAAAGGGTCTGTCTCCATTACGGGCAGTACAGCTACGATATTTGACGGTTGTGATTTCGTCAGATCTGCGGCTGCAGTTGAAAGTTTCACATCTTGCCCGGGACCACTCAAGTGCACTCAAGCTCACTCAGCTGGTGATTGTGCCAAATATGCGCAAGCGCGCCAGAAAATGCGCGCCAATGACTGATTGCTATTCCCGCTTTTTCTTTCGGACTTGGCCCTTCCGATATGTCTTTGAGCCTTCCAGATCATTCATCTTTCTGTCAATTTTTTTTATTATTAATTATGAATTACGGAGTATATGAATTATTAGAGTGTGTGAAATATTAACCAAGATTTTCAAGTACTGATTGGAGGTTGCTGTTTCAATTTCCAAATGAAAGAACTTCAAGAAATTTCAGTGTCTCCAGGTCTAGACAAGGTCTTCAAACCAGTTGAAAATCTCCCGGTGTTTGAAAATTTGTAACTGAAAATTTGTGACTGGAAATTTGTGATCTGTTGATTCATGATTAGTTGATCAAGATCAAGTCTCCTGAAACTTGGATCTTCATATGAATGAGGTCTCGGAAAACAAAAATTTGATTATGAACAAATTGGAGTATGGGTCTCTTGATGATTACCAACTGGAGTATGGGTCGTCTCTTGATTGCTAGGATGTTCTATGTCAGACGTGCACGTAAAGTGTGTATTAAGCTGCATGTTACAACCTTGGATCAAAATTCACCTATACATCTGCATAGTCTACCCAGAAATACATAATTTGTTTACAGCAGACTATAATGAAAACTGAAAACTGTGAACCCGTCTCAGCAGTGAGATCCGGCCGTCGACGTTGACACACATCCAAGCAACGGACTTGGCCACCGACGGTGAATCTGTCTCTGCAGTGAGATCCACGAGTGGACGTCGACACACAATTTTGTGACGTACTTGGCTAGCGTTGCGATGTGGCAATCACGTCCTCGCGCGGTTGACACGCTCATGAGCGATGGTCCGTCGCACCTCTCAGCCCGCACTTCCGACTCCACGTTGTCGTCCATGAGTCCGTCGCACCTCACGCTGCTCCCTTTGCCAGTCCACAAAGTGCGCCTCATTGACCAACTTAAACCGATCCAACCCAATGCACTTCCATAGTTTGCACCAATTCAAGGTCGTTCAGTCGTCAACAATGAGCCTCCACAGCGGGCAATTCCAGTATTGCAACTCAATCCCCAAATATGATGATTGCGCAAGTGCCCACGTGACGTACCGCGTTAGTTCTCGACGGTCCAGAGGGTACTCGGATGGTTGCCATACATGCTGCGCCATTCTTCTAATCATGTAGAAGCACCTCTCGATTTGAACCACAACCAAAATCCGGGCAGGTGATGGACAAGGAAGACAACAAGTTCAAAAAAGTTGTAAATGGGTGCATGCAGAGATAGAATGCACAATTCAAGTGAGCATTTCGTTTGATGGAAAGGGCTGCCGTTGTGTAGACGCAGGCAAAATTAATGGGATGGACGGGAGGGCGTCGGCGTAAGCCGTCAATTGAGAGTGCTCCCACGTGCGACAACTACAATTGCACTCGTGTCAACGGACCGTTCGTCCAATGGATAGCCGTCTAATGAGGTGGACGGCCAGCGTCAACTGGGACGGATGGTCACACCTGTCGACGGCCAGTTAGTCCACTGGACAGCCTTGATTGGTCGAGTCATGGAGGCCATCCACCTCCTTGGACGGCCCACAGCAACGGGACGGATGATCACCCCTGTCGATGGTCGGCCCGTCCCATGGACGCCTCGAACTGGACGGGTCATGGAGGATGTCCAGAGTGATGGACAACCCATGGCGATGGGGAGTGAGACGGGTGGTCGAGGGGTCCGTTGTAACTTTCCGCGTTCTTCCGTGGGACTGTCTGGGTATCCGTCCACCCAGATGCTTCCCCAAGTGCACGTCCTCAGATTCTGTCTGCGTTGGCTGGACGGGCAACTTATAACCCTCTCGATGTGGATGGACAGAAGACCATCTCAGATAATCACCTGCCGTTAGGGACTCAGCCCTCTATAGACACACGAATCCTCGAAGCGTAGAGCTTGAAGTCTAAAACCTATGGTCGAACAAGGTGGAACAGGTTGTGATCCCCAAACCCTAAACCCTAAACCCCTTAACTTGAAATCAAATCCATCTGTTTTTTGCCTTCTTCATCTATATTAATTGTTTTGGTCACGTATAAGTTCCCTTGGATATTTATTTATGGTGAGATTGTATTTGTTCTTGTCCTATTAGTTGGCCCAATCAAGACATCGAGAAGCTAACCCCTAGAAACCCAAGTCCGTAAGAGCATCCTTTTTTTTTTAATTCTTCGACTAATGCAATTCATAATAAGTGAAAAACACCCATGTGGAAGTCATAATATCAAAATGACCTACAATCTTAAATACTCAAGCCCCCTATCTACAGTGTAGTCCATTTTTGTAATTAATTATAATATTAACATCTCAATTAATGTCCTAAGAAGTCCAATCACCGTAAACCACTTCATC
The DNA here is from genome assembly GCA_963969595.1 of Neckera pumila. Taxonomy (NCBI): domain Eukaryota; kingdom Viridiplantae; phylum Streptophyta; class Bryopsida; order Hypnales; family Neckeraceae; genus Neckera; species Neckera pumila. The sequence continues at coordinate 17,526,783 of OZ018410.1, read as the reverse complement.
CACCATCATCATGGATCTCAATGGCAATATCCAAACTCTAGGCTATGTGTCCATTGAATTCACTTCACCCTCAAACGTCATCATCCTAGCATGGCATTTTTGTAGCTTATGTAGATTCAACCATTGACTTGCTCCTATAACAACATTGTCTGTTGGAGTTCCTTTCTTAATTGCATTTGGTAACAATATCAATGCAGTGTATTTTGGAAAAATTAAAACACAATGTCGGCAAAGTGAAGACATACAAGGCTGGGAATTGTAGGGGAGTAGGAGTACTATTGCGTCATCCTAAGCATGATATTGCCTCAACCAACGCAAAGTAGCCGCAAATTGAATTGAAGAATTGGTGTGCCTCAGCGGTAGAGAACCCATCTCCGGCGGTTTAAGGTGACCCTAAACCGCTTTGCAACCTTCCAGACAGGAAGTACATAATGTGCGACACAGTTATTAAGACATACCCAGTGTACCAAGGGTGCTGAAGATTTATTTCACCCTAATCAATTAGTTGTGGCATGTCACTCTCATTTGATACCCACTTGGATAGATGTAAGATATACAAATGTATGTTTAATGTAGGTAATACCATTTTCATCTACCACTTTGAATTGAAATTAACTAAATATACACTAAATATATTTATACACTAAACATATTTTTTTACATTTTTTAAAATTAGTTTTTCTAATTTTAAAGTACTCTCAAAAGAAAAAATGAGTCCTGTGGAAAACGATGCGCTTTTTGATTGGTCTTTCTTGCAATGACCCTTATGGGCTGAAATTTTGTCTTGATTTTTTGAATTTCTTTTAAAATAGAAAAATTGATTAGCTTTGTTAAAATATAATCTTTTGTTCAATTGGTGCCCAAGAACAAAAAATTATGTCCCAAACAGCTTGGAACTTGGAAGGAGAGGACGAGAGAGGGTACTAAAGGAAATTTCCGTAAATTGGAATTTCTTTTTTTAGGTTATTTTTTTCTCATAGGCTATATTTTTGTCTACTTAGAAAGATTTGATTCATTCCATTTGAATTTGTTATGAAAAAGTTATGGACAATCTTGTTTTTCAGGCAATTAGCTAGAGCATCTTCTTTGAAAAAAACTTGTAGAATTCATTTCTGAATGAAATTTTTACAATTTAGAAAGCAAACTCTACATGGTTTAGTTAGCTTGCTAGAAGAATCCCACCATTACGATCACTGCATTTTAATTCCACTTTAGAGATATTAATAATTTAGATTTTCCTTTTCTCTTGTAGCTATTTCTACTTAACAATTTTTTGAAGTATGAAAATTAAGTTTTTCGAATTTTTTTTTTGATTCTCAATTCAATTTTACACCACAAAGATTTAAAGCTCAAAACTCTATAGTGCAAAAGATGACAGTTAAAAAAGCTCAAAGTCAAATAATCTAGTATGCACAAATGGGAATGCACTTCCATTTACAAGTCACTTTCAACTCAAATACCACCTCCAAAAAGGCCATATTTGTTATATTGAGACTTTTTTGCAGTCTCATTTTTATCTATGACTCAAAGATAAAACGTTATAATTGTTCAATTTTAAGACTATTTGGTAAGTTGAGACTAATATATATATATATATATATATATATATATATATATATATATATATATATATATATATATATATATATATATATATAAACCTTTGATTGCTCAAAGATTGTAGTCTCATTTTATCATCAACTCGACGATAAATCACTATAATAAGTTTAGGATTGAAGTCTCAAAATGTGCAGATTGTCTCATTTTGACAAATAAGGCCTTAAAAGTAGGTGGTAACGTACCTTAACCCCTAAAGGACCAAGGCCTTTTTTCTACCAAAAAACTCTCAAAACTGCCATTTCTAGAGGAAAGAGTAAAAAAACTTAAAAAATTGTTTTTTTGCACATCTAACCATAGGATCTTATACCTAACTAGTATGAGAATATGTGGAAAAAAATTCAGAAATTTTCACTGCACAAATTGCAAGATATCTGCTGATCTGGGTTTGAAGTGAAAAAAACAAGTTTTTTAGCACATTGTGGGGCTAGATTTTTTGACTTTTAACATTTTTAAATTAAATTTTTTGCACTACAAAGTTTTGAGCTTTAAATCTTTCTAATGGATAATTGAGATGAGAGTCTAGGAAAAAAAATTCAAAAAAACTTAATTTTCATTCTTAAAAAAATTGTTAAGTAGAAGTAGGTAAAAGATAGAAGGAAAATCTAAAATATTAATATCTTTTAGATGGAATTAAAATGCACTAATCCCGGTGGTGAGATTGTTCTAGTACAAAAACTAAACTATGTGGAATTTTTTTTTTGAAAAATTGCAAAAATTGAATTCCAAAATGAATCGTATAAGTTATTTTTTTCAAGAAGATGTTCTAATTGCCTGAAAAACAAGGTTGTCCATAAGTTTCTCATAAAAAATCCAAATGTAATAAATCAAAGCTTTCCAAATAGACAAAACTATAATCTATAAGGAAAAAAAATTTAAAAAAGAAATTAAATTTTTTGCAAATTTTTTTTGCTGCCCCGTCTCCCCTGTTTTGAGCTTATTTGGTCATAACTTTTGTTCCCAGGCACCAATTGAAAAAAAATTATATTTCCATGAAGCTTATCAGTTTGTCTATCTCCAAAAAAATTCAGAAAATCACAACAAAAATTCAGCCTGTAGATACTTGCCCAAAATCCCATTTATCCCCCGAAGAGACAATGGTCCTTTAGGGGTTAAGGCATTAGCAAGGGGTGAAGCATGGATTGCAATGCCACATCACTTTGGAAAAACCATTTCAAGTTCCTATTCACATTGATGTTCACACTCATGCGGTGGAGTTAATCTTAGAACGCAATTACATATAAGATAGAAGCATCCAATGGCGTTAGTGTACCCAACGGTATCAAAAGCTAGATAAAGCATTGATTTTAGAACTTAAATGTAGGTAGATCATAGATAGCTTATCATATAGGTCAAAAAAGTAAGTTATCTATGATCTACCTACATGTATTTAAGTTTTGAAATTTTCGTCCTGTGTAGAATTTGACGCCATTGGGTACACGGACACCATTGGATGCTCCTACCTTAGTGCTAGGCACCATCATTTCACTGTGGCTTTCCATCTTGACCCTCCCACAAAATGATGGGAGTGACAGGAAAAAGGCTACTTTCGTGTTGGGTGTGGTGGTTGTTTGTAATTGTAGTTGTTGATCCCTGCCAGGCCACCTGTGGCTGGTCGGTTTTGAATTTTTTTTTCTCTCTTGCAATGAAATTCCGTTTCATTTGTGTCAAAAGAAAATGAAACAAAAAGGAAAAAGGCTACACACAAAAAAATATCCCAACGCTGGTACAGACATTTCATATCCCAACACAACACTGGTACAGACATTCCAGATCAGAGAGCCCCACCCCAAACAAAAAAGAGCTCATCTACACGACATCCACGCGACTCAGTACCGACACGGTCCACATGAAGTGATAACCCTTGAACCGTAGTTCCCGAACAGTCCGAAGTTTGAATTGTGCGTCAGTGCGTCTCCCAAGATCTTTCTAAAGTTATACTCCCGACATTCCGTCCATCTGTTGCGTATCGAAACCGCAACCTGTTTTTTTCTCTTGCAGTAAAGGTAATCCCTTATTTGTGTCAAAAACAAAAAACCTCAACATGGAAATATAGCACTTGAATTCACATTTTGACGTGCCACTAGCGACAGACTTGCAAATGTTGCTGAGACTTTTTGCGCCTCATCATTATCGGAAATTGTTAGAAACTGGATAAGTTCGATCGACCAGGATCGGGGAACATGATAGACATCGGATGAAATCGATCCTCATGGTTCGATAATATCAGATTCAATGAAATCGATCCTGATTGGTGGAAGAGCGATGACCTATGTCTCAAATTGTGCCCATGCCACTACAGACTTGTGAAGTGTGTGAAGACTTCTGTGGTGCATCATTACCGGGAACTTAACAGAAATTGGTAGACACTTGATCGATCATGCTTGCAGGATCGATGATATCAGATTGGTGGTAGCAGTGACAAGAAGCGTTTCATACTGATCGAGTCAGTATCTGTCGAGTCAGTATCTGTTGTATCGGGGAATGTCTGCATACAAAGGCAGCAATTAATCTGGAGCATGAGCTTGAGTTAATTTAATGACGGAGACCTGGTGAAGCCCTACAGATTGTACATTACGAACTTATTGGGATGGATCCCACCCACTCAGATGTTCAGGGCCTCCTTTCATGTGAGTCAGGACAAAAGAAGCAACACAAGACAAGAAAATTTCACCAATTGTCTTGTTAGCCACCTAAAAGAAGGAATTCATGTTTCACCGATCATTTGTGAACAGCCCTATTGGTGGAGATTGGTCTACCTTGAAGGAAGGAATCAATACGTGTGCTATTCTTATGCACTCTCTCCCCACCCACCGGATAGACATGGAAGGACAATTGTTTGAGCAGACACTGTCGCTCCCGGCTTGCAAAGTTTGCCTGCCCGACTGACATGCTTGATGGAGGCCCTCATTTCCCCGGCAGGTACAGTCCGTACTGAATTATTACTATAATGACGTGACATATGATTCTATTAGTACAATGTCACGAACTTCGCAATTGGCAGTTTTCTAGCTAGAAGGCTGCCTGGAACGGTCAGATCTGCATCAGTCCTGATTTTTAAGAAGACCCTACATGTGATACGACAAACTTGATTAGGTGTCAATCTTTTAGGGCTTGTTTCCCAAAATCCGTAGCTCTACACAGCCAATGTTTCTAGTATTATTTTCAACATGTAACTTCACCCCCCTGAAATTTCTGTTTTAAGTAAGAATGGGGGGGTTGAAGTTACAGTGTTGAATATAATATCCCCAGGGTATCGACCTCTCGTTTTCTCTGTGGGTCTTAGACTCTCTTTTGTGCAATTGAGTATCTCCATTTTGAAACATGCAAATTGAATCGAAGTAAATGTCGTGCATGTGCCATATATAAATCTCATTTAAAAACTACTCGATAGATTCCGACTGTTCCCTCGTGGAGTAGTGATTCCGATAGATAAGCTTATGGGCAATTTCATTAAAATGGCGGTATTCTTTTAAAATGGCATGAAAACAGTTTAGAACGGTCGTTCTAAATCTACACCTGTCCTAGATAGTTCAGGACGGCCGTTCTGAAATCTATACCCGTCCTAGATGGGAAAAATGGCATATCATCGAAGTGGCACTTGGAATACCTCCATTTTAATGAAATTGCCCATGCTTACAATGGCTCGATCGCATACTCGCATTACCAAATATTCCGTACCCATTACCAAATAACTGTTGGAGCAATCAAATGGCCTACATTCATTAAAATAGCGCTCGAGCTTCGGTTGCCTCTCGACGAAGTTGCATCCTACCTTCCAAGTACCAAAACACTTCTCGCACAGAAACAGCGTACAATGATCGATCAGTAATTAAGCAACTTGTTCTGCAGTAAATGGTCGAAAATTAATGCATTTCCGCGTGCTGGGAAGCGACCTGGTGAGTTCACTGAGTTCGTTCGTCAGAAGGAAGGTAGATGGCCAATTTCAATAAAATGGCGGTATTTCGTGTACCACTGTCCATTTCGAATTCCATTAAAATGGCAACATTCAAAAGTGACATCTAAGACATATATAGATTATAAACATCTAGATGGAACATAGATTTAAAAAATCTAGGATTACTATAGATTTCAGACCGCACGATCTATGAAATTTAGTATTATTATAGATTTTAGATATCTAGGAAAGATATAGATTTAAATATCTAGGGCACACCTTGATTTCAAACCACTCGGTCTGAACCTGAAATATGTGCCATTGTAATGGAATACCGCCATTTTAACGAAATTGGCCATGTAGGTACTCACGAAAGCTAGAAAAGCAACAACACACCGAAATATAGATCAGGTCAGATCGCAAATCTTTCTGTGCTGTGTGCATTGTGAGAGTAGAGCACTGTGTAGCAGCGTTGCCGTCGTTCGGGAGGCATCCATCGATCATTATGACTTCGTTGAAAGCTTGATTGCATACCCCTGCGCGCTATGCATGACATTGTACTAATTAACGGGTTAGTATGGACTACACTTCTTAATTCAGAATCTAGACAGTCCGTTGTCAGTGCATGATCGACAGTCCCAGCGCGATGGCTTCTCGAACAGGGGGTGAACGGGGGTGCGAAACTGGAGCGGCGTCTAAACTTTGGTTTGCACTGATCCTGGTGTTGATGGTGGGTTCAACCCAAGCAAGCAGGCGGTTGCAGGAGCAAGAAGGTGCCAAGGGGGTACGCTTGCAAGCATACTTTGATCCCGGCTGCAACGAGGCCCGGCATGCGCCACCAGTGAAGTCGTTCCTGGTGTCTGATGGAAGTTGGGTCGACTGCATCCCAATTGAAGGCCAAATTGCGGCTCACCATCCGTCTCTTAAAGACCTTGTCATTCAAATGGCGCCGTCTCGGGAACCTCGCAGGCCTTCGGAGAATCATCCTCAGGCATTTGCTCGGGAACACGGGGGATGCCCTGAAGGCACGATTCCGGTGCTCAGAGACGACCCCAGCGACAAATTCATGAAAAAGGTGGCCCCACCCGTGTCTTGGAGGGCACCTGGGCACGTTGGCGTCGAGAGTGTAGACCCGGCAGTGGATGTGTTTTTTCAGCATGAACATGCAGTCACAGGTACGTACGGCATGCTCTTCCTTTCAAGTTACCGATTGCCAGAAATAGAGAATTAAGGTTCCGTTGACCTTACAATACATTACAGACTCCATTGACCATGCAGGTGTCAAAATTAATTTGATTTGTGCTAAGTGTAGAAAACGCTTAATCTATTGATCGACATTCTATTTTATGTAGTTCATTTTGAGCCTAACACAAAATAAAAGTGCAAATTTTAGATGGCACAAGTTTCAAGTTTCTAAATTATTCGACTATTGTAAGGGAAAGGCTCAAAGTACTTCACCTGTTTGGTGCATGGAACCCCTTCGTGTATATTCGATGAATGGAGACTTTACATTTCTAGGTCTGGAACTGCTTACAGTTCAGCACATAATTGTCCTAAAGTTTGGAATTGACAATTGACAATTGTTGCGAATTTTTTTGCAGGACTCCCGGTAGCTGCGTCTTCCTACAATGGAACGAAATCGACCTTCAGCGTCAACAGTCCCACCTTGGGCTCTGAGAACGATATGACCCTTTCTCAGTTCTGGCTCCTGGACGGCTCTTGGGACGACAACAGCCTAAGCAGCATCGAAGTAGGCTGGCAAACGCTGCCCGCCATCCACGACAACGACAACCCCGACACTCCGCACCTCTTCATCTACTGGACAACCGACTCCTACACCGGCACCCATGGTGGCTCCTGCTACAACATCAACGACTGCCCAGGCTTCGTCCAACAGAGCAACACCTGGGTGATTGGGGGCGCCATGCCGCAGTACACCAGCCTTGCCGGGAACTCCAACTCCGAGGCCGAAATCACCATCGAAGTCCTCTACAAACCCAGTGACGGAAACTGGTGGTTGTACCTGAATGACGAGGCGATTGGATACTGGCCAAAGTCGATCTACGTGAACGGGCACCTGCAAGGGACGTGTAACCTGATACAGTGGGGAGGGGAAGTGGCGTTTCATGTGCCGACTGCAGGGCAGAAGACGCATTCGACGACGGCGATGGGGTCGGGGGCGTTTCCGTCTGAAGATTATCCAAAGGCCGCCTACCAGAAGAACATTACTTACTTCGATGCCAGTGGGACGTTAGTCAAACCAGAGCCAACAGCTTTACAAGAAGCCAGGGTGGTTTATAACTCGCTTTGTTATGATATCCAAGTGCAGCAAAGCAATTATGCCCATTGGGGGACGTACTTCTTCTTTGGTGGCCCTGGAGGAGCGAACTCTGGCTGTCACTACTAGAATGGGGACGGCCGATCGATCGATCTCGCGAGCTCATAATCAGAGGATGCAGAGTCTCCAAAGGGGTGGCAGCGGAAACTTGGAAGTGAGATGTTTAGATTGGATTTCATGCTCAAACTTGAATACTTCATTGATTAATTGTACATATTGCGAACTTGATAACTTGTTTAGAATCTGTTGCTGGCATAGAAGAATTTTGTGGAGCCACCAGGTGGATTTCATAAATAAATAGAACCGTGACATGTACGAGTACCTTTCGAGCTCTCCACGTCGACTTGAATGTTTTGTGAAACTCAATTTAATTTCAAAAAGCCTACACCCAAAAGCCCTAAACACAGGAAGACCGGGGAGGCGTTACCCCCCCGGTGTTTATTTTCACATTGCAGCTTCACCCCCCCTTGACTTTCTTTAAATGGAAAGTCAAGGGGGGGTGAAGCTGCAATGGGAAAATAAACACCGGGGGGTAACGCCTCCCCGGTCTCCCTGTGAAAAGCCCTAAACCCTAAAAAACCAGGAACAGTGTAAGATCTGTCTGTATAAAAGCGCCCATGGTGTTCCAGAAGCTGATCCTAGTGCATGCACACCTGGCCTAAATATGAAAACGTACTGTTGACTATTGAGTTTTAAACCTCCCATAAGGAAAAATGGTTCGAGAACTTGCATATTTTGTGATTTATGTGTCGACGCATTTTATGATAAAACATCCGGAATTTCATGGTTGCCATATCAGACGGAATATCACTGTTCACGGACAGAATCTGACCGATTAGGGCTGACCGACTGCGAACTTCAGAGCCTTGTAACTTTTGCTAAAATTCTTCAAATCGGGCGAATGAGATGTTTTTCGACATCTACAGAAAGTGTAGATGCTGAAAAACATCTCATTCGCCCGATTTGGAGAATTTTAGCAAAAATTACAAGGCTCTGAAGTTCGCAGTCGGTCAACCCTAATCAGTCAGATTCTGTCCGTGAACAGTGATATTCCGTCTGATATGACAACCATGCGGAATTTGGACATTAGAATCAAGTACTTCTCCTTCACTAAACATAGTTGAATTTACACTTACCAAAAGAGTACTAAAATTGATCATGCAATATTGTTGAGCACTTGCAAAGTTGATCAATGACCGTGAGGAAATTGACAAATTGTAAGTAGAATGGTAAATTGAGTGCACAAGAAGGGAGTCAACTTAATCTCTTATAATATGAAATAAAAATTTCTTACCACAGTTCACGCTATTGGTGAGGTTAAGCTTTGTGTGTGGAAAGCTTGACTCATTAGTGTGCTGCTACTTGCAGCGTTTGATGAGATGCTCATGGTTGTGATGCAGAAATGTTTCAGAGATCAGCCCTCAACAACTCAAGCGTGTTGGCACAAGTCTTGGCCAGCAATCCCAGTGAGCGACTTGAAGCTTATCAAGAGGCAGTGTATCGATCGTCATTATCATACGGATCATGCAGTCGTGAAGTGATCAGCTCCATTGCGATTTCCTATTCCAGCACTTGCGTGTTCCAAACCTAATATTCAGGTGGTTGTTTAATTCACACAGTTCTTCCTTGTTCTGTGAAGAATCGACAGTGGACAATGCACTCAAGGATCTCCAAAAGCACGTCCCGCATCACTTGGCGTATTCAACAGAAACGGTTCGCAGCTCTGTTTACAACGAAGTGGTGGTTATCTCACTACACTCTAACGTACGTTGGAGAGGATTTATAAGTATTCTGGTCGGTGCAATCCTTGGATTCAGATATTGGTTCTGAGAATGTTCACTTCACAGCTGAATTAACACCACTCTGAATCTAATATTCCTCAATTCTTTGGCGTATAATTTTGTAAGATTGTGCAAATAACATAATTATCCATATGAGAAAACTCCTGGACTGTGCAGGTGAAATGTACGTGCGTCGGGGAGTGCAATCACCTTTTTGAAGCTATACATGACAATGATCCAAGGAACATACTGTTGTAGTGCTATGTCCGTAGGAGTGCACAAACCCAAGGTAATTAGTTGTGAATGGAATCCGTGCTTCATAGTGCAAGCTCTGCAGTATGCATGCAAACTGAACAAGAATGACATGAAGGTACATATCTGCATGATATTAGATACACAAAATTGACAAAGGAAAAAACAAGAAGCTTTCACAACTCTTCCATGGCTTCAAAATTAATATCCTTGAGTTTGTGCACGACGGACGGAGCACTACACCTAACAGTATGTTCCTTGGATCACTGTCATGTATATCTTCAAAAGGGTGATTGCAGCTATGTACCTTCATGATGTCAAATTTTTTCTCAGTTACTTTGCGTGCTGCACAGTACGTGCAAACTCTACGTATGTTGCAGAAGTAGCGAGTGATTGAATTTTTAATGGGACATACACCGTTACCTGCTAAAAGCAGTATGGTCACGTGGTCTTCTGGGCTGATTTCATGGTCTTGCAAATCTTCACTCACTCTGCAATACTCCAGGGAGGTAATTATCACTGTAGTTTGCTAAGTACACGGGGACCTTGTTCTACCACAAAACATCGCGAGAGGAGCAGGGAGAGGAAAAGTCCAAGACGAACGTTCTGGTTGTGTTGTCCTCGCTAAGGATTGACTTTAGAGTGCTCCATCCTATTTCACCGCTTCAATGGAAAGGAATCTAACTCGATTTCATTCAAGTCACTCTGCAGTTGGAGCCAACGTCGTTGCCGCTTTCTCTGTAGCACGGTTAGGTCGTGTATATGCCGATGCGAAGGCCAATAACCGTCCGATGCAATGATTTTTGTCCAGCGCGTGTGTTCTTGGTAGCAATGTTATTTCGCCTGTGCGATGCATCTGTTCCGCATCGATCACCTTTGGAAAAAGCATTGCTAAAGTCGAAACTCGCGAAACCTAGCTCCTTTCCGGCATCAAGAACTCCGAAAAAGTTCTCAAGAGGATCTCGGACTAACAGTCCCTGCAGCTGACGTGTACTTTTGAGCGCACGAACTGATTCCATATGCTTAAATTCGTCAGCGAATACGGTAAATCGTTCAAATTTTAAGGCGTCATTCTCGTCAGCATGCCCTGACAGCTTCAGCATGTCGCGTAGCCTATCCGCCGTCACCTCAGATGCCATTCCCAAATTCTGCATCAAAAAGAAAAGTTCCAGCTTGGATAGCTGTGGCTTCGGGACCTACACCAAGACGAAGAAGTTTCTGAAAGCAAGTCCTGCACTCATAGCTAGCGGTGCGCGGTCTCAGTAGTCGGCGGTGCGGAAGTCGAGGCTTGCGGCACAGGCTGTTCTACGAGAGGTTGCTTGCCTTTGTCATCGTCTTTTGGAATGTCTACTTGCGATTGCAATTCGGAGCGCAGTTCGTCATCGTTGTAAGGGGTAGTCATCGAGTTTTGCTCTCCTCACTTGCTGTCAATCTGAATACGACCAGTAAAATTTAAAGCAAGCGTGGCAGCTACCGAAAACTAGGGACTCGGTTGAAGTGAGTTTGACCGACACTTTGCAATCCTTTCATTAGAATCGCATGCATGAGATTGTCCCTGTGCTACATCCTACCAACGTCGAAGAATGCTTTCTCGCGGGACACCTGCTGAACCGACGACCTCGCTCGCCATTGCCGGAGGGAACTGCGGGTTTCCTCATCCCGCCCCCCCTCTCTGTCGCAATGGATGAATAGCGCTGGATTCTCGTTTCTCTTCCTCTTGCTGTTACAATTCAAAAAAATAAAATAAAATCCAAAGAACTCGGCCAATCAACCCCTATTTCCCTTGAGCAAACCCTACGGAGGACTGTAGCTACGCACCTAGCAGCGCTATGCTACAGGCCTAAACCCTACTCGTTTCGCTCTGTAGGGTTTAGGAAATTCATCCATTACTGTGATGAAATTCATCTTGTGAGTGGGGGGCGCCCAGCGATTCTTCGGGCGCCATCGCTGAGGTCGTCGGTTCAGCAGTCTACCCCTTTCTCGCATCCAAAACCAAGAAGATTGCACAACTTCACCAAACAAATTAAATCACCTTCAGAAAGATTCTATACTTGCCTTAATTTCTCTCCAATCTTATTCGTTTCAAATCACCACACAATTTCAGAGGCGCCTGCAACTTCTTGGTATAATTTAGGCTATGATATAATCAAATAACAATCAATGCAAACTTCATTTCTCCAGTCTATAAATTAACCGAATAGCTCACATCGAGAATACGAAAAACTATTTACATCGCCTTAGTTCTGTTGTTGTGAAACAGACAGTACTATAATCAACAACGATCATTTCGCCATGGTCCATTCTCTGCTGCACTGTATAGACTACGTACCGCAAACCCTCACGTAGAATTTGATTTCAACACTATCGATCAAAATCGCACACATCTTGCATCGGAAACCAAGAAGACTCCACAATTCGTCCAAAGTAGATGCAGTTCATTCAAGAAAGATTCTGACCGGGTTATATATCTCTGGTGATCTCCAGTCTTGTTCGTTTCAAATCTCCACAAAAATACTGACGGCGCCTCTAAACTTTTTGCCACAAATTAGGCCATCACATAATCAATTATCAATCCAACTTCATTTCTCCAGGCTGAAAACTCTCCGAAATATTTCAAATCCAGACTACAGAAGGTTATTCTCATCACCTCAAATCCATTGCTGCGAAACAGTATTACAACCTGCAACGATCATTTCATCATAGCCAATTCTCGGCCGCATCGTGTAGGCTACATTACGCAATCCTCATTGCATAATTTATTGATCGATCAAAATTGCATGCATCTCGCATCTCAAACCAAGAAGGCTCTACAACTTGTTCCAAAAAACATGCAGCATTCAAAAAAGATTCTATACCGGATCATATAGATCTAGCAGTCTTCAGAGTCCTTTTCGTTTCAAACCTCTAAAAAGTTATTAAACGGCGCCTGCAAACATTTTGTGACAAATTAGGGCATGATATAATCAAGCAGAAACCAAAGTTAACTTCATTTCTCCAGCTTGAAAACTCTCCAAATATCTGAAATCCAGCATACACAAGTGCCTTAGTTAGCTCGTTTGCTGCAAATCAATTTTACATATGACAATTATTTCACCATTTTACCTTGCAAGCTGCAAACGCAAACCTCAACGCAGAAGCGCTATGTCAATGTGAGTCCCTAACAACCTCCGCTCGGATCCTCACTAAATGATTGCTGCAGCTGATCTCAAAACTTAAGGCTATGGCGAGCAGGCCATGACCATGGCCGTTCGCTTCAATGTTGCTGCTTCAATTTGGACAGAGTCTTCCAAACTCCAGAATATCATCGATGTACTCCTCGACCTCTTTAATGTCACATTGATTTCTCTAGTATCACATCCTAAGGTTCTCACAATCACACATTGCTATTTCACAAAAGGTTGCATAGAAATGTGACAATAAGAAGTATGACAAGTTTAAGAAGTATTATAAAGCACGACTTTAAATGCAATTTAGGTCCTATCTAATTATTGTGAAATAGACTTGCTTATTTGGTTGTGATTTGTTTTACAAAGAATGTTGAATTTTTAAAAAATATTCTTTTTGGAAAAAAATGGTCAATGTTTAAACCTTTGCTTAACCCCTAAAGGACCAATATGCGTTTTTTGGCCATATAGAAATTTTGGACAGGTACGTGTGACTAGAGAGATCCATATTTGAAGCTGAAATTTTAATAGAAGGTGGGGACACAGAATATCTTCATGTGTACCAAGTTTCATGACATTTCAAAATACGAGTCAAAAGTTGTGACCTAATATGTTACTTTTTTTTCGTAACTAACTAATTTTTTTGGGCAGATTTAAAAAAATCATTTTTTCTGGGATTTTTTTTTTGAAATTGGTTTTCTATATTTATATATACTTAAAAAGCTTTGGGTCATTCCATTTCAATCAATGAGTCAAAAGTTATGAGGGTTTTTGGTTTGCTGGTAGTTGTGGATTGTCTACTCTAAAAAAACATCAACTGT